>CM067377.1:60621327-60803101 GCA_034510155.1 Eucriotettix oculatus
ATATCATATCATTTAAATTCATTCCAATTATTTAATCTGTAATAATTCCCATCTCCTGCTTCGACTTTTGCAACGCTACGCACGGATTGACTGTCGGAGCGCAGATTAAAGTCTGTAGAGTTCTAATAACTGGGCTCCTGGCATTACGAGGAAATTACCGCCTCAGAGGAAATTGAAATTGTATCTTGATGGCTACCTCCAAGCTGTTCCTCCTTTCTTAACTATGCTTTCTCTTTGATGCATTTCCGCGGGGTATTAATACAAAGCGGCAAAACTTTTATAATCAGTATAAGGTTCAGTATCAGTTTCGCTAATGATTTCAAGCGAAATATTGCTGACATTAAGAATTATTTGCAAATAATAGGAATTTTCAAGGTAAAGTAACTTTGTAAGGAAAATATTATTCTAGCATGCGCTTTTAACATAATAATGTGATGTTGAAGAAAAATTTAACCAGCACACTAAATGGAAAAGTAACGGAGCAAGTACGTTACTAGAAATTGTTTTCTCCGTTCAGTTTCATTCCTCGTATGCATTTCCTATTTCCTAAATTATATTCAAATATGTGATCCACATTCAAATTGATAAATAATAAAATAAATAAAATTATGTATACAACATATTTATGCCCGCAAATTAAAAAAATTAGCATTTCTAAATTTTTCAGCAATTTAAGTTTGTATAAGGATAAATACTTAAATTACAATGAGAGATGACTGTTCAGTTTATTGAATCAAATTTAATCTTTAACATCTTCCCGCCGTTAAATCACTAATTTACACTTCGGGATTAATTTTTTTAGCAATAGAGTATATACCCAATTAATATTGGGAAAATTAAAAAAATGTGGCCTGAAACAAACAAACGGTGAAAGAAATTTATCTAACTAATCAAAGTCACATATAACCAATAAAAAAATTGATATGACGTAAAGGATTTTCTAGAACGCAAAAGTCAGGCGAAAGTAAAAAATATCCATAATTCATCGTCACTCATAATTAAATATGCGGGGAATACGTTTATCTTCCTATTTTTAACTACCCTTTCCCAACCGAACTATATCCCAAATTTTTGGTATCCATGGCCAGATCATTTTCAGTTTTTATGCTTGGACACATTTATGTCCATACTGTGACCTAGGAGTACAGAAAATAGGGTTAAGAGTAAAGTACAGAGTATTGCAGAAAATATTATCAGTAAACAAACACGGTACGTTCGAGAGTATGTTCCTTCTATTTCTTAAACATTAAATTCTAGTTAAAGAGGATATAACTAATTCAAATAAATACGAGTTAAAAGTAATTATTCTATTAATTCACCAAAAACATTCAAAATAAATTTTATACCAAACACTGCAATATAAAAATTATTTTATAAAATTAAAAAAGCAAACGTATTATAATAGGAAACATTAAATTTTGCAGCTACATTTTTCGTAAAGTGCAGAAAGTTTGGTATATTTGTAATCTGTCCCCAAACTATTTTATCAATTACAATAAAATAATTCAAAACTACTTAACAATTATTTAATCTTCAAAACTGAAGCTCTTTAGTTATAGTAAAATATATAATTGAATTCGTTTTTCTTAAAAAATTATTAACAGTAATGTGTTATAAGAAGTATCTTTTTGAATGATATATTTTCAATAAAGTCGATAGTTTCAAAATCATAATGGGATAATGTTCAGCAGACCGTAGCGGATGAGATTTCTCCATTCTAAAATTAATTTTTATTGGAAACGTTTGAGCCTGAAAATATGAAATTCTTCTGTCCTTAAAAAGAGAGAATGTAATGAAATGTAATGCAACAATGGTTTTATAATTAGCAAATATATTAATTGAAGAATGTTAGGACAAGAGAAGCAATATTGACTCTGAGTCTATTTTTAGAAGACCGAACAAGAAAAAACAGTCCTTCGTTCATGGAATTTGTAGATTTAGAAAAAGAATTGGGTAGCGTAAGATGCAACAAACTACTAAGGATTTTGAAGAGGACAGGAATAAAAGATTGAGAAAGAAGAATTATCCATAACCTCTACAGTCAGAAGAATTGAAGAGCAAGAGAATAAAGCATAAATCAAAAAAGGAGTAAGGCAAGGATGCATTCTGTCATCCATTCTCTTTAACTTATATATAAAACGGGCGATGAAGCAAGTTAAAATGGAATATAGAAAAGGAATCATACTGCAAGGAGAAGAAATAAATCCTTACGCTTTTCCGATGATATTGTAGTATTAGGAGAATCAGAAGAATACTAGGAAAACATATTAAATGGTATGAACGTGTGTCCTAGAGAAAGAGGATTAACAGAGAGACAACCATGGTAGTAGAGTGTAGAATAGGAAATAGTGGAATAGCAAAGAGTGTTAGATTGGGAAGGGATATTTTGAAGTAAATTAAAGAATTATTCTACTTGGGCAGCATAACTAGAATCGCAGGCAATAAGGCTTTCGCAAAAAGAGGAGTTTATTTACGGCTAATATAAGTATAAATATTAGGAAATTATTACTGAAAATGTTCATATGGAGTCTGGCTTTATGTAGGTACGAAACGTTGTCAGTAGGAATTGCAGAAAGGAAAAGAATAGAAACTTTTTTGAAATGTGCTGCTTTAGAAGAATGATGAAAATCAGATTGGTGGTTAGAGTAACTAACCAGGAAGTTCTAAGGAGATAGAAGAATATGGAGGACTTTGTCCAGGATAAGGAATAGATTAATAAGACACGTTTTAAGACATAAGGGTCTTGTAAAATTAACATTAGAGTGAAGTGGGGGGGGGGGTAAGAACAGAAGAGGTTGTCCAAGGATGGAACACGCTAAGTATATTAGGGAGGATGTGGTAGCTATGTAGAAATGAAAAAGCTAGCAGAGAATAGGTTAGCATGCAGGGTTGCATCAGAATAGTGTAAGGACTGAATACTACAACAAGAATTGATCTAAATATTTCGTTATGTCGGTGAATAAATGATAGGGGCTTTCTACCGATTTTAATGACTGGTACCGGTTATTACGTCGATGTCCAAGTTAATTAAAATAATTTCTGCACCTTGTGAAACAGTACAATTTAATGTTCTCATTTCCTATTGCTAAATATCATGCGTCTGGTTATTTGTTTTTAATTTTATAAAATAATTTCTCTTTGCAACCTAGTATTCACGGTGTTATTCTGATCTTTCCAAATTTGAGTCGAATTGACCTTGAAAATCTTCCTTGTCCACCGAATTATATTCACATTACATTATCCACTCAGCTGTGCTTCGTTATGGGTTTTCTGTCGGATGTGGCAACATTTGTCTGTTTCTCTGTTTTCATACGTTCAAACTCATTATAGTTCGTATTACTGTAATAAATGTATTTCTGTTTAAAATAAAATATTTTATTATATTTCACCATACCGCTTTAATTTATTGACTAAAAGCAGTTTGTATGTCTCCGATGTGAAATATTATTTAGCATGTTCAAAGAAGGTGCATAAAAAAATTCCATAACATCATTGTTGTTACACTGTTACATTAAAAATTTTCTATATATTAAGTTAGCTGGGAAACCCGGAGCCGTAATTATGAATACGAGAACATATTAATATTTATTTCTATTGATTCTCGGACTTATGTGTTTGCAGAAAATTAATATTTGAACCACTTTATCTAAATTTATACCAAATTTAGAACAATGAGTGACTGGAGATCGTAAATAAATGCTATGCAAGAAATTTCTATTGTTCGTCATACATACGAAATTTATCCACAAAATAATTATTGGACGCGGCACTCCAGGGAGTTATCTTACACGATTGATATTGAAAATACAGTGTTCGAAAATGCATTGCGTAATTAAATGTTAATTTCTTTCATGTTGTGTTACAGTGGTTGATGCTTGTCTCGTTGGCGGTGCTGTACAACCTTGTTTTCGTGATCGGAAGATCCGTCTTCTGGGAACTAAACAACGCCGTGCCTGCGCTCTGGTGGACCCTAGATTACACCTGCGACGCTATCTACCTCATCGATACCTTCATACACGCACACGAAGGTATGCGCAGCTATTCGCATCGGCATTTCAATTTCATTAGCGTCATTCTTACTCTAGCTTGGTAAATAATTAATGACCATTTGATGCCGCCTCACATTTTGAAACTGCTTTTCGAAGAGTGGTTGTGGGTATATGGCGGGAAAAGCTTGAAGCCCGTTCAGTAACAAATACTTCATAAAATTTACGATACACTACATAAGGAGAAAATAAATTTTCCGGATGTGTAATTTGTAATGTGTAATAATCATTTTTTTGTCGAGTAGTGATAAATCACGGGAAAATGTTTCAAGATAGAGAATGAGTATTAACCTCGATTACTGCTCAGAAAAGTTGTTGAAATGAGGTAATCCTCGGGGAAAAATGTAGCCTAGGTTTATCTTACGGGGAAGAAGATAACAGTTCATTTCGGTATTGGTAAATGCAATCGAGTATCCGAAACTTATAATTTCTAAACATATTTTAGAAACAAACCATTATCATTTGCGACAACTTAAGTATTACTATCTATGATAAATTGTATTTATTTATACATAAATTAATATTTTTTTCCGTAAGTACCTGATTTACATTACTACCAAAAAATTTTGTTTTTTTAATTAAAGTTTATTTTAATTTTTGCCTGATTTTGTATTCCCATTTCTCCAACGTAACTTAATTTCGCCTTTTATGAAAAGTTTTTCTTTCGAAAACGTATGTAATAATCGCATAACAGAACGTATAACGTGTGCAATTATTCATATTTAACCTGGAATCGATGTGTGATTCAAAACAAGGAGAGAGGAAGATGGGAAGGAGGCAATCATTTATACCTGCTCTGGAAGATCATTGCACGAGTTTTAGGAGCCAGGGCTGGGCAGATTTATGGATTAAGAAATATAAATTTAATACAATTGACACTTTCACTCCAACTAAGTTACTGAGGTTTTATTGTTATTAAACCAATTACGGAAAAAGAAAATAATTTGTTTCTGTTCTTTAATTTTAAGGCTGCAGTGTCTTACTTTTTCTGTAGTTAGCCATGGTTCAGGAGGATTCAACGTAAGCGGGAGGACCCGTAAACATTTTTTCAGACAGATAAGTTTAGTTTACGGAAGGGTTAGTAACCAATGAAATTAAACTCTACGTCCCATGTCCATATATGTGGCCTCCGTATTCTGTTTACATTCTGAGAACTGGCTATCATTATTTGCACGAATTGTTATATTCGAAATACGTTTCAAGTGTTTCCTCGCTCTGCAGTCGTTAAAGCAGACATATGTCAAACAGTGGCCATTGCAAGTTGATCTGCTACCCGCACAGACGAATAAGTTAAACAACGACTGCAAACTCAGACTCACGGAATTTCCCATCAGCTGCACTAATTAATTTCTCAAAATCTACATAGTAGTGATCTACATGTGAGCGAAATGTGAAATGGTTTCTTTTTTTATTTCTTCACAGTAACAATCAATAACTAAAGGTAACTTGGTTTCTGTTAAAAACTGTTGATGAGATTATTTCGTGTTGTTGAAAGACAGACCGCCCCTCTTTCGGACGGTAAAAAAGTTTTATCTCGCTGATTGATTGGCAACTTTTCAGAAGAGCAAAAGCTAGACTTGTGCAAAGCGCATTACATATACATAGAGATTCAATGTCAGGATTAACCTACAGGCGTCAGCGTGACTGTTACATCCATTTCCTTATGACCTACTCGTTCATAGCTCGATAAGAGGCAATGTAAAATCAGCTCTATTTGAAGTCCACAAAATCTATCTTAAAGTGCCAAAAGAGAAACAAAAGAGGATTATTATTTCACACTATAGCTAAGCATTTTAAAATATTAATGTACAAATATAAATTTATGCCTATGTTTTTAAATCAATATTGTCAACTGGATACAAAGTTTATATCAACAAATTTCTGAAGGAGGAGCTAAATATTTTTTATTCGTAAATGTTGGTGAAGAATATACATTGTTTTTTCGCGTACTTAAATTTAGAACATAAGATTCATATATCCTTGGATTGAGTAAAATATAAAAATGAAACACCATCTTAAATTATTTAAATGTCATAAATTTCAATTCACAATGACACGTTTCAACACTTTATTTAAACGTTTTGATAGAAAAGTAATTATAAAAACTTTTTTATATCCTTTAAATTATTTTTAAAGGCTTTTCCTTATTTCGTTAATTTTTCTACCTTGAGAATATTTAGGTTTTATTAACTTTTATAGAAAATAGTTATTGAAACAAATTTTGAGAATGGCAGAAACTTCGTACCAAAAGCATAAAAAAGTATATTTGGGTAATACGGGTGTTTATAATTAATTTTCTATCAAAATGTTTGTCAATATTTTCATCGCTTTGGAGACAGAGTGGAGTTCTGCGTTTATTTCCGTATTTTTCCTAGTTATGCTTATTCTGGCCATTTGTGTTATAAAATAAATTTCAGTTAAATTTAAATAAGCTTTTGAATTGCCAGTTATAAGAATCCAGATTAGAGAAACTTGAAATATACTTTCTAAAGTCTTTCACATTCTATATCAGTAGATAAATTGTAGTTGGCGTGATTTTTATCTGAATAGTAACCGCCAGGTAGTTGAAAATTAAATTATCCTTCAGTCTGGCAAATTTTACTAGTTTATAATAAAAGCAAATTAGGAAAAAGCGTACATGCGTTATTGTTGTAAGACACATTGTCATAGAAGTAGATAATTTCATTCATAGCAAATAGGAATCGAGTACGTACTCCTTACGATATTTTTGTTGTTTGTTGCATTCAAGTAGCCGAGGGGAGTGTACAATTCATATTTTTAATTTCACTTTATTCCGCATTGAATATGGAAATATGTAAAAGTGAATTAATTTGAGTGAAAATATTTTTATAAGACATTCATTGCTTCCTCAGGAGAACATATCATGGATATCCCTTTCCTTTGACCAGCTCTCATTAAATCACTGTTTTGTTACCTTAGATTTGTGTTGGATTTCAAGTAAAACTAAGATATCAGTTATTCTTTTATAATATCGACAAAGTATCCTATAAAAGTGCATTTCCTTCTTTAATTTTTTTAGAGCCATCTACCGTAAAAATTTAAAGGAATGTAAAAGTTAATCTTAGAATTCTTACGGCTATTAGCATATTCCTTAACTTACACATCTAGATGCGTATATATTGTATTTTAAATTATATAAATTATTGTGTAGAGTTCTGTGGTATTTGAATTTTGTCTATAAACGTGTTAGCCAGGTATCAAATTTCACACGTAGGTGTGTGTATTACATAGTTAAGTTGCTGTAAGTGTAGGCGGGTGACCTCACTCCTTGCTCTGAATGTCATATGCGTAGGCAAAAGTTCATTACCTTTGATCCGGAAAAGGTTAAATTATTCTAAAATTACGTAAATACTCTGAATATGTCTAACAAGTGCGCATTGCGACTCACATTTTACATACGTTTATGGTTTCATGAGAAATTTTCTTTTTCTATTGGTAATAAAATCATGTATTATTGTAAGAACATAGCTGAATTGTCGTCTTACGCCCATAAAATATATCTGCATCCAGAATATTTTTAAAATACTTAAAGCAATTATTAATTCTTCTCACATCGCAAAATTTAGTATACCTTACGTTAAATACATATAAGTTGTAATGTGAATATTGGCTTTATATCAAATAATAAATTTATATTTTTTAAATATTTACTGTCACAAAATGTTTCGCTTGCAGCTATTCTAGAAACAGTGACAATAGTACCCAATGCTTAATACAGTTTTTCTAGGGTTTTCCCTGCATCTCTTTAAGTGGAACACCGGGTAGGATCCTTAAACTATAGCCCGGGGGCCCGAGTCAACCCTTGGCTACTTTGCTCAACCTTCCGCTTTCCCCCTTTTCAACTCCCTTCCTATGCTATTAAAGGAGAGTTGCTGTTTCAGGATCACCCTCATGTAGCCTGTTTACCCCCAAAAAAGCCATTAATGTTTAGTATGGATACATCAAGTTGTTTTGAGCATCTGTAACTGAAGTTCACTTAAATTTTAACGATGAATTAAATACTTTTAAATTTTAACACATTACTACTTTTATCAATCATTGTCACAGAAACGTCTGCACGGTTTTATAAAAGTTAAAAAGGAATTTTATTTAAGCTGGTATCTTTTTAAACTTGGAATCGTGTGTTTATGATGAGAACGTTCTATTTTGTGTACGTCTCTGAATTATTAATTGAATTAACTTTATTTTTCACTATCTGGATGCCCAGTTATGTCCGGGATATTAACGCTTAAATATAACTAGCATTTTACTTAAGTTATGATACTTTTTGTTTCTTGCGAACGTCTTCGTCGTTGTCGCCGCACGTATACACGCAAGCTATGTAAGGACATAGTGTATTCTGTAATAAGTTCTATATATCATTAGGATAGGACGGATACAAATAGTGCTGCGGGAAACACCGTAAAAGTAACTGTCCGCAAAAAGTAATTATTTGACGGAAATATCGGCCAATTTTGCATATTTAAAAATTCCCGCTCCCTCCATCCTCGCACCAATATGTGGTAGCTGTGTCTTACTGAAACAGTTCTCATTTACGGGTCGTAAATAACCCTGTGTGCAAAATTTGGCTGACATTATTCCACGCGCATAGATTTATATGCTGATAAAATATAATAACATACGTAAGAAATTTGAGCTCTTTTACACGCAAATAATTATTTTCATTTATAAAAATAAGGTAGTTGATCTATCTATTTGGTCTCTTTAGCGCGAAATAATTTGTAAATTTAATGAACGTTTTATTTAAGTAACACTCTCGAGTGCGGTGCACACGCTACGTAAGTACAATACGTTGGGCAACTCACAGTCAATTTTATTTTGTATAAAATGAGGCTTGACATACCGAAAACTTTTGAAAATCATTTTCAAATTTCAATTAAAATTATATTATATTTAAGAATCTCAAATTTTCTAATGTATGCTTTACTGATCTTATGTTACTTGATCCGTTAAAGTGAAAACTGGTCACTACTAGCAATCCAAATGAACATACTTGAAATATTGCCAATTTATTTTTATTAATGAATTTTATTATCCTGGATGACAACGTGGGATTATATTAGAGAATCACAGATTAATTGTAAACCTCTAACGTAAAGTTCGCTCTTTAATGTGACGATTTTTTATTTTTTTCCTTCCAACATACCAGCTATATCGGGCAGCTCAATTTATTTCTTTTTCTTGGCACACATACATTCATTATAAATCATTAAAGCAGGTTCGCAAAATATGAAGTTTGTCAACGTTGGCCCAATTGCAAGTACTTGGCCGGCGAGGAAATCTGGACAAATAGAGGCTACTGGAGCGTTGGAACCAGTGCAAACCAGCTGATGAGAAGGCCGTACCACGACATGGACAGTCCATTGTCAACACACTCACCTTCAACACACTATATGCTCAAGGTCTTAATTAACGGTTAATATAATCGCACGGAAGCCTTTCCAGCTTCGCGCCATGAATAAAACATTTTTATAATGCTTCTGAATATCTATACTCGTGTTATATAATTCTTTTACAGTGTCCAGGCGACAGACTAAATACAATCAGATTAATACGTTATCAATTTCACACAACTAAAAACTTTTCTTCAATCAACTTAACTTCATTGTATTGTAGAAACGATTTCCAACTTGCGTCATTCCTGCTGTTAATGTCTATAGTATGAATAAACGATAAAGAATTAATTGTTTGTGTAATCTATAAAAATATATCAGAAATTTTTAAGAGAGAGATTTGATCCACAGTATTGTAATAAATAACAAATAACTGCCGTATAATTATAATTATCTCTCAAAGTTTCATACTAAAATAAATAAATAAATTAGCCAGAAGTCAGAAATAATTTGATAATTAATCAATCAAAATATACAACTATACATATAAGGACGATTCGTTCCTAATTTGAAACTTCATTAGGTGTACATTAGTTGTTAAAAGATGTGTATGAGACCTTAATTGTCAATTTAACAACAAAATAGAGTAATATGAAACTAAAATTTAATGGTAGTGTACCAAAATATGTTAATAAAATTCTTTGTATAAAATTATATAAAACTGATGTCACTCAAAATTTGTATGTAATGCCATGATCATTAATTAATATCTTCCAAAATTAATATTTAATAAAATGAATTTCAGTAAATTTCTAAGTTTTAGTCTGGAAATTCAGATTTATTTACTTATTATGAAAATTTCCTGTAGGTGGACATATAATTTTTAATACTATACAACTAAAATTAAATTAAATACATGAATATCATAAACTATATACTTTGTATTTTTTGATCACCAATATAATTTTAATAATAATTGATATATTTTAAATATTCGCAATTTCTTCTACTATTAGTAGACTCCAATGTGACATTAAATAGTTTATTGAATATTTAGGTTTGGTTATCATTATTGGGTCTTTCCTTTCCTAAGGTATCTTAGGTGTCCTTTGCTAGATTTTGTCGTTCTCCCGTCGTTTAAACAAGGTTGATTTATTTTTCTTGAGATTAAACAGACTTCCTGTCACATAGAAATAAAAAAACGCATCTCAAACAGTCCCATTTAATTATGTCAAAGATAACACGCGAGAGCTATCAACCTTAGATCATAATCATTCACAAAATGCAAACACTTAAAGAGAGGTCAAGGTTTAAACTTTGAATTGCAGCAGCGATACATATAGAATCCTCTTTTTAATCTTTATTTACAAGTCGAATTTACCGTGCTGATCATCGGCAACGGACAATATTTGTTACATTTACAAACAATATAATTTAATTTACATTTTCTTCAAAAACTTTTGTTCTGATTGTGAATTGTATCAGTTCCCTACAGGTTTGATTGGAGCAGCTGAAATCCTCCTTGGAGTTTTTCTGGCCGCGCTAAGGTTATAGCATTAAAAAATTAAATGCGGGATTGATAACTGTATGTCACATTGAAGGTAGCTTGGAGGGGGATTCCTAGAAAATAGGAACGAGTGAGTTAAATTTGAATGTAACCTACATTGCATCACCTGATGTCTTCTTGGAAAGTCCTTAGGGTCAATTCTTTTTTTGAATCACAGTCTTTGAGAAACATTTCCAAGTTTTCGCTTGTTTTAGTTTTTCCAAATATTTTACATGTATTTAATCGCTTCCTCTTTCAACTTTTTTTAGTTCTTCATTCCTTTTTGGCATCATATTCTTTGAGTTTTTAAGTTCTAGCAGCGATGAATCTCCTGACGCGTGAGAGATTCTCCAAAATGGAACTAAAGGAAAGGTACTATGTTCTATTTTTGGGATAATCAGTTTTTCCTTTATTAAACTGTTTTCAAGGTGGAATTATATGGAGGACAGAGTTCTTGAAGGGTCTGAGGCATGGTGAGGAACAAACGTCATGTCTCGTATTGTTTGGTGTGTGGCTTTTCTTGCCTTCAGAGAACATCTAACAATATTGTTTCTCTTTGTAATTGCTAGTGAAGTTTCATTGGCTTCCATCATCATTCTTTTTATTGGGATAGTTTTGTGACATCAGTGGCATTTCTCATTGCATAATTGTGGATTATATTTAATTTCCTTGGAATAACTTTTAGGTGACGCATATATCTGGCAGACATAGTTGATTTTGACCTTAATCATTGTTCTGTATGTTCACATTGCAAGAGAAGAGTAATATTTTCTTTTGATGCCATATTGGATTGGTTTGATTATAAAAACGTTTTTATGTAATTTTCCATTTGAGAGCACATTGCAAGAGAAGAGTAATATTTTCTGAAGGCCATAGTTTTTAGAATTTATTACGCAAGATCCTGGCTTTAATGTCGGGATGACAACGGATCTTTTCCATTCTTCCGGAATGGTATGATATTGCAATATTTGGCTGAAAATTTCCTTTATTAGTGGAACAGCCTCTGGGGTAGATTTTTAAGTATTTTGTAGGGCATTCCATCTATTCCCGGCGATACCTCCTTTGATTACTTGATGGTTTCCCAGAGCTCTTTCCTACTGATTTTGTCATTTAACGTTTCTACTCCTGTTAGATCAATTCTTTCCTCTTTCGGCAGCACTTCCTTTTCTATTTTGCTTCTAATTTTCTGGCAGAAGATGAAATGGTTGTCACTGAGGTTAATATCAGGAATGAATAAACTGAAATTAAAAACAATATGCGGATATTGTTAATGGGTTACAATAATAATGTATCTCAGTCTTCAGATTACAAATTTTATCAATAATAAACTAATCGACAAATATTTTATATTGTGATAATTTTAATAGTTTAAAATTAATAAGACTGACAAAAAACAAGCAGGACGATTCCTGACGATTGCATCGAAGAGATAAAAATTGCTATCAATTAAATAGTATAATGAATATATGGGGATATTAATTAATAATTAAATAATTTTTAATATTTTGTCATAAAAAAATAAAACAATTTAGTTTAGCAAAAAAACATTTACATTAAGAATTACAATTTTTAATGTTTCTATATTTATGCCGACACTTTTTTCGTCAATAAAACTACATATATTTTTACAAAAAATGATTTACATAAATTCTTAAAACTAACAATTTTAACTTTAATCTCAGTGTCGCATTTATGGGCCCTCTAATAGAGCAGAAAGTTAAACACAAAATCTACTCGGGTCATGACAGAACACAGAAAATTAGCAAAGGCTTACAGTAGGTAATTACAGTGTCGGGTTAATGCAGGTTTATGCTGCTTCCTGGTTCGCCCTCCCTCCAGATCAAAGCTGCCGACCACCTATTCTTCCCGTTTCAGGAATAATTTCAAAATCTTCTCTGGCTGCAATTCCAACCACAGTCATGGCAGAGAAGTTTAGCCCCACGCGGAATTTCACACCAAATATGTCGTGCCAGCTCTCCTGTCTCACTCCCCTCGAACAATCTCAGGAATTCTGCTAAACATCTTTCCTCTCACCGCTCTCGAACAATCTCCAATCTGTAAAATCTCCAACACCAATCTCTACAAAAATCCTTCTCAAAATGTCTCCGCCAGCCTTTTTAAAACTTCCTCCCCACTTCTTTGTTCACTATCACCAAGATGGCAGGGATGGATATCCACCAATAATATTTAGGGTTGTAATTGGGGAAATAAGACACGCGATACCACCAATTCTCACTAAAATTTGGATCTCCCAATGCGTGACACTAGGTCTGACATTTATTGCCCCCGTGTCAACCGCTGTCTCTTTTCTTTTGAATCCGCGGTGCCAAGGCTTGAGTAGAATGTGTTTGTCCGTTACAGTAGTACTTAATATTTTTGACGTATATCCATTACTTGTGTTGGCAATTATGAATGATTATGACCTAAGGTCAAAAGCTCCTCTGCGTTAATTTTAAAATAGAGACTTAGGGACTGTTTTAAATTGGTTTTATATTAGTTACTTCAGTTTGTTTCTTTGTATGATAGTCCAACAAGGATATTGCCTAACAATAATCATACATTTTCCTCCTACATTTAACGGGCCAAATTACCCATAAATTTACGTACTAAACCTTTATAATAAACTGAAGTTTCGAAGGCATTATTCAGAAATTTATTTTAGAATTTTTTCTTTTAATATATTAGAGCTCCAGGCAGGATGGTAGAGAATAAAAATATATCATGTTTTGAGCGGCAGAAGTGAGTACGAAAGCATAATCAGGAGAGACGTTTAAGGCGCCTCTCGCCTTTACTTAAGGCAGAGTGTCAGGATCTGTGATCGGAAGGGTTTCTCCATTGGCTGCCGCCGTTAAGACAGGGCATCGTAAAGGAAACGCATTATGGTGTGAGGCTGTAAGAGCCGCGTAAAACACAAGGAGACTCCGACGAGCCCAAGCGTCCGACTGCATCCCAGAAAAAATGTTAAACATTTACGTATATGCGCAAGATTCTCATCACAAACTAAACCTCACTTTCCTATTGAAAACGTTTCTTTATCAATAAAATATTCGTTCACCAATTTATACATATTTATTTATTAAATAACTATGTTTATTATTATTATATATCCATGAATACTTACGTAATAAGCTTAATTTTATAAAGAAATGTCTACTAGACCTTTTCATTATATTTCAACCTGAGTCTATCAAACTGGTTCTAGTCATGAGGACTGCGTCACGTGCATTTCTTTACCTTACACTACTTTTCCTCTGTAGATAATTGCTTATCATTTGTCTTTCAAATAGCTCTTTTGGGGTTCTATGTATCCCATTACTAGTAGAGTGCCATTACTTATTCTCCATTTTGTGTCGTGAAAGTTCTAAGAGAATCTTTCTGCACTGAAGCCAAAAATGTGTAATCAATTAGCGAATCCTTGTCTTCGTAGTCCGTAAGAGCACGGCTCGTTTAATTATCGAATTCCACGAATGTTACCGTAGAAAAATGGGTGTGATAATTGCAAGAAACTATTTATTTTTAAAATTATTATTAATTTTTCCCACGTTAACTTCAAGCCCCCATTTTGCGTGCTCGTCGATTAGTTTGCGCGTGATATACTGTTAATCATCATAACCCAGCCAGCACTATCTGATCGTCTAGAAAACAAAGTGTATAATGGCTAGATATTGTTAAGGGGCATGTCAATAACTTTAAGGCTTGTCCTCGGCAAATTTTAAATAGCGAGGGCCACAAACAGCTTTTTTTATCTGCGTTTATAGCCGCAATAACATTAGGTACTAACTAATTTGAACTGCTGTTTTAGTCCAGTCTGATAGGTAAAAACACAACATAAACACCCATGTTCATGCCGGGAAACGAACCCGGGACCTCTGTTATGCGAGGCTGTTACCTTAACCACAGAGGCGGTGACAGCTCCTTTCTGGTCCTTTGGTGGTCATATTTAGGTTTTTATTTTTGCGCTACCGTTTTCATATAATTTTATATTATTATTATTATTACCAGAATGGTTCCTGGTGTTGCCGAGGTGCTTATCCATATATTAGCCTGGTATGGTAATTAATTTGACGGTAATCTCTCTTTCAAAACGTGATTAAACCGCCCCTGACCCTATCAAAACTGGCAAAATGTTAATTTTATCGCAACCAGCGTGATGAATCGTAGTACATTAATCAGTCAAAAAACGTAATTAAGCACAGCAACTTAAAAGAGTCTGTAAAACCGGTTCATCTAATTTTCCGGTAGGTTAATAAAGGCGATAATGTTCCCAATACCCCAAGAGACAAAAATGTCCTCTAGATATCTTGAGGTAGTCTAAAATACTTTCGTTACCCAAATTGAGTCAGAAATATTCGCGCTTCCTAAAGAGAAGCAAAATTACCCTGGTACCTCAATAGAGTAAAAATGCTATAGTACAAGAAGAGAGCGAAAGAAACTCCCGACCCCCACTCTGTAGACGCTGAGAGTGTTTTACCAGTCGAGTATTGCGAGTAGCATAAGTACAAAAGTTGATAGAAAATGTACCAAATCAATTCTTACCCCCACATGGAAGTTAGACATCAACCTTGGTTTATTTCCTGTTAAGCCTTCCCTCTCCCCTCCCAATAACGCCCTCCCTATTTTTTCACTATGGGGCTGAAATAATACTGAAGTACGTTGAGTTAAGCTCGGCGGTTTCCGTAACATCGCAGTCGACACCAATCTCAGATATTTTTTGCAATATTTTTACACAACGTCCACCGCTATTAGTCAATCCCATTCCGAATGGGGTTGAAATAATGTACCAAGAACATCGGGGGAAGATTTATGAAAGTAATTGACCCCGAAATGGAAATCTAAATTTCTCATTCTGTTTAAGCTTGTAGACGGCATTTTATTTTAACCCTTTCCACCGCCGTCTTAGGGGGCAAACGCAACCTGACCACCATGTTGAATGTCAAAATAAAGCTCAGCGACTCACTTCCAACGAGCTTCGACACAAATCTCGATTGTTTTCTTCTTATTTAATGCGTGTCCCTTCCACCCCGACCCCTATGGATAACTCTCTTCTCTAAATGCTGAATGGGGTTTCAATTAAAAACAGAAAATATTGACGGAAACACTATCAAAGTGAATGACCCAATAAATAAGTATTCGATGCAAATATGGGCCATTTTTGGGTATTTAAATACTTACCCCGACACTGATTGTTAATGGTCGCAAAATACCCATGTAAAAAATAAGAATGAAATTGTTCCATTCGTTTAGATTTGTATGAGGAACATATATACGGCTATTTATCAAATAGTGTTTTTAATAAGGGCGGGTCGACGTTGAAATGGAATAAAATAAGGTGTGTCTAAGATATTTTCGAAATTCTATTTTCATTTGAAAGGCATAGATTGGCCTTTGAAATAAGAAAAAGAATATAATTAATACCTAACACATCAGATTCTTTTATTCTTTTCTACAACGACCCGCCCTCATTGCAATCCCCTATATTTTAAACTACGTAGCTCGTTACTCATAAAAAAGAATTGTTTCATTTACATACTCAGGACATTATACATTGGATACTATTACGTATATTTACGAAATAAGAATTTATTTAAATTAAAAAAGCTCACCCGTGAAGGCCATCAAACTGAATTAAAATTCAGGAACGAAAATCTGAAGCCGGTCAGGTCGAGATTTTCTATCCTGTTCTTCAGATGCTGTTTCTTACATTTAATTTAACAAGTGACTATATAAACCAGTTTTCGAAGAAATATGTGGACTTTTTGCAGCCGTAATGTATTTATTTTCCTTTCAAAGACATAAAAAAAGGTACTTTACTCTGGAAGTAGGAAAGCATTTTATTCTAGAATATTGTAAATAATAATTGTGAAATGGCTCACAAATAACGTTTCAACTTTGTAAGAAGAACACCTAGTAATAAAGTTTAACACCGTGAAGAAAATTGAGATTAATAAATTTAAATTTCTGAAAATATAAAACCGTCTGTATTGGATATTGTTGTAGTGGTCACGTTCTTTCTCACTTGATAAAAAAAGGAACACGCTTTTTTAAAATTTTGTTAATACTTAATCACTTAAAATTTGTCTGTTTAATAGTCACTTAATTTTTCTATTAATTACTTTAAAGCATGAGAGGAAAATTTTAACGTACCAATTCCTTTTTCTAACAATACTTGAGGATATACCAATTCGAATTTTGTAAATCTACGAGCGCACTACAAAACTGTGTATTCAATTCATAATAACCAAGCTCATGAATTTTTAATAAATAACTTATTCTTAATGGGTGGAATACATATCCCTACTCATAATATTATGTACTATTCCATCATAAATGTCCATTGTGATAATTCAGCCTAATAATATTATAATTACTTGTTCACCTATCACTATACATGACAAATTTATGAAACCAACATTACTAAGAGTAAGTTAACATGTGTGTGTATAAAAATGTTCACTGTTGATAATGCATTAATCGACTTACATGGGACAAAGAACACTGTCCGCAGCATAGTTGTTCTTTTCGGTCGGGGATCGCCATGGTAACCGTAAGCGGTAATTATCATAAGCGACTCCTGGCGTATTTGCCTAAGGTGGGACTTGGCCACCATTATACGTCTCTTGTAATGTGCTAATTGTAGAAATGAGCCCACCAATTGAAGTCTATCTTGTTTCAGAGTGAAGGTAAAGTAGCACTTAAACCTGTATATACAGCTTTCTTCTATTACTCAGAGTTCAGCAATGTCAATTTGGTGGTAACGTAATAACTTAAGCGGTATTTCATTCCCGAGAAGTATTCATTTTTGTGCTCTGAAAGAAATTATCGTACACTGTTAGTAATTTGAATCCTTGTGCTTTCTAAAATACTAGTCCATTCAATGTTTCTAGTTTTAATTTATTTAAAAATCTCAAACGATATCGTTGACATTGACTTAATCAAATACATCCCTAACCAAAAATGACACTACAAGTTGAACAAAAATTAAGATTATATATTAGTTTATAGTGACTTTAGAAATGAAAAAGAAATTAAGAACCTGCACCTTATAAGTGGCTTGTTACAATCAATACATTTTTAAGCTGATTATTAAATTTTAAATATACAATATATAATTGGTAGAATGTAATAAACATTAAATGGCCATTGGAATGGCAATCATGTGATTCTTCGCTTCTTCATTGCTTAAAAATTACCGAAATAATTCTTGTCAAAGTAATTAAATAAAATTAAAATTAATTCCATTAACTTGAAATATTATCGTTACCCATCTACATCATCAATATACGGTTGCTAATCTATTTCAGCATGTACTGTACATTTAGAACAATACTAATTAAAATGGCTGTCAACAGTAATTAGAATTAAAACAAAAGAAAGCAGAAATCAGGAAAGGAGTAAGCCAAGGTGCAGTCTGTCGCCCATTCTCTTTAACTTATATTTTTAGAACAAGCGATGAAGAAAGTTAAAACGGAATATGGAAAAGGAATCGTATTTCAAGGACACGAAAAAACTCTCTGTGGTTTTCCGATGATATTTTAGTATTAGGGGAGTCAGAAGAAGACCTGGAAACCATAATAAATGTCATGAACGTGATCCTGGAGGAAGAGTACAACATGAGGATAAGGGAGGGGATATTTTGGAGAAAGTTAAGGAATTCTGCTACTTGGGAAGCATATAACTAGGGATGGTAGAAGTATGGTAGACGTAAAGACTAGGATAGCGCAGGCAAGGAAGGTTCTCGCAAAAAAAGTATGAATATTCGGAAATCATTATTAAAAATGTTCCAATGTTCCAAATTATATGGGTGTGAAACGTAGACGACAGGAATTTCAGACAGAAAAAAAATAGAATCTTTTGAAATGTGATGCTATAGCACAATGCTGAAAATCGGATGGGTGTATAGGGTAAATAACCAGGAAGTTATAAGGTGAAAAGGGGAAGAGAGAACAATTTGGAGTACTTTGACCAAGAGAAGGGATAGATTAATAGGCCACGTCTTGAGACATGAAGGCCTTATAAAATTATCTTTAGAGGGAAATGTGAGGAGTAAAAGCAGATGACGGAGAGGATATGAGATGTGTTAGGTATGTATAAATGGAAAGGCTTGCGCAGGATTAGCTAGCAAAGAGGGTTGCATGAGACCAGTCTTAGGACTGATTACTACAACAAAAACAGCTTAAAAGTTCCCTCTGAAGCAATATTAAAATGTTGAATTAATATTATTCTCGTCACTTAAGTAAAACAGTAGAAAATAATCAGCGTAATCAGCACACACCACTACTACCACCACCACTTGAAAATTATTTCCATTTAAATAGTTTGGTAGTTCTAAATTTTAAAAAAT
Source organism: Eucriotettix oculatus (assembly GCA_034510155.1). Taxonomy (NCBI): domain Eukaryota; kingdom Metazoa; phylum Arthropoda; class Insecta; order Orthoptera; family Tetrigidae; genus Eucriotettix; species Eucriotettix oculatus. Next base: position 60,640,615 of record CM067377.1, read on the forward strand.
TGTTCATAAATTTCTAAATTTTATTAATAGCGCATATGTCTTATTTATTTTTAGCACTGATTTATCTGGTATTAACATTAATAGCTTACAAAAAAAAGATTATCTTCGTTGGAAAGAAAACGTATACAAAATTTGGTCGAAATTGCTCCACACGTTTAAGGTTATATATGCAATTTTTCACCTCCTTCCACCACACTCTTCGGGATTAAAATACAACTTAACCTACATGTTGAATGTCAGAAGAAATACAGCAACTTCCATATCTGCAGCTACGACACCACGTCTATGCATACCAGGGCTTAAGGGTTACAAAAAAAATTCAAAGAACGTGGTATCTGTCTTAAATCAGTGTGTAAGTTAATAATTTTAATTTACTGATGAGACATGCAGCTATACAACTATGTATAAAAAGTGGAACACAGAAATGCCAAATGAGCATTTTAGTTCTGTGCTAATTCACCGATGGCTCGTGCGTGAAAGATTAATTTGAACCAACTAAAGTTTATGATGGTTTAATAATTAAAAACTCGGGTCCGCCATTGTATTTTGAATTATTTCTTCGTCTTCTTCTGTGTTGTCTCTGCAGCTCATTCAGGGTCTTGGCCTTCAGTGTCGACTGCAAGCTATAATCTTACATGACACATTTCGACTTTGGAGTGATAGGTGGTCAGCGTATCGATTCTCCAGCTGTCTTAATCCCAATCTCCGTGACAATGAGAGCACAAACAATCACATGCCCTGATTCGAGTCCGGGACCCCTGTGTTGTGAGACAGCGACGCTAGCCACTAGACCACAGGAAGTAGGCATTTTGAAGGAATACATATATGCATATCTATTATTATTACCATTCATCTAATGTATTGATGAAATATATTCATTATTTTTGCGACTCTCCATGATATATCGTGTGCTAGTGTAATGAGTTTGGATTTAATTGATTATGAAATGATAAATAGTGCAGAATTTTAGGCTTTTAATGTACAGATAAAGGTTAATATTTGCAAGACTAAAATTTTCAATAGGAGAATTTCGCCAGTTCAGAAACTGAATAGCGTACCATAAGTTCCTGTAACCCCCAGCTTCCATGGAACACGGCTGGAGGAATTTTGTCCGTCTTTCTCCACGGAACAAAACTGTAATGATTTCCTTTTGCTCTGAGAAACACATCGATTTGATCTTTTTTTCTTTCTAGACCACGAAATGTCGCTATTCGAAGCAACCACGTGATTGCCATATACGCCATTGTCATACTTCATTTTTCCCCTGTCATAGCGTTCCCCCGGTCTCTCGAGACCAACCACCGACAGGTCGCCTCCTTATACAGTTCTCAATCTTTGATGTATTAAAATTCATGAAATATCTGTATATTATATAATAAGTATACTATCGTACTACATAGCTTTGGATGTAACCTGTGTGTTATGCATCGTCCTTGTCAAGAGAAGAGAAAGAGCTAGGCTACACATTTTCTACAGAGCTTTTGCAGGTCAAAAACCTTGACAGGGAATCCGAGATAGAATGAAAGAATCGACTCGGTACGGGACGGGAAGGGTGATCACCTGTTCAAATTACAAGCAAGGAACCAAAAAACAGACGTTGGAAAATACTCATTCCTAAATAGGACAATCTGGAACGATCTGCCTGCAGGAGTGTTTGGAGAACTTCCTCTAACAGAAAGAAAATTTCGACTCAATCTAAGTTTAGTGTAGTGTAGTGCAGTGTAGTGAAGTGATCAGTGCTGCGAAATCTCTAAAAATATACTACAGTGGAATATATTTCCAGTTTTTTTCATTTTGTTTCTTTTTTTTCAGGCAAAAACAATACTATTCTTTTTTTTAAAAAAAATTAATTTCTAATAATATGATTCCACACTTATTTATTTATATTGAATATAATTATACATTCAGCTATAGGTTAAATATGGTCCTTACGACCAGTTTATTAATTATTGTTTAAGTTTTATGTATCTGCCACCGGGCATCTGCCCATTTGTAGATTTAATAAATACAATACAATGAAGCTTTATTCTCTGTACACATCCGTATCTACTTCCCGAAACTATTATCGCTGCTGTACGACCTTTAAAAATGCGGTATTTTTGAAATGAACCCACCAGAGGTTCTGATGGTGCAGTCTGTTAATACAGACGATAGTACTGAAGGATTTTCTGTAAGTGTAGATGTGTTTATCCATAGTGTAACCTACCAGACTATCATTCTATGAGGTATTGGAGCGCTCGCGCCTCTTTTCTTCATTTTGGTTTGAGAAGTGTTACCAGAAATGAATAATGTACGGAGTGTCTGCAGCTGCAGCTATGATAGCACAGATTGTCCTGTTGTAGGATACCTGGAGCAAGGCTTACTAGTGCGGGACGCGAGGCAACTGCGACGGAACTACCTGGCTTCGACGCGCTGGCGCCTCGACCTGATGAGCCTGCTACCCACGGACTTGGCGTACGTGTGGTGGTCACCAGGCTCCTGTCACGTCAAGGTCCCGTGCCCTGTCATCGTTCGTGCCAACAGGCTACTCAGGGTACCGCGCATGAACCAGTTCTTCGACCGTACTGAGACCAGAACTGGCTACCCTAACGCCTTCCGCATCTGTAAGGTATGTACACGGTACACGGACCTCTACTATCAAAATTAAAACAATGTCAATTTTTTTAAATGTAATACGCAATTTATAAGACAAACGAAGTCTGTTTTAATACAATCGACTAACAAAAAAAAGTAAATTATAAATTTCGTTGGATGTTTATAACAACAGAAAATAAAGAACAATAGTTTCAGTGGCTGTAATTTTTATAACTATATAGGGTGTCCCATCTATAACAGTACGGCCAAATATATCTCAAATAGGGAAGGTAACGAAAAAAGGTTCAGTACATAAGTAGAAGGGTTTCGAGAGGGGTATTACATGCATGCAGTATTTTGAGGTTTAAGCGCAAGCTGCAAGCACAAAGTCCTTTTTTTAAAATGGCAAACTCATTTTTCATCCCCATGAAACTTTTTCGTCTTGATGATTTAATTTCAGATACCCCATAATTCATGTCAGCACCACTAATTTTACTCGAAAAATGCTAGAAAAACGAAGGATGACGTAGGCCATTAGGGAACCGCTCCAGGCTTGACACACTCTTCTACACTCTCCTAAAACAAGTAAAATATCGACAATTTCACTATTTTAATACATCGTGTGGTGTTACTAACTCAATTGTAGTTGAATTGACACTAATTAGTAAAAGAATCCACGAAGTGGTCAGAAAACTGTATGTTTATTTACATTAACACCAAGGCGCCCCAAGGATTGTTCGAATTGAGTTATGCCTGCAGGTCAATGGTGGGAACATTGAACATCTCCTATAAACGCTAATTCACTTCCACACATGTTGGTGCTATTTCTTTTATTTTTTGGCGCAAGGGATGATAAGCAGCATTTACCTCCACTTTGTGCATCCTGGATCAGGCTAAAAAGTCTGAATCTTCAATTTGACCACAGAACTCGTTTTTGTAGCATCTTTCGAGTCTGTTCACCAACCGGAATCGTCAAATGTATAATTAATGGTAATGACATGAATGATGGGGAAACGGAAATAAACGTATCAAGACGAAAAAGTCTAAAGGGGTTAATAATGAGGTTGCGATCAAAGAAAGAACGTTTTGCTTGCATCTTGCAAGCATGAGCTTAAAAGCTCAAAATAATGCATGCATGGAATGTCTCCCTCGAAACCCTTCTACTTATGTACTGACCTTTTCTCGTTATCTGCCTTCCTTCAGACCTCTGACCGTACTATTTCAGACGGGACACCCTGTATGAAACGTCGTTCCTCCGTAATTCGAGAATTTCTTAATTCCTTTACGCCGCCAGGTATTTTTCATAAAAATACCAAAAATAGATTTTAATAGTTTTAATTCCAATCAGAGCATGAGAAAAAATTATATCTGCAGGGCGTGGTCATTCTCTCGTCGTCCCACCGACACAACCTGCTCCTTCCACTACCCCATGACGACTCTCTGAACGTCTCGCCAGACCACATTGTTGGCCCAGGTTGCGTCAGTTCCTCAAAAATTGCAACTCGCAAGCTGGCCTGCACTGTTAAGTGTAACTTTTCATGTTACATTTTCCCCAATTTAAAAACTTGTACAATTTTTTAATATGACACTCACTGAACCACAGTAGAAAACAATATGAATGACCAACGCCCCTAATCAAAATTACAAAATATTTACAAAAATTCACTTAGAACTAATTACAATTTTCATTGACATATTCAATTCTTCAAGTAAAATACAATTCACAGTCATTAAAATTAACTCATAACAAACCCTTAACTCTGATTACAATTATAAACTTCAAACACAACACTTCTTTGACATTAGTAAAAATACAGCATCCGGTTTTCTCCCCTGGATTCCAAGGAAATCCGCAATCATCACAACTATTTAACACATACAAATTTTCTTTTACTCTGTTCTTACCATAGGATGCATATTTTTGAGAGATGGAAACAAATTTTCTGCTAAACATTAAGTTTCGCTTAATTTTACGACAATCTTTTCTCCCAAGTAATTTTTTCTTGTACATTTTTCTGGAGCTTTTCTTAAATCTATTTGCAAAACATTTAATTACATTCGTTTCAACTTCATTAACTTTACACCCACGTTTGACAATTTGCACTTTCTTTCTCTTAACATTTCCTCCCACACATTGTTTCCTCTGTGTTGTTCGGGGGATTTTCTTTCTATTTCGCCGTTTACGGCAATGAGCACAATTTTGCATACAGAAAGGTTTCATTACCACATCTGTATACTTTACCTTTACATTCTCTTTGGCACTCTTAGCACATGAATGCTTAGCCAGCTTAAAATCACTGCGTATACTATTAACCTTAAAATCTACCACACTTTTTAATTCTACCATATTTTCTATCTGCTTAACACTACTATTTACACATTCTTCCTTATATACACCTTCATGCATGATCAGCTGATCGGAGTCGTGGCAGTTATCGCGTGATTCACCCCTTTTTTTACACCGTGCATTAATTCTTTCCCCTGTATTTTCTAATGTTTCATTTACGCTTTCTAAACTAGACTTCAAATCTATCTGCATTTCCTTACTACTACTAACTATGTCATCAAGAAATTCCTTTTTTTCATCAAATTTCTTATTAATTAACAGGGTCAATTGCTTGAGCATATAGTCCTCTGCCTTCTCAGCTACCCTTTCACACGTAATAGCCTCCTGCACTTCTTCTATTTTTAAAACACTACAGAACACACAAACCCCCAACCAAAATATTACGCAAAATATATTTATTTGCCACCAACTTGTGGAACCTGTCTTCTTACTCGTACTTCACTTCTCCATACACACCGTACTCTGCTTTTTTACACAGACACACACACCTCTCGAAGATATCCACGCAGCAGTCACTGGAACATTTGACCCCTCAGCTCTCTTCCACAGCGTTCCTTCTGCAGCGCCACCACTTCTCTCAAATAATTCTCGGGTACCCCGTTCGTCGTCCTCCACACCTTCAGTCGTCGTATCCTACCAAAACTTCGATGTTCTGAGCCTCACATATGTCTCGCCACTGTTCGTTGTTCTAGGCCACTCGATGGCTCGCCGAATGCAGCATATTAGGTCTCCACTGTTCAATGTCCGTCAGCACATTCACCAAACTCCTGCCATGTTCGTTGTTCGATGCTCCAACGTTGCGGCGTCAAATGTAGTGGATTCTGTCGTTCCTCCGTATTCGAGAATTTCTTAATTCCTTTACGCCGCCAGGTATTTTTCATAAAAATACCAAAAATAGATTTTAATAGTTTTAATTCCAATCAGAGCATGAGAAAAAATTATATCTGCAGGGCGTGGTCATTCTCTCGTCGTCCCGCCGACACAACCTGCTCCTTCCATTACCCCATGACGACTCTCTGAACGTCTCGCCAGACCACATTGTTGGCCCAGGTTGCGTCAGTTTCTCAACAATTGCAACTCGCAAGCTGGCCTGCATTGTTAAGTGTAACTTTTCATGTCATATATATATATATATATATATATATATATATATATATATATATAGGCTGTAAGAAAAATATTTGGAGGTGGTAGCATTCATTAAAATCAGAAAGAAAATTCCAATAAACATGTTTTCGGAAACTAGCATTATCAGAGATGTGAACATTTGTTCATAGGAAAGGTCCAGCCTAACGTCCATTCTTGGTACTTGGTTTAAGAGGTGCTCAACGTGATATCAATCCATGGCACATCTTCCAAATTGGCAATACGTAAACAAGAAATTGATTATAACTAGCCCCATTTAATCTTCGTTATAGGAGGCCCTAGTAATTTATCGCCAAGAACGTCTGCCCATACGTTGATGAAGAAATTTTGTTTTGTTGCCGTCTTTCAGCAACTGCATAGCTATTTTTATCAGCCCACACAATCTAATTATGATTTACCGCGAATCAAATCTTCCACGAAATCAGTGGATCTGCACACATCTGCAAGAGTGATTGTACAGAACTGCAATGAGCTACGGTGGTCTTCTGACTTAAATGCGTGAACATTCTGAAATTTGTTGAAGTAGTACCACGCCTTCTGCTGCCAACCTTCACACTCTAGTTACAGGTCACAAGCAAGCACATGCTCATCCATCTGAGGTGTGTGGATTGACTGAGGTCTTCCTCTGTTCACCTTGTGGGTTGCTAGAGAACCTGTGTCCTTAAGTAATATTCACAATCAGTCAGCCACTATGACAAAGTGTACACTTCTCAGAAAGGATACGTTTCCGGACCTAATTTTTCCTCCTATTAAAATATTTGTCTCTTTTTTAACACCTTGTATAAATGACAAAATCAAAAAAAGCTTCAATACCAAGAACCCCGAATAACGTAACAATTTATAAGTAATAGTGATGAAATGATTATCGTGATGAATGTGGTGAAATTGAAAAGTGAACTCAAAGAAAGCACTGAGGACTTAATTTCAACCGTGTCTGTGGAATACTCTAGAAGACATAGACGGATGATTTCCTTTCCCGAATTGAAGATATTGTCAATGATAACAGCAGGAAGAGGAAACATACGAGTTATAGAAATTAAAGTGGCCGAAGTTCCAAGGACAGAAACTTGGGAGATGAAAAGTCGGAGTTTTCTGATAATAACTAGAAAATTAATTAACAAAGTATCGAAAATGACGGTGGAAACCAATGTTATCAGGAGGGTGAAGGACTAGAAGAAATGATATACTCCTAACAAATAGCGATTGCGGCAGGGACCTTTGAGTAGCAATAATTAATTGAATTGTTGCCAACCCAATAGATTTATTTGGTACAAATTGAATGTATGATCATGCTCAGGCTAACTTCTATTGTTGATTATATTATTGATCTAAATTATAGGTAAAACCTATAACACAGACAGTTTATCTATATGCAGATGCAAGTAAAGTAATAAGGTAAATACAATAAAACTACCTACGGACCTGTTGCAGTCACAACTTGGATTCGTACCAAGTGCAAGTAACCGTCAGAAGAACGGCTAAGCCGGAAAATAAATTGAGACCGACGTATCCCCAATAATTCTTACCTTCTACCCAGGTACATTTATTGGAGTAACACGCAGTGGACAGTCTCAGTGATGGCTTACGAGATAACAAGACAGCCAAAATTAAGACTAACTTCTGTTCGCACGCTCAACGAATTATACGCTCTCGATTATGAGATCGTAAATCTTGCTTCGAAGGAACACGTATCAGTACGTGCATTGTATGAGATTAAAGATGTGATACGAAAATGAAATTTTCAAGAATAATTCCGCCAACTCGTCCACGTGCTCAAAGTTCTAAACAAAGCTCTTTATATTTTTAATACGGATTCAAAATTCAAGGGCTCTGCTTTAACGAATGAATTTTGACAAGACTATCTCAATAACTATTTGGTAAAACAACCTTCGATATGTGAGAGGATTGTATTTTCATGTTCTTTTTAACGAAACAGTTTCCTGAGATTGGCTTAATTCCTAAAACTGAATCCGCAAATTACTGTTGCACAGTGATGGAATGGTCGATGTATAGTACTACTTTTGTCTCTAACTTCTCAAAGGAACTATTAATTTGCCTCTCAAGTCGGCTTTATCGTTCCTTATACTCACGCTTGACTTGCCCAGCGTTTTTCCCATGACATCATTTTCAGTAACAACCCAACATATTACCTCTTCCCATCCCTCGTCCATTCCAAGCCCCACTTGCTCATTTATTATCATAAAATTAGTTTCAATGTCTTTTCTCTTCGGGCCAACAAAAGACGTTACTAACAACCGTACTCCGGATTGCGTTTATCCAAAATCACATTCAAACCTCAATGACCAAGTGGGATACTTCTTTCATTCAACTGTCGATACAGATTCGGAACTTGAGATGAAAATGCTGAACAATATCAAACAATATCATTTAATAAAATAGTTATTTTAATAGAATTACAAAGACTTTGTTCTTACAATAGTATTTATTTTCATACGGAACATTATACATTTCTCATCACATACAAAACAATGCTCTCCAAACCAATAAATTATAAACAAAACGCAGCTTTGTTGGTGGATCCCTCTACATGCATATTAACAGAATTCATAACACGCGCCCTTATAAGGTTTCCTCTTAACAGTCTGACTTGTATAGTCATTAATCCCACCCTTGTAAGCCAGCAACATATATCTTTTCTCTCTCTCAAATAGCAATGTTGAAGAAACAAAAGTCTTTCAAATGTAAAAATATTCTTGGAGTCAATTCTTCACTGTTTTCCAATACTTAGGCTTATATAATTATACCTTCAACCTTTTTGAGTTACTTTTAAAAAATTAAATTTAATCATATATTGTATTTTCTGTTCCAAAGAATGTTTCTATTTCTAAAGACGACTGAATGTCCATTGCAGTTGTACCCTAAGATCACTATGACAACCATTAAAATATCCACAAACATCAAAATTTATTTTGTGAAGCAATTTTCAATTAAATTAATTTCTAGAACTGGTGCAATCATTTGTTTATAACTCCCATGTCTCCAACAATAATCCAAAATAATTTCAGTGGAATGAAAAATCTATTACTGTTCAACACACTACAAGAAAAAAAAACAAATAGAGAACAAAGAGGTCGGAAGGTAGAAAATGTATTTTTATATTCTCATCTCTCACAGTTTTATACATATTGTATTAAAATTTAAAATACTAATTTATTTTCAAAAATTATTATAAAATTTCCAACTCCCTTGCGACTTATATTTTATTTGATGAAACTCATTTACCCTGTTCTGGAAATAATATATTAATTTTCTTAGTAGTTCAAAGAGGAACAAAAAATCTCGACCGAATCGGAATCTGAGTATCTACCCGTAAAACGTTAAGTTCCGGGTTGGATTCCCGGTCCGGTAGAGATTTTTCCATTCTGATCTTCTGAATTCAATTTCATGACTGAGCCTGATTGCCATTAAAACTAAAGGATATATTAGTTTGTAAACGGTATGCGGTTCACTCACGTTGAAATTATTTACGTCTAGTCAATGTATAACAATCAATTTATACTATATATCAAGGACGTCCAAGATATTTACTAAGAAAATTAGTAAAATATGATAATTATATTTGCTATTTTAATTACGAAAGGCTTAAAACTATTTATAAATCATAATATTATGTTGGTACTGATTAATACTATATATTAAACAAAATAAATTAGTTAATTATTAGAATCCCGTTTAATAGTGATACAATTTAGCAGACTTCACTTGTATACTAGATGTAAAATGTTTGTAATATATTTTACGGCTTGATTGATTTATTAGGATGGCAAGAGCTTCATTCCTTTTCTGCAGAAATCCTGTATCTCTGTAGACATATTTAGTGTTTTTTTGTGATTTAATAAACCTGATTTGCTTCAGAATCTCAGTTTAAAGAACGCGAGTTACTTGCAAGCTTGGATGGAAATTAAATATTTCTATCTTGGAGAAATTGAATTTAATATCTCCTTTCCACATTGAACGCATAGAAGTCTTTTTTTATTAGCATATCGTAATAATTAAATGGTACTTTTTAATCAAACACATTTGTAATTTTGCACCAAAAAGCTCATTGACACTAACTAAAACTGTTTGCTTCCAATAGAATATATTGTTAGTAAACCATTAAAGTTACAGAGTCGTAGAATCTCCTGGGTCCAAGTATGTCTTTACATTGAACAACTGCGTAAATTATTCTTTACATATGTGTGCCAAAATCTACGATTTTAGTCTGAATGTAATAGGAAAATTTTGTTGCTCCTCAATAGAGTTAGCTCTTTAAAAATGGAACTGTCCTATGTTTTCTTCTTTCGTCTCCAGAAAATTGATTGAAATACGTCCAATTTCTCGACTGTCGTAAGCTAATTTTAAGTGCCAACTGAACGTTGATAGCTATTTACTCGGGCCTAGTTTCTGTTTTATTGATATTTAGTCCCAGGAACAAAATATTATCTTTAAAAGCTTCCGACTTCCACCAGAGATGTATTTTTTCTCAAAAGTCTTTCTTCGTGTGAAAGACCCTCTACAACTCTTTCGCTCGTCTTCCCTCAACTAAAACATCTTTACAGCCTCCGATAACCACTCTGCCGTCTTGAAGCTGCGTTCTCGACCGGGCTAATCGATAACTCAGCAAAGTGTTTTTACGTGCCTCCAGAGACAAGGAAAACAGCAGCCGGATGCATCCCCGTCAGAATAGGAAGAAATCAATACAAATGTTTACACTACTTCGTGGCGGTGACGGTCGCGGGACCACTGATTTACGCCTCCATTGCACATATCTTCATAATTAATACAATTATTCGTATTTCAAATGATCTGATACGGCACAAAATAAAATTATGGTGTTTTGAACTACAGTAATTATTTCTTTTAAAAACGAAGTGAATTTCCAAGTAATTCTGCCTCTTCCAGCGTGTTCCTCGCATTTCATTCCTATTATAAAGTGTTCCTGCTTACATCTCGGATTACACAAAAGAAATTGAATATTGAAAAGAGGATGCGTATATAAATCCCAACCAGTTTTTTAATAAAACTAAATTAAAAGTATACAGAGGAAAAATGTAAATCAGTAGGCCTCAATTTACAAATTTAATATTATGGATTTATATTCTCAATAGATTGGAAGATAAAAATAAGTATGACTCACAATAATATATAATGCTATAATGATATAAATATACATATAAATTAACTTACTAGAACAAGAAGCTAGAAACTAAAGCCAGTTTAAAGCTGACTATTTAATACTAATATACTGAGAAAATAAGATTCCCGTAGTCATCTCAAGTTTCAGCAAAAAATAATAAACATTTATGCATAATTTAGTAGTTGTAGTACACGAAATTAAGGACCAGCTTCTAAAATAATTATGAAAAATAGTCCTTCAGCATACGAATTTCAGTAACAAAATTTTGTACACAATACCAAAAAAACAATTCGTATTATTTTCATTAGAGACTACTTTAATGAATGGATAAAAATTTAGATTTTAATTTATGAACGTCGATTTCATAAGGTAATCGTTGGTAAAGATGGATTGAGACTTATTTGGGTTATATTTTAAGTATTACATGCATAGTTCTGGGTCTAAGTTTTGTTGTTATACGAGGCCATCCAACGATTCATTCAATTAATATAATAAATTTGGCTGGAATGTGCTAATTGGATAAATTTAGAATATTTATTGAATATAAAATACCATTACAAGGTAAAATTAAATTTGTTCAATAAATCTCTGTATTAAGGTAGGTACGATTAATTTACATTAATGGATATTTATAAAATTCATGCTCATTCAGCCCAAAAACAGACAAAAATTAATAATTCTAAACCAAAACTAAATGAATAAAATTAATTAATAATTTTGTGTTGCATTATTTCAACCTGAAGAGGGCCCACATAAGGACCGAAGCATGTAGTTATATTAAATGAATTAAGGTTTTGTTTTGTTTTTGGTCTCAGCTAAACATTAATTGAAAGTTACAGGTGTTAATAACTATTATATTTATATAATTCAATTAAATACTGAAACGATTGCGAAAATTGCCCTGAGCGTTTTTTGGAGAATATTCGTATTGAGCTCAAGGGCAAACAGGAGCATGAAGCACTCAGGCGACAGTCGTCTTCGTTTGTATTCCGAACGGTCATTGGCTCAGAGCTAATAAGGCCAAGCCGGAAGTGTCCGCCTCCAACTTCCGCCGAGTGTCGCTAGCCTTACGTATAAGGGGTAACTCCGTTCAGCTGCATTAGCCTACCTTACATGCAAATAACCTTTCCACTATTAGTGCTTATTAAATAATACTTCAATATTTTAAACATCAATAATGAAAGGCACTGACTATACTAATAATAAAAAAGTGTAGGTTATTACTCACATATTGCAATTGGAAATAATAAGTGATTTTTCACAAGCTAATTCCGATAGGTAATATATATACAACACAGAGAAACGTTCAAGTATACTAGTGCCATGTTTGTTTAGACCTTTTACAAAAATAAAACTGTAAAATGTGAGCTTAATTGACTTTTCGCCAAAACTTAAAATCTATATTTACGCCTCCAATAAACACCAAACAAATAATGCTAATATATTTAGATTTTAAAAAATTAATATAAAATGGAAATAAATTAACCATTACTGCATATGTCCTCACATTACACCTTTAAATAAAATTGTCCTTCAATATTTATGGAGTTAAAGTATGAGAAAGTTTCATATGTAATGATGACTTTTAAGTAACAATAATATGAAAATCTGTGTTACTATTGTCTGTCTTATTGGGATATTAATAGTTCAAACTGTTATTTCTTCTGTATGACTCATACGAACTGTATTTAAAAAGTAACATAGATTTTGTGATTTTGCGGGTCCTATTAATCCGACTTGCACAATTTCGTTGAGTTAGTAAACATGATCATATATCTGATCATTGTTAACTACATCGGATGTTTAGTTTATCGTCAGCTGTTAATACGCATATACGAAGAAAAATTATTCATTTTCAAACCCTATTATCAAGTTGAATTTAAAAAATATATTATGCCAAATGTCGTTCACCTTTAATACATACAGTTACAGTAGAAATTGTTATATTTAACTTTTAGTCATAGGTATCTGTGAATGAGGTAAAAAATAGAGGCTTTTGCATCCTTTACAATAGAAAACGTTGTCAATGTAGAAGAAAAAAAGTATCTTACGTCTGTTCGTCTTAAGGGCTAAGAATCAGAGCTGGATACTGGACTCCAAACACTTATTAGTTAAATAAACCTACTTAATTAAATTTATTCCAAGATGCCATCGCTTCTGACTACGCAGTATTTCGCCTTTCATTATTCAATGCTGAGATACTTTTTTGTTACAGAAAATAAGCTGTTTTCAATACACTTCAATGTCAGTAGTGTGACGATATGATTACGATTTTCATAGCAGAGTACTGATACTTTTAATATATACTCATTTTGTGTTAGATTCTCTGAACGATTATGACCTATGGTCGAAAGGTCTCTTGTGTGTTAATTTTGAAATAAATATAATGGAACTGTATCATATATTCTATTGAATACGGATTTATTCACAAAGCCTTAGAGCGCTATACATCCGGTGACTCTGAACTTGCTGCGACAGGCGTCTCCGTTGACTTGTTACACGTGTAGGAATGTTCCCAGCCTCAGTGTGAGTACCGAGAGATATACATAAACTCTCTGTGGTGTGAATTTAAATTCTTTGAATGACTGGAGCTACCATAGTAATTAGCTAGCAGCTGGTGAAGGTTGGGGGAGAACCTCCCCTTGGTCCGCCTTCAACATCCGCTTGTTCAGTCATTGCTCGCATCAACACCTTCACTCAAGGGCTCACGTAGCCTTCCATCCTCTCTCTTTGTACTATTGTGTTGACTGCCTTAGGCACAATGAAATAGTCTTTTTAACATTGTGTATCCACCAAGATACCAATCCTTAACTGTGAACACGGTGACAGTAATCCAAGCTACCAACTTTCCAATTCACCCATTCTCATTTCTTCCTTTTTCTAGACATAAAAAATACGGAATCGATCGCTTGGGGAAGCGATCACCCTTCTCGAATTGTGATTGTTCATTCCATCGACCGTATTCGTCGATATAACTGTTTTAATTTTTTTGTTATTTCATTTTGACAGAAACTAAATAAAATGGTCCTCCTTTTAAGTTAATAATTTGTGGTGATTCATGACCCTTACAGTCGGGTAAAGCAAAAATAATTTAGTTTTTGTTATTTACGTATACAGGACGGAAGACGAGAATGGCTTGGTGGGGCCGAGTAGGCGGGAAAACGTCACCGTCTGCAACATTGTTGGCTGCAACATTGTTGATGGCCTGGAGTAGAGATTAGACAATTGGTGCAGGGAGGCTGCCTGAGAGAGACGCTAGGGAGAGACGAAGCAGTGGCAGAACAAGGCGACATCTATAAAAATTTAGTTTCTGCACATTTAAGAAAGGAGATTCATTTTGTGGGTGTACAGAAAATAAAAAGACAACATTTGATCTGAAGGAGAGGCGCTAGAGAATCTTAATATGAAGAAGACGTGACCCAGCAAAGGAACAACCGGCATACGAACAAAAACGAAGAACGACGTCATCAGGCGTTAACATCTGGTAACGGCATTTTACCCGGCTTTTCCACACAAACCATTCTCGTCTGATTCGCGATTTTAATTTTCAACTATATCGTTCGTCACCCGCGTTCCCGGGAGCAGCCATTTAAGAAGCTGCGTAGAGTATTATTTTTGCTTTTACCGACTGAGCTAATGATTAAATTGATATCGTAAATTTATATGTTTTCCACTATAACTTAATTTGAGTTATATTTCTATTCAAATTAAATACATTATTATTATTATTGTTCGTTTGATTGTACAACAATATTTTTGATGGTGTAAACAACGAACACCACAAATTGTTATCTATGGCTAAGGTCTCGTCAATTTTATATTAAGAGGTAAGTTATACAATATTGGAAAGTAGACTTCCAAGATGCGTTATTCAAACCGATTCTATTAAAAAAATAATAGAAACCAAAGATGGCATTAATACTATAATTCATTAATGTTGCACTAATAACAAATCTATGAAAACTTCTGATTCACTGAAGGTACATTGCATCACAACGAAATCCAAAGATTATTTATCGCTTTTAAAAGTAACTAATAAGGGTAATACAAACTATATTATGTGTTAGTAAAATGTTAAAATTCTGTTTACAGGTCGTGCTCGCAATCCTGGTGCTCATCCACTGGAATGCATGCTTTTACTTCGCTATCAGTTACGTCATAGGTTTCGGATCTGACAACTGGGTGTACAACCTCAACGGTGGTCGAAATAGTAGTTTGTCGCGTCAATACATCTACAGCTTCTATTGGTCCACGCTTACACTCACCACAATAGGTAGGTAACTCTCTCACAATAAATCGACCAGTCTTCAACAACTCCTTATCTGTTTTTCGGGTGGAGAAGTTATGGCTCATTTAATAGCGAAGCCCTTATATGTCACATACTTTTATGAAGTGACACGTTTCTCCACACCCCGTTTCAATAGTGCGTTTAAAACAGTTTGTTTGGATCGTCTTTTTCATAAATTTAGAGGTTTACATCCAGATTGTAAATTCAGTTTTGATTTAACAAAATTATGGAACTAAACCATACGTTCAAAAGTTTTTTTTACATATAAATACAATTTCTAACTAACTTACATTACCCACAACAGTAAACAAGCCTCTTCACTAAAAGTGAGCGCACCTTCGGAAATTCAGTCCTGGAATCTACATTCAGCTCTATGTTGAACCAAGAAACAATTTATTGTTGAAGAAAATGTTAGCCACTTTCGCCCTATTTAATGAGTAATTTTATTACACTTTTTATATTAAGTTTGTTGCCAAATTATCTGAAAGACGGCTTACAGATTTGTTATTACTCGTGTGGTTGTAGTTTAGTTATACGAAACGAATGCGGTTTTCCTTGCCGTTTCAATTGTTAACCACTAGACTAATTGGCTTCTCTGTGCGTTAAGACAAACACGTAGTCTATTTTCAGTAAACTTGGAGTACATAAAACTCATTACAGTCGGTGACCGGGATTACACAATTTTTAACTATTGCGTACAGAACCGATTTTAGAGACTATAAATTTCTAAAGAAATATATAATATAAAGTGTAACGTCCATCCAAACCGAATCCTTCGAAATACCACAGGTTAATATTTAAAAATTATATTATTGTGTGATTTTTAGACTTTTATCCTACAGATACGTAGAATTTTCAAGAAAAAGTCTAAAATATAATAAATTAAACTTTTTACACATTAAAGTACCTAAGTCGATTAAGCCCGGTCTCGAAGATCCGGGTTCGTCTCACACGTAGAGTTTATATGAGTTGTCCGTTACCTGATTACCAAAGAAACCCCGTAAAAATGCATTGTTGTTTTCAATTTGACTGGGAACGTGTTTGATTCTACTTATATGTAAATTGATAATGTAAAATATGTTTCAAATACTTTTTCGTGCTATTAGTTTTGTGGAAAATATAACCACATATTTTTTAATTCGAATATTCACTGATATTCCTTATTTTAATTTAAAAAATATATATAATAAATATCGGACAAGTCACAAAACGGCAATTTTCTCAAGAGAGAAATTTACAAAGTTCTAGCAATTTAACTGACAACCAACCGAGAGCATCGTCGAAGACTGCTAAAGAGGAAGTAATTTTTGATAAAGTTGAATTTAAACGTCGTCTTTTAGTTCTAATAGGACCCGGGTTGAAACCCAAGAACCTTTCTTTTAATGTTTGAAGTCACTTCGACAACTACATCTTACATAATTTTAACTAATAAACAAAGAACTTTTTTCTTCAAAATGAAAAATATTGAAGGAAATCATTTTAGTCTTTAAAAGACAAATGTGTTTTCACTTTAATGTAAAATAATAAATATTTTAGATAGTATTTGATTTTTAAAACACTTTATGCTTCAATTTTATTTGAAATCATCTAAAATATTTTATTTAACATCCTTATAAAAATTAAAATACATAATATTTCAATTATTAATTTAAATATCGCCATATTTGTTCGTTTAAACTCTTTATAATAAGTAATAGTGTCCCACAAAAGTGTGCACATTATATCTAAATTATTCTAACTTCAGAAATTTCCTCTAAATTTAGGTCTTGAGCGTCGATATTAGTGTAACAATTACAATTGATCTGACTGTTCGAAGACGAACGACAGTTTTCGTTTTAATTCATAAATGTAAATACCATATTAACTATATGGAACTAAAACCAGAAAACTTATTTCCTTACGTATTGTGGTATCTGAAATTAAGTATATCTTGTACCTAAAGGAATCGCCTCAAACGCATTATACATATCATTGGCTGAAGTAAAATGTTATTCTGTTGTTTGTTAAATAATATGTATCGACCTACTGTATGATAAAAAATTGCTATTATATAATTCTACTTTATTTGAGCATTTCTTTTACAATTCAAACGGAAGGTTAGAAACCATCTTTGTATACCGTGGACTTCATTCGTCGACTGTACGAGCGTATTTGCATATCATATCTTAACATATGTCGTCACGTGCACTGGTAATAATATTATAGTCTATCTTTATAACTTGTACTCTGATCGTGCTAGTCCTCGTAGGTTTCTCATTTACCCTATCCCCATACATTCTCAATTGCCTCAGTGGGCTGAATTTAGGAAGGAGCGCTAACTTTTTCTGAAGAGAAGTACACAATGCGTGAAACGAAATCCACCCCAAATTTATCTAAAAGAGCAGAGGTCCGTTCTACATGAGCGTGGAAAGGTTTCCATCATATTAAGAAAATTATAATATTGTACAATAAAATTGTGTGCAAAACTTTTGACTGGGTTTCAAATTTCTCATTAGTGCAAATATAAAACTGCTAATCGTCTTTCTATTTTCTATTATCTGACTACTTATCATTAACGAATCCGATTATTTTCAGTCCCAACACGCCCAGTAACATGCAAATATTCCTATCCCAATTTGGGAATATTACTGTTTTTTATTTTTACGTTAATTATTAATAATGGAATAAGCTGAAAAAATTGATTATTCCAGTACGTGATGCGAATGATACCGTTAACCTCAATATACGAAATTGCGGTGCCTGGAAGTTTCGTATTTCATAATAAAAACCCTTAATATCTTGCATCCGGGGAACAGAGATAAGCCTTAATAATATTGAAATTCTGCGCTAAGGTCCTGGTGGCTCAATTTCCACATTATCCTTAGTTCCAAAGTCCCACACGTTCACTCCAGTTACTATTAAAAAAATAAAACTCTGAACGACAACAATGTGATCGATCATCACAGTGAAAACGTAAGCCGGAAAATTGGTAAACTATGCCTTAATATAAATTCCAATAATTGATTTATAAAAATGATTCTTTGCATACTTCGTATATTGAGGACGCCGAATTTTAAATGTTTTTAAATGTCTATTACACACCGTATGGTAAAGTTCGACAATAGTTATCTAATTTGGATTCATTGTTTGAGCTCACGTACAAATTAAAGCACAACTATTAAAGCAGTGACTCGTCAAAAAATATATAAATTTAATTAAAATCTGAAGTGAAAAGCAGTCATCTATCGTAGCCTATGTACGACTCCGGGAATTTTCGGTTTGTCGTTCCCAAAAGTCTAGGTTGTTACATACATTGCTCTCGGTTTCCAACCTGGTTGAAGAGATAATCAGTGACGTTTCAATGGCTGGCACCGTCATATTCTTCATATTGAAGTGTCAAAAATGAGTAGTATGACCATTTATTTAGTCTCAGCTAAATCTTTGCGCGCACAAGATAATTTCTATTGTGGGATCGAGGACGAGATTTTCCGTCGGTGATCGCACAGAAGCAGAAAGCCGAAAGATCCATCTGTACGGAATATATCCCTTCCTACACTAGTAATACAGCTTGATTTTGATCGTCCTTGAAGACGTTCAGAGTTTTAGTAATGCTAGTAACGTCCATTAGCAGTTCTATATTCTCCCAAGTCAGTATCTAAATCCAACACTATCAGTTATTTTTCACTCCTTGTCTATATCACTTCGTCAATTTCTGCCCCTAAATTAGCCTATTTCTCAGTTTAGTTCCAATTTAAGCAATGCAATATCTGAAATTATTACCTCTAAATTTAATCGATCTAAAAAACGATTAAATTATCTGTTATCAAATTCTAAAGTTCATTTCTTGTTACTTTTTCCTCTTCACGTCGGTGTCCTGAGGCCATATCATTGGCGCATCGAACATTCGAGAACAAGAATCGGGCAAAGGGCACTGACCGCATTCGCCTGTCTCCAAATCTTCAGCCACGTCACCATAAAACCCCCAAGCCTCTCGCCCCAATTGGAAGTTCGCCAGAAGATGTATAAGCGATTACCACTTTTTTCTCGCGGGCCATATTTCTTCTCCATTTCCCTCAGAGCAGATTCCCGAATATAGATGTGTGACTGGATTAGAGTGCTGTAAGCGTTTTGAAATTCTAGTTTACCTAGTTGATGTCATCTTTCTTGGTAAGTAAAATATAAGGTAAGTAGACAAATGAATTCTGAAATATAGGCAACTAGTAATTAATATTAGGTTATTAAAGGTATATTACTTCGTAGAAGCATTAGAAAGTAAAATTAGCAAAATATTTATTCACCTGTATTAAATGTTCTGTAGATATGCATTAATAAACTGCACTTGCTTACTTTAGCAAAGCTAATTTTTTAATGAACAGAAAATAATAAAATCTTTTCAAAGCAGAACATCGTTTCCTTATTTGAAAAATAATATATTTTTCTTTATGAATTAATTGTATTTCAGTTTTTACCATAATTTTATTAGCTAATTCATATATTACAAAAAATAATTAATTAATGAAATTAATTAATCTTTAGAATTTTCTATTTCTTTCAAATTCTATAAATATTTTCTGTTTATGAGGAAATATTCCTCTGCTGCTTTCATGTATTTTGCAACTACTTTATCAATTATACTTTTAAATGGCACTTTAAGTCTTTGCGTGTACAAGTTATGAATGTAGATGCAAGCACCACTCTCCAGTATTTACTTGCTCCTCTAGGAATTTTATATTGCATGATTTCACTTCTGTTGGCAGCACTTCTATATGTAGATTACTTGTTTGCTGTTGCACCGTATCGTAGTGTTGATGTGCTGTAATGATTGCCTGATTGTTATAAGGTAATAGAGTTTTATCGGCTTGTAGAAGTAGCTATCTTGTATCAGTATATAGAGAAAAATGAATTATATAGAGGTTAACCTTATTGTCAAAGTTATATTTTATGTCTTTTATGCATGTACGTTTCCCTGACGCTTGATTTAAAATGACTGTCAATTATAATTTACAATATCCACTTCTATTAATAGCCAAAATCAGTAATCCCCTCTTCATTATTTTTTCTTATTGTTGACTTATATATTGTGGAGCACCTGGCATATAGGGGGGTAATATAATAAATAAATGAAAGCTATTTCCTTCTATTATCTTATGGGCGTCACGTTGCACCACGAATTAAAAGGAAAAAAATTCTACATTTATTCAAAAAAGTAAATGAAAAGAAAATGTACACAAAAGAAATTAGGTAAGTTAAAAAATATATTTCCGACTGTACTCCAACATGAAATTCTATCCCTTCCCCCCTCCCTCAGGTTTCCGTGTTACGTTATGGAAACTCGAAAGGAATTTTGAGTAAAATTAATACAATTAGCATTTAAAAAATTCAAGTAAAGAAACTTCCGACGGCTTACCAGAACAAGATTTCTGTCACCCAGCTCGAAGCAAAGTCCGATTCGTTCGGCTACGTTTCCACCCATCTTCTCCTCTCTCCTTCTCCTAAGATCCTTGCTTCGTCAATTCTCACCCAAAAGTGTCTCACTATTTCTCTCCCTTTCTGGACTCGTTGTCCTCCACTTTACCTTTTCGTACAGTTCATCTAATTGATAGAAACTGGTCTTAGCACCACCGTCCAAATCTGTTACCGATTTCTTGATTGGTTGTTGTAGAAATTTTCCCCCTCTGACTGCTTCCGGGAAATTTTCGACTATACTTGGCTGGAAGCTAATTTCTGGAATTTCTTTCCTGTGTTTACAACACTTTTAATAGATCTACATTTAACATGGTAAATGTAAATTTAAAGTACTAACCAGCTAACTGAGAAGTGCGTGATATTATTAATTAATGAATACATAATTTCACTTATGGAGCTTCGTAAAGTATCAAAGCCTATGTTTAATTTGTAAGACAACGCCTTAATCGGTTAATATTCTGTTGCGAGTCGTTCCAATTACTAAATTTTGTATTCAATTGTAAACCAAATATCATTTATATAGAATAATATTCATATAGACAGTTCTCTACGAATAATATCTTTAAAAATGAAATAAATAATTGAAGTACTTAAATAAAAATTAAATATTAGGCCAATATTATTAGCCAATATTGCTAAACTGTGGGTTACGATAGGAAATTTTTTATCAGGTTACATCTGGGTCATCCACGATTGTGGGCACTCTCCATGAACAGCACAGGAATTGATGGGATGCAGAAGGGAAGAGTAAGATACTCGTGGGGTAAATGGATCCCCTTGATTGTAGTTTAAAGATCCTACGCGGCATTCACCAAATTATTCTGCAGGCAAACCATAGAGGGACGTGAATCAGACAAGTCGGGTTCGCGGGACTTATCTCACGTCATTCCGATAATGGGAGATCAGAGTTAATTTTGGGATCACATCTCCAACTCCTCGACGAGATTCGGGAGGCAATGTCCAGAATAAATTCATAACTATGGATAAATTTAAGGTTCAGGAAGTGCACAGAAACGGCAAATGGCACCTCGTAGTTGCCAAAGAAGAGGCTAGAACGTGCCAATTTTCTGCTTTGACGGATTAACTCGCCCTGTGATAATTCCGACGGACAGACAAAAAATGAAAAGATCATATGAACGCAGGGACGACTGGAAATTCCTCTCATCAATCAAAACCAAGTTTTATAAACATTATTTCATTATAACATTAATAAAACTCTGCTTTCATCATAAATTTCTATTATAAACTATGAGACCGTTTTATTTGTCTCAAATAACCTGCATTCAATTACCTCTACGAAATAGGGAAGAAAGATGCAGGATGAAGAAAGAAATTCAAATTATGCTTCATCCAGATTGCCAATGGCCAATAGAACTTGTAATCAGATGGAGTGTAGTTTTATGGAGTCGTAATTTAGACTCCGGTTCTTATCGATTACATGCCTTTAAGACCTTTCTTTCTCGTTTTGAGTGATTCCAAGTAATCTTTAAGGTCACAATCAAGAGCTTATATTAATTATTTTATCCGATATTAATTCGAAGAACTTCACAAAATAAAGTACGTTTGATATGAGAAATTTATATTATTACCATAGCAAATGAAATTAAAATTTTGGCCAGTACAATCCCAGAAATATTAAAATTGAAGAATACATAATGAAAAAAATATAATGGCGTGAAGTTATCAGGGACACGAAAATTCAAATATATTTTACGTATCCTTGCCTTGCCTCTCCTCTATTCGCGTTGCTGTATCCCTTCATACATTTCTTTATTTACCTATACCTTTCTATTTTTTTAGCGGCAATATGTTGACTATTTCTTCATAGCTCCTACCTGGTCTGTGCAATGCTATGAAAGTATTGTCCAGCATTCTCTTGATCTTCTGTGAATGCAATCACGTTTTGAATTACAGTCTTTAAATAAAAAATCGATCTCCGAAAACCGAATTTTCCCCCAACAGGCACATATTTCGCCTTTTGACTAAGTTTCATGTTCAGTTCTACGATTATCTTTTTTTATGAACTCATGAGGATATATATAAAAAAATTCTGATGAACTTGTGCGTAATTTTTAGGGTAGGGCATAACAAGCTACATAAGGGTAATCCTGAATCAGGAAACTCCACTTTAATAGCATGGGAAGGGAATGGAAAAGGGGGGATGTGGAAGGTAGAGCAAGTTAGCGAAAGGTTGTCTAGGACCTCCGGGCTACAGTTTAAGGATCCTAACCGCTGTCCCACCTAGAGAGGTACAGGGAAAACCATAGAAAACCTGCATTAGGTAGGTCGGGCTATTGGATACTCTTCTCACGTCCTTCCGAATGACGGGAGACGAGTTTGTTGTGGGGACGTAGCATTCCCTTCTTCATGTCTCCACCAGTTTTAGGAGACAGTTGGCCGACTGATCCAACGGGATCAAAGGACAACTCTTATCGTATACCCAAGGTATTCGACACCAGTACATACACCTTCTAAAAATAGGGTACTATCAGAGATAAAGAATTTTGGGTCCAAACACACCAACAGGTTATTAAATAACATCCCTCTAATATAGTTAAATGTCTCATAAAGTATGAATGAAGAATCTAGAAATAGCCTGAAATTAAAATGTATCGTACGAATATCTCGTAACAAGAATTAGTGGAAAAAGAAGAAAAGGATTGTAAAAGTCTATAATAATATGCGGTTAAACGTTACTTGAAGTTAATCCGCGTTAAAATGGAGTGTGGTTTTATGAAACGTGGAGTAGCAGAAAGGAAAAGAGTAGAAGCTCTGGAAATGTGGTGCTATAGAAGAATGCTCAACATCATTAGGGGGGATGGATGTAACTAACCAGGAAGTTTTAAGGAGAGTAAGAGAAAGGAGGACAATATGGAAGACTTTGGCCAAGATAAGGGATAGATTATAATGCCACGTTTGGGACATAAGGGTCTTGTAAAATTAGCATTAGATGGAAGTGTGTGAGGTAATAACAGAAGAGGCAGGCCAAAGATGTAATACGCTAAGCATAATAGGGAGGTTGTGTAAATGAAAAGTCTTGAGCAGAAGTTATCATGGAGGGTTACATTAGACCAGTCTAAGGACTGTTTACTACAACGACAACATATTAATTTATTTTGAAAATACATTGTGCCGATCTCTTATCATTTAAATTTTTGGTATAAAACCCGTGTGCGCTCTGCCAACTGAAACTTAGTGACTTCTCTGATTTATACCCAATCTAGGCATAAATACTATTACTAAAGTTTGGTACATACTGTACTTTCTGTCAGCGCAAAAAAGTACCCTTGTGCTGGAATTCACGCTTAGTCATTGTGAGTTCAGTAGTGAAAGACGAATCACGAATCTTGGAAGTCAAAATTGAATGGTGTGGTTAAGTAATTCGTGTAATTGTGACTGCTCTGCATAAGATTAGAA
This sequence comes from Eucriotettix oculatus, assembly GCA_034510155.1. Classification (NCBI taxonomy): domain Eukaryota; kingdom Metazoa; phylum Arthropoda; class Insecta; order Orthoptera; family Tetrigidae; genus Eucriotettix; species Eucriotettix oculatus. The sequence continues at coordinate 60,664,972 of CM067377.1, forward strand.
AATCCGCAGCAAACATTTGGAAATACTAAAAAAGCCTAAAATGAGCCATCCAGCGATTTGTTGATACTGTTTCCATCAAAGTTCGCCCTCGGATGGTCGCCCACGAAGTGTGAGGACTCCAGCAGCTGTAAAAGTGGTTGCGCCTCGAATTCGACGGAATCCTATCCGTAAGCAATCAGCGATGACTCGTTATCTTCAAATTCCAAAAAGATTAATGTCCCGACCTACCGTAAATCTCCTGGAAATTTTCTGTATGCTCGTCTGAGGAAGCAGAGGGAGCTGAAATGTAAGCGCCTTCTTCAGCAGTACGCCATAAATAGCCACTGATCAATTCTCTTTACCGGCGAGAAAATCTTCAACATCGAAGATAGTTTCAACCACCAAAATGGCAGGGTGTATGCTTCGTTATCTGGTGAAGCTAGAGAAAAAGCACTGAAAATTCAGAGACGCCATCACCCATCCACAATCATGGTTTCGTGGGGAGGGGGAGGTGAGTTATGATGGCACCATTACCCCGCATTTCTGTGGAAAGGGTACGAAAATACTGTGTTGGACCCAATTGTAAAAGGATTGAATAACACCTTGCTTCAAAATAAGCAGTGGAGCTTCCAGAAGTATCCTTATCCAGCCCATAAGGCAAAGACCACTCAGGTCTGGTGTCTGGAGCGCAGTGTGTCCGAGTTCATTACGACTGACGATTGGTCTTCCATCAGCCTCAATCCCTTAGAGAACAAACTTTTATCAGTGCACAGGAACTACGCTTGCAATAAAACAGATGGTTCAATTGACAGTTTAAAACATATTTTGATGGCAGCAGTGGCGGATTTCCTTATGGACACTACGAGCTGCAATAGATGAGTGGTCAGAAATACTCAGGACCTGTGTGATAGCAAAAGGGGGTTGGTGTTAAATGTTACCATGCTGAAAGTACATTTAATTATCTTTAACCATAGCAGAGTTTTCCATTATGGAATTTGTAACAGTTATGGAAAGACTGGGTACGTTTAATTTGCGCTTATTTATTACCATAGCGACATATATTCCTTTTTTTTAATTAAAAGAAAAATTTATCTGTACAGTGTACAATTTAGTTATGATAATATTATTTACTGACATAACTTGACACATGAATGGGAAAACTGCTCAATAGCAGGCCCCAGCATATGATTGTTTACAGGAAATTATAGAAAATTTTAATAATGAAATGATTATTGTAGTATTTATGATTAGTTGAAGTTCTGGTTTCACTGCTCCAAAAGGTCTGTTGGACGTTTTCTTTTTAATCTTCTATGGTGCTTGGGTTGAGGAAGATTGTTTGCTGTATCACTTATTAATAGATTGCTGTGGCCTGTCATAGAAGTGTGGAGCTTGAGATAATTGGAGTTAATGGATTGGAGAACTGTGGGAATGTTTAAATCACTGTGTAAGATGCTGTTTCTTATGTACCATGGTGCATTTGATATTATTCTTAGTATTCTGTTCTGGGATGTTTGAATTCTTTTGATTTGAGATGCAGCCGCAGAACCCCATAATCCACAGCCATATAGCCATATTGGTCGTATTATTGTCATATATACGAGTCTCTTTATTTTCATTGATAGTGTTGAGTTTCCAGCTAATAAAAATTTTAGTTGTTTTAATCTGTACCTAACTTTTTGAATCACTAATGAGATGTGTGGGGCCCACGTTAATTTAGAGTCAAGTGTCAAGCCGAGGTATTTTACTTCAGTCGCATATGGTATATTTTCACCAAATAAGGTAATCGGATAGTTTGAAATCTTCCTCTTACAAGTAAATTTAACTATTTTACACTTTTGAAGTGATAGCTTTACTCGCCACTTTTTACACCAGTCTTCGACTAGGTGCACATATTCCTGCGCTTTTGAGGCAGCTTCTCGGCATGAACCCTTGACTAGGATAGCAACATCGTCTGCGAACTGGGCTACCTTTACGTCGTCTGACACCGGAAAGTCCGAGGAAAAAATTAAATATAGGTAAGGACCTATAATACTACCTTGGGGGACACCAGAGAGAATCAGTGAAGTCGTTGATGTGCTATTCCCACTTTTAACGGAGTATGTTCTTTTATGTAGGTAGGATTGAACTATTCTAAAGTATGTGTCCGGTAGATGTTCCTTTATTTTGGCTAGCAGACCTTCATGCCCCAACTACACAGGGTAGTGAGTGAAATTCTGGACTCGTATGAAGAAGGTACCACCTGTTTAGCCCTATTCCTCGATACGTATCAAGCATATATTCCTATTTTTTGTATTAGTTGCTTCCCGCATTATTAGGAAAGTAACTAAATTACATATTTTTTTGTCAAAATGTTTCGGGAAGAGAGCGGCGGTTCGTTATTCTTTTTATAAGTATTCTGAACCTCATTTAGAAAATTTTTCCCTTTCCTTTATCCCTTAAAGTGTACAGATTCTCACAGTCTGATATATTTACGTCAGTGTCCGTTATCTCATCTCAAATACTTTCTTAAAATTTGAATAAAATCCCTACCAACTGACCGAAAAGTTGTTGCCGTATAAAATATCTCATCTCCAATACTTTCTTAAAATTTGATTAAAATCCATACCAACTGACCGAAAAGTAGTTGCCGTATAAAATATGACGAGTGTTTTGCAATATGTGGTTTATTCACGGAGGTTTAATGTACGATCATATCGATAGGATAGAAAGTACTTCAATATTTGTGAATGAGGATTAACAGGCAATCGAGAATTACAAGTATAAGACAATGGAAGAGGAGCAAGGTATTTTCTGGGAGAGGTAGTGTTACGCGTCGCTGCATGTGTGCATGCCGGTTTGCTAAGAGACTTGGTGTGCTGCTCTGTTCCCACCCAAGGCACGGGAGTACAACCGGGTGCGTCTGTCCCCCCAGGCGAGACGCCGCAGCCGGAGAACGATGCCGAGTACCTGTTCGTGGTGGCGGACTTCCTAGCGGGAGTCCTCATCTTCGCGACAATCGTGGGCAACATCGGCAGCATGATCAGCAACATGAACGTGGCGCGGGTGGACTTCCAAACCCGCATGGACGGCGTGAAGCAGTACATGGCGTTCCGACGTGTGTCCCGAGAACTGGAGGCCCGAGTTATCCGCTGGTTTGCCTACACGTGGGCCAACAAACAGGCCCTGGACGAGGAGCGCGTCCTCGCAGCCCTTCCCGACAAGCTCAAGGCGGAGATAGCCATCCACGTGCACCTGGACACCTTGCGCAAGGTGCGCATCTTCAGGGACTGCGAACCCGGCCTGCTGGAGGAGCTCGTACTCAAGCTGCGGCTACAGGTACGGACATTTCTCGCTTACCTTCAGCTATATCCCATGTCAAAATCTCCCAACTTTAATTTTTAAGAATAAGCTTCTGTTATGCGAAAGGGGCGTAATAATACACAACTGCATTATAAACCAAGATCAGTATTCATGAGACATGATGAACATAAAACTTCAGATAAACATACAGTCTGATGAATGTAACAGTTAAGAAACATATTCCAATTTATTTCTTATTTAGGTGATTCATATTTTCTTAAAGTATGAAGGCACAGAGCCGTCCTCCTGTGGTGTAGTGGCTAGCGTTGCTGCCTCACAACCAAGAGGTCCCGGGTTCGAATCCTGGCATGGGCTTGGATGTCTGTGTTGTCATGGTCGAGAAGGCCGGGATTAAGACTGTTGGATGATTGATACGCTGACCACGTGTCACTCCAAATTCAGAATGTGTCATGCAAGATGACAGTCCGCAGTCGACTCGGTAGGCCCAGGCACTCAATGGATTGTAGAACCATGGAGAAAAAAAATGAAGGTACAGATTTAAAGGGCGCAAATTAACGTACTATATGTACGCCCTGCGCTTGCCGATGAATGAGAACAATCTGAACGCCTTACTGTAGAAGTGCGAATAGGGTCTTGCATAATAGTCAGGCAGACGCCCCGCAACCTGAGACTGGGACACCCTAGTCGCAATCGTTAGATGCTAGTACTATAACAAAAAACTATTCCGCAACAGAAGGCTTATGGAAGAAAGAAATAGGTTTTCCATGTTATACATTGTGAATCAGAATCTAAACGTGAACGACGAACACGCTATAACAAACTGTTTCGTCTCCAGATCTTCCCCATCTCTAAATAATAGGAAATGTTTATCACAAAAAATAAGTTCCCTTTTCTAATCTCACGATAAGTAATGCGTTATTGATCCATAATCTAAATCTTCATAATGAGCACTATATTAACTGTTGTGAAGTGGAATTGCCGTGTTAGATATTTATGACGTTAAAATTTTATTCATAAAAAGTTTTAATTGTCCAAACAGTGCACAATTACAGGTTAACAATTGTCGTCTGCCAGTTATAAGAGAAGCGTCCGACTTATATAGTCATAGTCGTTTGAAATAACATAGAATATATAAAATTACCACTGATGGTACTGCAGAATACAAGTCCACTTTCATACAGATGTTCTTTGACCCCCATCCTTAAAAATATAAGAGCTTTTTATAAGATATAGCTGAAGTATATGTTATGATACAGGTAATTGCACACTTCACCGTGCCAAAGTAAGTGACGAGCCCCTGATAACACATGTTCTGCGCTCACGTGGTTGGGCCACACCTGCATTCGCTCAGCGTTTGTCTCGCTAACTGTAAAAGACTCACGACACTCAAAAAATGGACTCTTTTTTAGATTTATATATATTTATGTAGGTCCATTTGTCATTGTCTTGTTAATTGCTGATGGTTACTTTCTGAAAATACTGGATTAATGTCCTGTATTTGATCGTACTGCAGTACTGGTAAAATCTCATTAATTGTTCTCTGGGTCATAAAATTAAATGCTTTACTTTATAATCACATCTGGTAATTTCACGATTACGTTCCAAAATAATGATTTTTGTGAGGATTTACCGCTCTATGACACCGAATTTTACACAGTTTCCATTATAATTGGGCAGCAGAAAATTTTATGTCATCTCCAATTCGTCTTACTGTAGCATACAGTGTATCTGTGAATTCGTTATGACTCTTTGCGCAGGTATTCAGCCCTGGCGACTTCATTTGCCGTGTGGGTGACGTGGGTCGCGAGATGTACATCGTGAAGCGGGGGAAGCTGCACGTGGTGGCGGACGACGGCCACACGGTGCTGGCGACGCTGGGGGCGGGCTCCGTCTTCGGGGAGGTCAGCGTGCTGGACATCGCGGGCAACCGCACGGGCAACAGACGAACGGCAAACGTGCGTTCGCTGGGCTACTCGGATCTGTTCTGCCTGGCCAAGCGGGACTTGTGGGATGCGCTGGCCGACTACCCCGACGCCCGGCGCTCGCTCACGGAGACGGGCTGTCAGCTGCTGCGAAAGGACGGGCTCCTGGACGAGGCGGCATTCCTGCGCGCTCACAGCGAGCAAGAGTCAATGGCCGACAAGGTCGACCGCCTAGGTCAGTCAATCTTTATGTTTACTACTTTTATATGTTATTTTTAACACTCACTCCACTCGATATTCCACTTAAAATAAAACATTTACATTAAATTTTAAACATTTAGTAATGGTAAAACATAACAGAATGCGGAATTCGGCGGTACTAAATGAAAGACAGGGGCTTGAGTGAAGTTGAAGAAGGTTACAGACAGGGTAATAAAACCTAGACAAGTTGTCGCTGGGTTGGCTTTTCTAAATTCATTGAAATCCTGGAAAACCTAGAATGTGGCCAGATATGGTGTTTTCCCCAAAACTTTGGTAAAGTGGGGTGATTGGCTCTTCACAAAGAGTAAAGATTAAATGGGGATAAATTGTAATAAAAACGAGGAAAAGTGGATTTCAGGAATTAAAAATTTAGGAATTTAGAGTGGGCAAAAAGAGTGGAAATTTAGCAGTGAACATTAAGTAGAGAACAATAAGCAGAGAACATTAAAGAGTAATAAGTTAGAAAGTAACTGATTGGAGATTGTAGTTTGCCATAAGCAATTGGATAATGGATAATGGTGATATACAGTACGTTCAGATAAATGATTCTGCCAGAGTTGCTTTGCTTCCTCCCTTGGCGCTAAGCAACAGTCTAGCTGTTAATAGAACCTAGGGAAAAGGCCAAGAAGAGATAGGTTAAAGGACTACCTTAGAGCTCACTTGTATTCTCTTCTATATATATATATATATATATATAGAGAGAGAGAGAGAGAGAGAGAGAGAGAGAGGCGTCTTGAATTGTTGATTCAGGGCAGGATGCTTGCTCTTGTCCGTGGCGGAAATGAAGAAGACTTAATGAGCAAGGTATTCATTGTCCAACAAGGAAGTAAAGGATTCGGTTGGGACCGGTACGTCATCTATGAACCGAGCGGAAAGTTCCAGGCTAAACTAAAATACGGCACTTACTCTCTTTATAACCTTTTGCCAATTTCCTCGTACTGCCAACTGCGAGTTCACTTTGTATATGTATTTCTGTTTCTATGAGAAGCCTCGCAACGACGACCCCAATGTAGATCTCATATCTCTAGTTTGTAAGATATTTGTTTGTGGTAATCATAAAAAATGCCAGCTTTGGAAATTAAAATGGATTCTATTATTATATACTGTAAATTAATGAATGATAAGTAAATGGATTTTTCAATTTTATATAATAATTCATTTATTTTAAGTAATACGCCCCTCACATCTATTCCAATGCTACTGCTAAAATAAATATATTTTGTGTGGGGCATCATACATCATCATTTCAGACTCACCATTCTAGTTGTTAACACACTGCTGACGTGCGGTAGCCCAACTCAATACTTCCACGTGAGAAGTAACCACAAGACCACTTGATCCACAAGGGTCGAAATGATGGAACCATAAATGTGTTGAATGTTGATTATATGACTGTTGTAGTATAATAAAAATTCTCTGGATCAGAGCTGATTAGCTTCCTGGTTTCCTCTCTTTGATTCAACGTAATAATCTGGTGAAGTGCCATCAGTAAAATCTTAGTGGCTATCACGAGCTCATGTCCATATGCTACGAAGTCCACTATTAATATTTTCATATATTGATTTTCGTGCAAGTCTTTCAACTTTTATCTTCCCGTAGTCTTATGTTACCAACATTGTTTTGTAGACTGTCTCTGAAGAGCAACGCAGGTGATCTCGTGTTTTCTACGCTAGTTTTAAAGTAACAATTTCACTACTTTCTATGTACTCTCGTGTCGGACTGTAACATCCCAGAGGGTATACTATCGTATTCAATTCAATCAAAAGTCTTTATTTTTACTCTTTGTGAGGAGCCAATCACCCCACTTTACCAAAGTTTGGGGAAAAACACCATGTCTGGCCACATTCCAGGATTTCAAAGAATTTAGAAAAACCAACCCAGCGCCAACTTGTCTAGGTTTTATTACCCTGTCTGTAACCTTCTTCAACTTCACTCAAGCCACCTGGCTTTGATTTAGTACCGCCGAATTCTGCATTCTGTTACGTTTTTACCGTTACTAAATGTTTAAAATTCAACTTTACACTCTTCCTGCCACTTCCATTCTATCCTATCGCTATTGCACTCCCGCCACCCAGCATGATTCGACACTTTGGGATCTGAGTGATAAGTGTAGTATCTAATTGATGCTTCGGTTCCAAGTTTGTTTTGGAATGTGCTCACGTATGTTCAACTTGTGAAGTGTGTGTGTTGATATGTCTAAGCCGTATTAGTAGGGCTTTGACAGTGACGGATTACTCACAGCAAATGTTCGAGTGTATTTAGTGGCCAATATCAGTTCAGTGGAAATCCTGTACTCGTTGTCTTGAACCAACTGCCAGACAACGTCAAAGATTTTTTTCCACGTCTATAATCATATATTCCCAGTGATGCATCGTATCATAATAATCGAGTTATATTCCACTACTATTAGAGAGACAGAAAGAGAGAGAGGGAGGGGAGAGAGAAAGGTGAAGGGAGGGAGAAGAAGGGAGAAAATAGAAAGGGGGATATAAATAGCGCGATAATAATGTTTAGGACACGTACCAATTCTAAGAAGAATAAAGGACAATTTCTTCCCACCAGGTAAAAAAATATTGCAATCCAATTTTAGAAATGCCAAACAAAAAACTTTGTAGAAAATAATATAAGACGGCAATACGTTCAGATAAATTTATCAACCACAAATATGGAGGGAAGATGAGAGGTTCTTTCCAGCCCATAACTTCAAAGGGAGTCTTTCTAACTGCCACATCTTCGTCAGGTGCAAATATCTATCTCTCATTGATTCTGTCATAGTTGCTTTGCTTCCTTCTTTAATGCTAAGCGATAGACCTGTTAGTAGAACGTAAGCGTTTGTTCAGAAAAGGCCAAGATGAGATAGTTTAAAGGACTACCTTATAGCTCACTTGTATCCTCTTTCATCAGTGAAAATAAAATAATTGATATGGCATCTGGGAATTTTTCGTTACTGCAGCGAAACTGATGAACCAAAACACATGCGTGGATGACTTTGCTGTCAACACGGGAGAAGATGTTGTAACAGTAAAACTGTACACCGAAGTGACGGATGTGCCGACATGTAAAGGGGTCACTAGGCTGGGAATTGCTTAATAATAAGACCAATAGAAGAAGATACAGACCAGATACTCAAATTTAGGCAGGAACAAGACTTAATTGTTAACGAGTTTTGATTTATTTCCTCGTGGTGGGAAAGAAATTGTCGAGTTCGGACGTAAATGAGCCATGAAATAGTTTGTTATTTGCCGGACCTCGGAGACGGTAGTTGAAAATAATTATAAAAAGCAAGCCGATAAAATAGTTATCTGCTAGTCCTCGATGGTGATATTTGCGTTATCTTAACACCAAGACGAGGAAACCCTCTGACACTACCGACAAAGTATTTCCTGCGGCGTTGCCGATGTCAAGCGACAATTCCCAGACATGAACTAGCCTGTATGGTGAATCCAGCCCAGAACAGGGGGAAATCAGGCGTGTTAATGTTTTAGCACTGCGACGTGCATCAAAAAATTCTGCTTCACGATACGCCCAAGGTAGGACCCTTTGAAATGTCAAGAGTCTCATGCTTGTTTTCAATTTACCCTGAGTCAAGATAGCCGCCCTATAAATTGTTATAAATAATTATTTCAATCAAACCACTTCAAATATAAATTAATATTTATTTCTTAATCATTTATCACAATATATTACTAGATAATCCGGTCACTAAAGGGCAACTCCAAAAGTATGTTCTACTTGGGATACTTCCTACTGTCAGTCCAAGTCAAAATACTTTTCCAGGAAAAATGTGTCTGGTAAGAAATGAAATTCTTCCACATGATATTGGCCAGAAATGCCAACTTTAATTACCATTTCTCACACGTGGAAACGTGTTGATATGAATTTTTCATAAAATGGCGGAATTGTCACTAGTTCAGTTGACTTCGGTGCACCAGTGAGATGCCATACTGTCAGGATTACATTAAATGAAACATAAATCAGTAATCATCTATAGTCAGAATATTATTCTTACTAAGAAAATTCTGGACGTTGTGTTCCTATCATTGCAACATTTCCACGTGGATTAATAAATTAAATTTGAGAATGTGGTCAGCGAACAAACATTTCGGCCGCATTGAACATTTTCAAAATAATTAATTCAGGATTCTACCATATGCCGGCAGAGTAAAATTTAATTGTGAACTGTAAAAATAAATCTGGCATTAAAAAAGCACATTCATTAAAATGCTGAAAACATATGACACGACTAATGTAACTCTGTTAAATTACCTGATTGGATAGTACCGGGAAAGAGGGATTTAAAAATTGAATGAGGGCTTCATCGTTCATTTTATTGTGTTTTATTAATAAACTATCAGTCATTTTCTAAAAAATTAAATTCAAGCGAAGTTATTTCAAATCTTTGCAAGTATATAAAATTCTAATAGTCTTAAAAAATAATAAAACGCAGAAATACATTATAATATGGGTAATTACTAAATTTTTGACAGGTTTTCAAAATTTACAAGACAGATGGGAATTATTTGGTGATTGGTTTATATGCATTATAAATTCATTGTTTTTCTGCTACGCTTTGTATTAAGAGTCGTATTATTTTAAAAAAAGTATACCGTTTTTTGACGTCTCTTTAGCATGTATAATTCTCAAGAATGATGGTTGAATTTGAAATTTTTTACACAGAAGAGCGTTCGGAGCGCCAAGTCCTATTACACGGTGCCGGGACAGGCTGACCGCGGTCTCGTGGTTAGGGGAGGCGCTTGCCCACTCTTCAAATTGAAATGGGTGGTCTGGAAAATGAACGGCACTGAAATCGCTCCAAAGCCCTATATCAAATGACTTGCAATGCATTTGAAGATGGATTCCATCTATTGTTTCTTTGTTCATAATGAAAAATTACTAAAATTATTTAACAAATCCTCAAGAACCGCTTTTTATCCTTGCATGCAACATAAATTGAAGCTTCCAGATCAACATAGCCATCATCATCTGGAAAGAAAACAGGACTGAACAAGATACGAATTGTTCAGTGAAAAATGCATTAAGCATAGAGCTTATCGAATTCACTTTACATCGTCAAAACTGCTATATAGTTGTTTGATAGTCTTGTCTTTATACTCATCTGCCCAGTATTCTTGAACCGATCACGGACGATATTACGTCAAGAAACAAAATCGAACAATTTTAATAACTTTTCTTTTTTATAATCAATACAAGAATAACATGTAAAATTTTAGACAGAGTGATGAATAAAAGGAGCGAAGTGAGTAGATTATATGCTGATATTTTGAAAGAAACTTGAAATGTATAAAAAATGTTGTTTATATTATTATTTCCCATTACCGTCAATATAGGTAAACATTTTATGTGATCGCAAATTAATTTATTTTGTATAAGACCGTTAATTTTAAAATAAAAATAAATATAACATCGTTATTAATAGATTATTGGTGATTAAAAAATAAATAATTTATTAAATTGTTAGATTTTGTTGTTTGACAGAACATCTCCCGTGATTGGTTGTAGAATATTGGACAATTTGTATAAATAAGTTACAAGGCGATCAGGTGTAATGTAAACAACCATGTGAAATTACATGATTATATCCTTTCCAATTTGGAGTTGTTCTGGAATTTAGCGAATAAGGACAGAGAAATAGACAAACATTGCCACATCGTCTCACTTTCCCATCAAGAAACCCTTACATCATCTGCGTTGACAATAACACAGGGTGCGGCAGGGAATCGGACGATTTTCAGATAACTGTCAAAGATCAATGAAGTCGTTTACAAAAAAAAATATTCATGGCATAATAATCTATATAAAAAAGCGTTTATATATCACAACAGTATTCCATTTTTAAAAATGACGTCGACTAGGTGACATCCTTTTCTCACAAGGCAATGCACCGATGAAAACTGACCACGACATCCCCTAACATTTATTGTGGTATTCTTGCAATTTCTCAATGAATGTTTTCTTTCTGTTGATCCAATATCGTTGCTTGTACACGCTACTTTTCAGGTATTCCCACAAAAAAATGCAGGTTAAGAGGAGCCATGGAATCGCTTCAGCCGACGTCATTTTTAAAAATAGAATAATGTTGTAAGCGAAATATAAACGCTTTTTTTATGTAGATTATGATTTTAAGGAAATAAATTTTGTAAACTATTTCATTGATTTTTGACTAATTTCAAAATCGCACGGTTCGCTGCCGCACCCTATATGAGACAATGCTTCAAGAATTTAATTAGACGGCTCAAGGAAAAGCTTTAAGGTCAAATCGGCTCCCATTTAAAAAGGACTACAGTAGAAGTTTCGACGATGTAGAGTGTAGTTGGGAATCTGTCTTCTCGCATTTTTGCTATCTTCAATTTATTATTTCACCTAGATCATTCTCTGTTCTGATTTCTTTCCAGATGATGATGGTTAATTGTTGATTTGCGGGTTTACTCCAGTTAAGGCAAATGTGGACAAAATATTATTTTTTGCTCTTTCAGATAAACCTGATGTTTTTAAGATCTCTAGTTGTTAATTAACTACCGACAACGTTGGAAAAAAATTTATCTGATATTTTTTGTCTTAATGAAGAATGTTTTAGACTAATTATCAACATAATATTGCTAAGACTATTTATTCTCATTCGTGAAAAATTTATGCACTTCTTTCCATGCCCTCTGTGTTATTGATATTTCTCCTTCCGGTTTTTACGAGCCTAATAACACTGATAAAAATGCAGGTCAAACGAGACGACCTTCAAATAGTTTGAATCCTTATATTTTGAGGAGACAGTTAATAAATTCAAGTCGGAATAACTTTAGCTTTCCAAGGAATTAAACTCAAAGATCATTATAAAGTGGTATTCCTTCTCTCTTCTCACATTGAACGATGTATGGGAATATAAAATTGCAACCCGTTGTAAATTATGATGGTTCCTCAATTTAATAATTTATGATGTAGTCAATCAAATTGTTTAACATAGGTAGCCAGGAAATGTACTCGAAATTCACAAGAAACAATTTTTATAATTGTACGTCACATAAAATTAACTTTAATTTGATACTAGTGAACTTGATTAAATTTAAAATAAGTGGAGTTACTCTCCCCAAAACACTCCAACCTAATTTTTTCTTGCTCTCCCCTATTTCTTAAAATTTGGAAAAACTTGGTGATATAAAAGTTTACAGATAACATAATGACATTCATAAAGGTGTATGCTAAAGAAAAATACAAATATAGTGATTATTTATAAGGTTTTTCGTGTATATTTCAGAAAAGACATTGAATAATCTCCAGACTCGATTTGCCAGACTAATGGCAGAGTATGCCAGTCATCAGACAAAAGTAAAACAAAGACTATCACGGGTAGAACGTCGTGAAGATGATCGACAAAGGTAAGAATTATATTCTGTTCAGTATTTCATATATTTAAGAATACTCTGTATCATTTTATTGGTGATTTCTTATTTTCCCTCCCATTGTGCAGTCATTAAATTAAATTTTTTCACTAATTATGAAAAGTTATACGAACTTCTGTTACAGTTACGGCTCTTGAGATTTCAATTTATTTTCTACATCACTAAGTGAAACAATTTTACGAAGTTACTACGTAAAATAGTAAAATAGAGACAGTCGTGGTAGAGACAATGACCCGTCTTTAAGTGCTTATTTTTATAATTCCGTCTATATAATCTGAAATAGTTTATACTTTTTAAAGCGGAATAATTTAGCGGCAATACACGAGCATTTTTAGCACGAAATTATTTTTCTTATGCATGGTCGTGCATCAGTTTGAAGTAAATCTTCGAAATACCGGCGTTTGAATGATTACTTATTTAAAATAACTATTGCTTGTGACTAAATACATTAATACTATTTTGTTTTTAAAATATAAACTACTTCAAAAAAAAGTTTAAGTTATTAAATAATTCAAATTGTATTTCGATTTCTCTTCTTTTGCCGCACTCTCACGGTTCTGTTTATATGCGCTCACTTGTTCATAGCACCGAAGGCAGTTTGGTGAGCTTTAAGGATCGAGCAGGGCAATGAAACGGAATACTGCATATGCGTATTTCTCAATCCAGTCAGAAATCTGCTCAGAAAGACTGAGCGCAGACATGACCACCTGGCAGCTTTCGTGGGAGTGAGTGCGCTGTAAGGCGCTCGATTTAAAATAGCATTTCCCCAACGTGGGTCCCACGCCCCCAAAGGGGGCAATTTGATTGTTCAGGAAGGTCATTCTAAAATAAGCTCCTCTAGACTTTGAAAACCAATCGCTATACAATACGAAAAATTGTTTGTATTAAAATTTTAGTTAAGTGTTAGTTAAGACACACATGTTAGATAGGGAGCATCAGAAGTTATAGGTAAGAGAAAGTACAACATAAAGGTTGGTTTAAAATCCTCGAAATCGAAACATAAGTAAAGCATTGCTAAAAAAAAAACAATTATTTAAAAGAGCTGACTCGTAAATCGAACCAGGGATCTCCCACTTACCGGGCAGTTCTCTGACCACTGAGCCAGACCGGTCCATCACCAGGATCTTATGTGATATATCCATCCACCCTGTATACCTAAAACTCAGGCTCACAATTTACATAACCTTTGGCTGGACTTCAGTTGAAGCATTTCATCTCTGTTTGGAAAAGACATAAACATTTGTCACCATTGGTCAAATACAAAAATTGATTGTTTTATGAAGAGATGTAGAAACACAAAGCTAGGAAATAGTCATGGATGAAATATGATAAATGAGAAAGAGGTTTAGGGAGAGTGTAACAGATAATAAAGAAAGATAAAAAGGAAGATAGACTAAAGAGAACACATTGAATAGAGTTGAGATTGTCTGGGCTGTAAGATATATAAAAAGTGTATGGGGGAAAGATAATTACATTTACCCCAATATGTTTCCTAAAAATTAAATTTATTACCCCAAGGATTAGGGAATTTATTAGATTTTTTGTGCATAACTGTTTGGACTTTTGATTACAATTGTTTACAAATCATGGGAATAGAAACTGTATACTTCTTTGTTAATTTTTGTATAGCTACTACTTGTGACTAATATTGAATGTTTATATACACATAAACTCATGATGTGTATGTCCATCAAAATGATCAAACAAACTGTCATGAAGCAGAGGGCCAAGCCCTTGAAAATTTGACCAGTTATTGCATTGCAACCATACAAAAATTGGTAAAAAGGTAAGACAATAGTTGTATTGATTTAAAGTAAGTCAATATATTTATTATTTTGAAGACTTTGCCATCTTATCTTTCCTTATATATAAGTGATTAAGTACATCAAATTTTGACTTTCTTTGCTTCATACATACATATAACAGAAATTACCTTTTTAAATGTATAAAATTAAATATAAATTTTAAATCTGATATGTTGACTTTGTTTTGTTCAAAATATAGCAGCAGTGGTGGAAGTGGTAGTGGGACAAAAGATCAATTAACTCCTTACATAGCTTCTGCTTCTCATGATTTGGACAGACAACTGCGGCGATCATTTCAGAGACCAGCAACTTCAAGGTTTAGGAGAAGCAAGCAAAATACTATGTGAATCAAGCTATTACAAAAATATAAGTGAACACACATTTAGCCAATATTATTTATTACACCCTAATATGGGAGACTTTATGACAATTTGTGACATAATGATGTTTTGTATAAACTCTGTACTGGAGCACAGACAATTATGAAATTATATTTTGAGAATAATAGCCAGAGTGAATACATTAACAGAAAATTAATACTAATTAAATTGTGGAATAGGGAACCTTCATTAATAAGTTTCCACGCTTACCTGGTCACTAAATCATAGGAACTATTTTCAAATAAAAGTGCATTTAAACTATTTAATAAACTAATTGATATATATTAATGTTTTATTATAGCTGAGGTACAGATGAAGCAAAAAACTTCCTAAGCTAAGAAATATGAATAATATTTATACATTAGCATTTTATATTTTCATAATATATAAATGACTATCATCTTCCTGCATATTTGTGTTGAACTAAAAACTGTTACATGAAATTATATCACTATTCAAATGTAGTTGTCTTAGCTTACTGATAATTAGCATTTCCAATAGTTATCTATTTGGTTTTCAAAAAATATAATAAATAATAAAAAAAATTGAAGTTCGGCCTATTATATATAAGCTATGAAACCATTTATGTACTACTTCATTTATAAATGTGATTTATTGCACTTCAATGCTAAAATATAAATTTTCTACCTATTGCATAATCATTTTGCCTATACTAGAGCACAATAGACTGGAATTACATTTGAAGAATGTTATGTGCTTCATAAGCATGGAGTGATTAAATTTCAAATAATGTAATTAATTTTGTTGGTGCTAGCTTAGAATTAGAATCTTCCTGAACTTGTTAGGGCAAGAATGTGGTATAAATCAAGTAAATAAAAATGCTTGTAGGTATGAAATTACTGTGGTCTGTTTCGTAAAACTTTATAGTTTTCCTTTTTTTAGATAACAATTATAATCACCTGACAGTAAATATTTTTCCATCACCATTTATTTTAATACACTTGGCACAATATAACCATCGATTTATTGTGTATTTGTATTGTTCATTTCTTTCCTACACAGATCTTAATTTTTTAACTAGGACAGGTGTTGGTCCAAACACTGTCATAAATAATACAATACCAAATTTTTATTTCTTCATTTTGTGCATTGTCAACAAATATAAGTATAGAATGTGCAGTGTGAAATAATTCATATTAACGCAAAATTAAAAGTAATAATTTTTTAATGTATGGCTTATGCACTTCTTAAAGTTTATTAAAAATAGTTTTGGCACACTTTTAATATTTGCCTTCATTAGTTCCCTAATATGCTAACAAAATTAAATTAAATGACCATAGTTATTAAATAAACGTAAGGTAGATGATTGTAGATAGCATTTGCTATTTTAATATTACATAATTTGATACTATTCCAATGAAAATTTATTTTGTAGTCACTTTTACCACACTCTTGTTCTATATGAATGAGACCCAGGATATTGTTATTCATATTACTACTACAATGTGGTGCCTTTTCATACATCTGTGACTGTGCTGGTGGTGCAGTGGCTGTGCCACATGTGATATTCCCCACTCAGACAGTAATGGTGTTTGTGTAGTAATGTTGACACTTAAGACAGTGGACCACTTCATCCATCAATCACTAAATAAATTGTAGCATAGAAATAGTTTGAGAAAATGGAGGTTGAATATTGTGAAATTAAATAAAGATATTATGAGTACAATGAAATTTTAGAAGCATTTATGATGATTACATTAATCTCTGTTTGCTTGATAGGCTTAAAAATCCAATCATTTTAATAGTGGCTTGAATAAAATTTAAAAATTGCTTCATTAAGACCTAAACTTTTTATTCAACATTTAAATTATTGTGCTGAAATTTTAATGTGGAATTATATTTTTTTAATTGGGAAGAGTTTAACTTTTAATTAGATCCATAAAATATATTTACAAAATTATAGATCTGTATAATTTTTTAATTTTTAAATGATGCTTAAGTTTATTTTTAAAACAATTAAAGCCATTCTGGATATTATTATTTCCAGAAATGCTGTACCTCATTTTTAATGTATTTTTAGAAAAAATAAATAAAAAGAGTTTTGTCTCTCAATGTACGTAGTACTCGTACAATATGAATTAGTATTGTATATCTATATTTTCTTATATGTAATTATGCATAAAGCCTTTTGGAAACAGGCAAATGTGTTTTAATAAAGGCCCCCTTTTATTATCAACACCATGTATTTATAAGCTTTAAGAGTTCTTTCTATTAGTAAATATGACCAATATTCTTAACCATGTTTCTGAAACAACTTTGTCCACTATATAAGTTTATAAATATAAAAATTTTGAACTTTGCTTACCTGTTGAACTATTCATGTGAGTAGTTTGTAAACCCTAGTATGGGAAACAGTTACAAATATCATACTCTGATTTAAAAAGATTATTTGAAACTGTAAGTACAGTACCTTAGTGTGATGGGAGCAGCGCAGGCAACTAATAACTGGCAGAACTTTTTTGTTGCACCCAATTTCACAATCAATAATAATAACTGCCAATGTGAACAAAGAATTTGAACCCAGTACAATACACGATAACAAATTTCTTCTTCTTGAATTTTTGTTTTGAAGGTCTATAAATTTTGGAGATTTTGGACAGAAATACCAAAATAAGGGGGCATCAAATTTGGCTTATGCCCCAGTGGCCAAGCCCCACATTATGCCACCATTTATAAGTTAAGTAGTACAGCTTTGGACTGGATATTAATAGATGACACACTGAATCTTCTATTCTTACTGGCAAGTTCATGCCCTACAAATAACAGTAGTAGATTATTCATTTTATCTTACACAAAAGTTGTTTTTGATGAGAGGGTGTGGGGTTAACAGGATGTGAGGGTGATCCTGAAACAGGGAATTGAAAAGGGGGGATGTGGAAGGTAGAGCAAGGTAGCCAAGTGTTGAGTAGGGCACCCAAGCTGTAGTTTAAGGATCCTACCCAGTGTTTCATTTCAAGAGATTCAGGGAAAATCCTAGAAAACCTGCATCGGGTAGGTCAAGCTATTGGGTACTATTCTCACACCCTTCTGAATGACAGTAGATAAGTTTTTTGTGGGTTCACAGCATTCCCTTCTACATGCCTCAACCAGTTTTAGGAGGCAGTTGACAGACTGATCCAATGGGATTAGTAGACAACTATTGCCAAGATCTTCAACCTCAAAATAGATGAAGGTGCCTTGGCATTTGAGGAACCAGAGAGAGTCAGGTGAGCCCCGCAGTCAGTATGGGGAGAAATACCTGTGAGAGAAAACTCCCACAGACATAAACTCCTCACCTTTTTTAGAAACTTAAATGATTCTCCATTAGAGATAAAGTACTAAACTACATTTTAACTCAACTAGAAGTGCGAAAATAATTCTGAATGCAAGTAAAAGTGCAAAAAATATGAAACTTAAATTGATAAATTTAGCTATGAGAAATGGGAATTCCTCTATTTTCTGTAAAATTGATTACATAACAAAACATTTCAGCTATTGTTAACTTTTATATATTTAATTCACTGAATAGATAATCCAATAAATCATTATGATAAGTTCTTATAAATTTCTTGATAACATCTTTGGTATTAAAGATCATATATTTTTTTCTAAAAAATAACTGGTAAATTAATTATTCTCCCCCCCTCCCTCTCTCTCCATATATATATATATATATATATATATATATATATATATATATATACATGAGTCAGGAAATGACATTGTCATGTTAATTAAAACAATTAATGGGGAAAGGACAGAGAGATAGAAAGAAGGTGACTTACCTGAGGTTCATAGATGGTAGACACCTTGTGAGGCTTAGAGTACTTGAATTTTCATCAGAAAGTTAGGATGACATTTCCAGTGATTGACTAGCCAACGACTGAGCAGCCAAAATTTGCTGCGCTGCTAACTTAGGTTGTAAACAATTGACTCCACCAGGTCACCAACTTTCTCTCTCAATGAGGGTCTGGGAAGAAGCAAGGACTTGATGGGGGTTGGGGAGATGCATACTAACACCCCCATCTTGACACACATTCATTCAAACACATCCATCCTCAAAGGTGTCAATATTTAAATATTGACACACACTCTCATACATACAACCATCATTCAAACAAATAGCAAGGTATACACACACACAGAAGGTTTTATTGCGTGTATAAATTCCAATGATCTCGTGTTTTGGGGGAGGTTGGAGATAAAGAGTTATAGGATGTTGAGTCCAGGGCTTTGTCTGGACTGTAGGACATGCTGAAATGAAAGTTCCCACAGATGGAGTTCAGCTTCTGATGAGTCTGGAGGTAGGGCTTTGAGGGGGGTTAGTATGAAGCACTGGTTGAAGTTGTTGGTGTTGTGCCTATGGGCATGGGCAGCTATGGGGAATTGGGTTTTGTGGAGTTTTACTGTACAGGGATGGTTGGCAATCCATTCTGACCAATGTAAAAGGCTGGGCAGAGTGTGCAGTTTATTTTGTAGATGGTGTGAGAGGACAGACAGGTTATGTTTTCCCTGAATTTATATGTAGTGCTGTTGGTGGGGTTCTGGAAGGTCGTGGTAGGTGGGAGTATTGGGCAATCATGGCATCTGTTTCTGCCACATGGTCTGCAGCCAATTGTGGGTGGGGAGTTGGGGGTGTGGGGTTTGTAGGGTCCGACCAGGATATTAAGGAGGTTGGGTGGGCGCCTAAAGGCAACTCTTGGACAAGTGGGTAGTATGGTCGGGAGGATGTTCTTCATGTCCAGGTTGGATTGTAGTCCAGTGTAGGCAAGGCGGAGGAAAGAGTTCAGTTTACGTAGTCCGGGGAAGTAGGTAGTGGTTAGGGGAAGACTACGTTTTGTATGATGGTTAGGGGTGGGACTGAATATTTGGGAGTTGGAGAGGGCACGGGTAATTTGCTTTTGGAGTTCTCTGGGGTAGCGTCCTATACCGATCGAATATTCAATGCCTTCCGGAACAGAAATATATATGTATTATGGAAATGATCCATGACTGAAACAATCACTTAATTACAGAAAATTTTGTTTTATTTTTCTTCCCTTGCCCCCTCTCCAATTAATAACCTTATATTCACACAGATTTTTATATATTGTCTGCACAATACAATTCTTTGCTACAAACAAGCAGTATCAATTATTTGCTCAAACAACATTAATTTGTGCATAAATTATGATTAAAATAATATATATTGTTGTGTGCTATTCAATCCTAAGACTGGTCTAATGCAACCTTCCATGCTAACTTATCTTACGCAAGTCATTTCATTTCCACATACCTTCCACATCCTACATCATCCCTAATCTGATTAGCATATTCTGTCTTTACCTTCCCTCTTCTGTACTTACCCCTCTAATGCTATTTTATAAGACCCTCGTGTCTCAAAATATGGTCCATTAATCGATCGCTTCTCTTGGTCAACGTCCTCCATATTGTTCTCTCTTCCCACATTCTGCTTAGACCTTTATCATTAGCAATTCTATCCACCCATCTGATTTTCAGCATTTTCCTATAGCACTACATATGTATTAAAAAATATAAATCATATACAATAATAAACTCATTTTTAAAGTGGTTACTAATAATTCTTATATTTTTCAGGAGCTATTTAGCCAAAAAAAGTCTTCAGTTGATTTACCTAACATACTATCATACTTAATTGTTAAATTGTGGCAATATGTGAAAACAGCATGATATTTCAATTATTTTATTTGAGATATTCTGAAAATTTGTCTTTCTATGTGATTCATCCTTGATATTTGTAAAAGAAATGAGTTATAAATAGAGACTACAGAAAGTTTTTGAGTATACTCAAAATCTGAGTCTTAGATTTGGTGTTCCTATGATGTCTGAAATTTATGTCAATTAGCTTATTAATAATAAGATAAATGTACAGATTTATATCATACAATCACAGTGAAGTAAATTTAATATTTAGTGATAGTTTTAAAAAACAGACACACAACACAATTATTAATGTACAGTCAATATGGAATGCATTGTAGTATAACATTCACAAGCTATAACATATTGTCAATTGCAAAACACTATCATGAAAACTCTTATATGCTGAGCTTATATTAGATTAATTCTGACACAAAACATCTAAATCAAGGAAAATATAACAAATATAATCAATATTGATTTTAAGCTAATGATCAATTAATAGTAATATGCCTAATTTTACATCATTTTAAACAAAAATATGGTTCTGAATTATGTTGCCTTAAAGTAGAAACATTAGAACACTTGTGAAGCTTAAAATTATAAAGACTAGCTGATGATAATAAATTAAACATCAAAATCCACAATAGCAAGAAAATAATACTGTGATGTCTAATTACAGTGAATTGAAAATTTTAAAAACTGCATTATTTTACTTAAAACACTATCACATTTTATTGACATGTCACAATTTTATATAGTAATTAGAAAAGGATAAATTTTTGATTTACAGAAAAAGGTTTTTCGATTTTATGTCTGTGGCCATTATTAGGGAGGATTCTTAAGAAATTAAGAAATCATACTCTTACATATATACAAGCATTAAAGAGATTTGTGGTGAATAATTAATCTATTCATAACCAATGCAATTGTGAATAAATAAGCAAAAGAAACCTTTAAAACCCCGTAAAAAAAACTCTGATACCCAGATTTTTAATAGGTATGACTATTGTGTTTTGCCAAGGTTTCAGGAATGTTTGATTTTTCAGTATGTTAAATAAGTACAGTAGGTATATGATTCCATAATGAGGGACTTGTTTTATAAGGACGTTCGGAATTCCGTATGGTCAATGTTCAAGGGGGTCAGAGATTTGGTCTATAATATAGACTATGGAATGGGACTGAATTTGTTTACACTTGTTACAGATTTTAAGGTATTTCAGATTCCTTTTATATTGGTATGTGGATTGAGATCCTTTATTTCCCAGATCCACATAGCCCTATCAGCTACATAAGAGTATCTTAAATAAGATACTCTGCCCCCCTTGCATCTATGATAAACTAATTGTGCTCAAACTATTTTAAACAGTATAGATGGATTTTAAAAAGAGTACTCATCTCTGTGAAGAAATTTTATACACCCAAAACCAATGAATTCAGATTATTAAAGCAAATAAATGTGTAATTAAATAATGGTTCTCAGAAAGAAGGTTTTCTTTAAAAAATCTGTCTGTGCGATTAGCGATTACTTTTTCAATGTACATAAACAATATTTAATAAAAATGGCACTGCAATGAGGGGTATTTATATTAATTAAATGTTAATTAAATTCATTTGCTGACATATTTGACCATAAGCTTTTACAGTTTGCTACACAAGGCGACCAAAAGAGAGTTCATAATTAAATATCTTTACTAGTGTTGAATTGAGGCAAAGAATTGCAAAATGTATCAGAAAAAAAGCAAATTTATTCAACATTTATTTAAATAAATAATAATGAAATATTTGGCAGATATTCTTTATTGAACATGGTAATATTTACAAATTATTTATTATATTTTAACTCTATTATACACCTAATGGACGGCCTAGATTAAGCATAAAACGGTGCATAACTATATTTCGAGCAACTGCTTTATCAATATGGCAATTCATTTAGTCAGAGCTACTTTAAAATGATTTCATTATTCAGATTTTGCAGTAGGTTTACATAAAATGTCATTGCTTTGAAATAATAATAATTCATTATCATGAAAACATTTATTTGAAAAGTTAAATCTTTAAAAAAGGAACAATTTTGAAATTGGATGAAATAAATATTTAGACTACTCCTACCCACAGCTTACAGTGTCTTCATTTTAATATTACTTACAAAGAGGTTCATAGAAGAAGAATAATGTACTTTTCTTGTTACAACTTCTAGGTAATATAGTAATGGTTCAAAATTCTAATGATATTTAATGGGTTATATGCCTGAATAGTGGGATTTTCCAAGTCTTAACCTTGAAGTGGAAAGTGGACGTCACCAAAGGGACTCTCAGGTGCCGAGACGTCTGGCGGACATCTGAGGACAATAGCCAAAACGAAGCGGAGTCGGCCGAAAAAATATATATTTCCTGGGGAAAAACCAAGGCAAGGGGACATTTTCCCGTGAGAACTGCCTTGTGATTGGTAAATTACGACTTTTTTTTTATTCACTAATTACACTAATAACCTGTTTTCTTGAGTATCTATAACAGGCCTTATTTTTAATTTCTTACAATGTTTCTCTTACAGATTTATTCTATTTTATTTTATAAATAATTATTTTTCTTAAACAATAATAAAACTAATAAACTAAAACTAAAAAACAGAAGGGTATAGGGTGAATGGGAGTGGGAGAATTGAAGGGAAAAGTGCTGTAAGATCACAGCTGGCGGAATATGGAAGGGGAAGAAAGAGCGGGCGCTCTAATTGAAGGGAGAGGAAAACTATGTTGTCATATCTGCTTCCATCTTCTTTTACATTACATTACAGACTGAGATTTTTAACATTTTTTTTTATAATACTTATATATATATATATATACATCAAATATGGAAGTATATTTTTTGCAGGGGGTCTGTAGAGCAGACTGTGTGTTATGCAGACGCTCTCCCTGCATAAGTTCTACCAGTAAAAGATGTGTGGAGACGCAGGAGGTCAGCCATTGCTCTATTCTTGTCTCCTGGGCTTCCTTTTGGAGGCAGGAGACAGTCTTTCAATGTTTGCTTCCTCCACCCTTCCTGCATCTCCACTTCTCTAGCACAGGTTGTACTTCCAGCTCCGGAATTCCGGTTTCCCTCATTTTCCGGCGTCCAGGATATGAGGGTTTAAGCTGGCTTCTTCAAGTGTATTTATTTTTCATATTTACCGCCATATTGATAGGAAGATGTCGGGGGTGTATATATCCTTGTCTGTACATATCTGTTTTACTCTCCGGTTCCTGGGATTACCGGTCCAGGAGAGTGATGGTGTTGTCAGTCACAACATCTTTGAGGGACCCAAAGAAGTGTCGAATTGTTTGAAGCAGTTACAACCGTCTTCCTCTCTACCCGCTTTACAGAGAAAATCGATTTTTTTTTTCCTTTATGACTATGGAGCTTCCATCTAAGGTTGTTTGCAGTTATATCTTCCTAGCTCAATCCGGGATATCTGGTTTGTTATATTTTCGAGCACTGTTATTAAATACGGATCCCTGATTACAACTTTTGGATCCATGTCCTTTAAGGCATTCCGTTCATCTTGATTTATGTCATATCCAGGGCAATCAAACACTACATGTTCAGGAGAGGCTAGCTCTTCGCTCTTACGACTCTGGAAGAGTAAATCCGAGGTGACGAAATGGCGGACTGGAGCAAAATTGGGCATTCTGGTCCCAACAGTGAAGAGAAAGTTTACGGCCTTAGCAGCCAACATGTGTTTCTTTGGCAAGTGAACCCAGAAATTATCAGGCTTGGGTGTGAATCAGCCTCAACAAGGACCGAACTGTATGCCTCCTTCAGCCAACACCGAGAGGGAGAGAGACGACACACTTCCGCCAAGGTATTGTAAACTCCTTGGACGAGCGGGTTTATTTACCATTTTGCCAATATGTTAGTCGTTTATCCTCCCAAGCACGAATGCCCTTTAGAGAAAGAGCTCAGAATAAATGTCGGGGGGAAAAATGTATATCGAATTAAAAATATATGTAAAATAAATTTGTAATTGTTAGCAGTATAATCTGCCTTTTATTATTATTATCAAAACCCACCCAAGAACGGCGTTATAAAAATCGCAACGTCGACGTAGAAATTAAACAAGAAGTGAAGAGGGGGCGGTACAATATATTTTATTTCCTCCGAGATCTTCTTTTGAAATAAATCCTTAGCATCTTACAGACGCGTTAATTCTCCAAAGAATCACGGAGATTTTAAATTTAAATACTACACTATTGGTACTATTGTTTTGGCATAGATATTATCAATTCATTAACGTCCATTTGTTCCACTAAATAACAATTCTACCCTATTACAACTTCTGACCTTTCCCATTTCGTTATCTGCGCGCATTATCTCTATACTTGCTAATTTTTCCAGTTCAGCCAACCAGTTGTTCTGTTAAATTTTGCTTTACAAGAGAAATAAAATCAGACATTATCGTGTAACAATTTTGCGGTTAGAACTGCGCAGCAAAAATTTGCGTCAAACGTGTCTGCATTAGTGGTTGTATTACTTGTTGACGTTTCTGGAGTACAACTAAATTTTGACTAACGTATTACTCGACCGATACAGGATTTCTCAGTGAGTATTGTTACTGCACATGGTGAAAGATCCTCGGTTTAATACATCCAATTTTCAGTGCAATTTTGAACCCACAATATAGACTAATATCAGTGAATTCTATTCGTCTCATGAGTTTCCAGAGCGTCGTTTTCACTAAATTGAAAATGTAACTGAATTAACGAAAGTCACTTATAACTACAGGTGACTGTATTACAAGTTTGAAAAGCCTGCTGCTTACATATATACTCGTAAAAAATAAATACTCGTTTCACAGGACTAATAAAACGAAATATCAAATTAAATTCCGAATATTGTCTCGTAAGATGTAAAAATAAAGAGTAAGAATTTCGATTATCAGTTAAAATAAATTAAACAAAGAATGCATCTATAAATGTCGTGGTCTCAATATTTTACTTCGACAACACATTACTCTTATAGCAATGAAATGTAAATAAAGGAAAATTCGTTACACTACAGGATATTTTTATTACTATTTACTTTGGTGTTGCAAAATTATAATATCTTTGTAATCTAAGTTCAGTATTATTTTTTCAGTTATTGTATTTAGCTATAACGCAGGTCTGTAACTATAACATGATTAAAATATTCGTAATGTCTCCCCGAGAACACATACGTAATACAACTTTCATATAAGACTACTTATTTGAACCTGGGTAACTTATATGACGCTTTAAATTTTACTTTAACTATAATATTGTTTCTGCAAAGTGCGACAACAATTTTAACATATAAATCTTGTAATTCTAATTTCAGATATATTAGATTTAACAAAAATAAATTTCTACAAATTCTACTCCAAAATGGTTATATGCTGCCCTGAAAGTAACCCCCCTGGTACGCTGATATATATATATATATATATATATATATATATAATTCAAAATTATTTAATTTATTAGGGAAGAGTAGTTCTGTAAAATTTCAATATACTTGGAATAGTTTAATAAGTTAGCGCATTTATATAAATCATTAGACAAAGCAAATAGTTTGTTTATTTTTAACACATTGATCGTATGAGCCGTTTTGTTTGAGAATATACGGAGACAATGACTGGATTATATTTGAATTATTTGAAAAATATTGGTAAATGTTAACACGGTCATCTGTTGAGTCTCGTTCAGAAAATATCGGAACGAGAGCTGGAAATAGTTTAAAAGTGGATCGAAAAAATTTGTTTAGCGGTTTCTTGGTGACAGGAATGAGCATGTTCAAAATTTTCTTTGGAATATGTAAAAGAGCAACTGCAAAATTAACGTTTCAGGTCACGTTTTAAAATTAACTCAGTCCAACAATCCTGAGAGGATGTTGCATTAAGGTTGGTAGAGGCAATTTATGGCAAAGAGGATATCGTCCATACGTTCAGCTATAAGCTAAACATTTGATTAGGCTCGCAAACGTTACAAAGAACGTTATTCACTACTTTTATTCTGCATATGTATAACTGTAATTTAAATATATTTTAAAAACCGATTGATGCAATAATTAATTATAATTTCTAGTTCTAGTTTGTGTGTATAGTGCAAAAAATGACCGAAGATTAGCTTTTTATCATGTCACAGATAACATGAAAATTCACGTTAACCACTACACAACGTGTCCCAGTTGCCGGAATGTTGTCCATCTGCGATCAGTAATGGAAACAAGACGGAAAACATTCCTTTTGGCTTTGTTACTGGCACCTTTTGGGTTGGTTCAAAGTTTTTTTTTAATTTTTTTCAAATATAATAACTGTGGAATTTTCAACTGTAGAATTTTCTGACTATGGTAATACGTATCATTATATACACTGAGTTCAAAAATACCGATACATCTTCCTTGCAATTAAAAATAAAAATTGGGGCCGATGTTCGGCAATTAGTTATGCTGTCGAATTTAACTTCTATTACGCAATTCAAATCATCATAAATTGAAAATTTAATAAGTTTTATATTTCTGTTAATATAAAATCGTAATTTCTCCGCCATATTAAACAATGTTTATTAAAATCTATATATTTAATGACTTTTAATATTTAAGACTAAAAAAGTGAAGCCTATGTTTTCTATCCATGCAAAGAATATGGGGTTTTATTTAGATCGGATCCCTTTATTTACAAATTAAAAAACTATGGGACCTTTGAATTACATTTAAATATATTTCTTAAGCTTCAGATCACACGTAGTAAATAAAAATTAATTTGGCCAAAACTCAACTTCAAAAGAAAAAAAAGTAAAATATCTCAGGGTTTGAAGCAGAGAAAATTTAGTCTGGGTAATATGTACTTTCGTTGCCGTTCTTTGATCTCGTCTTGCAGA
This sequence comes from Eucriotettix oculatus, assembly GCA_034510155.1. Taxonomy (NCBI): domain Eukaryota; kingdom Metazoa; phylum Arthropoda; class Insecta; order Orthoptera; family Tetrigidae; genus Eucriotettix; species Eucriotettix oculatus. The sequence goes on from CM067377.1 coordinate 60,692,569, forward strand.
CTGAGCTCGTGACTCGGAATAATGTTTCTGCGAAGTCCAGGTTGACACTCTCTTACTAATGATGCCTCAGTAATTTTACGTGGCTGCATATTAGACTCCAAACTCATAAAATATTTGAAAAAGTAGTCTATAATAGAGTAGTTGATCACTTAAATAAATATAATCTGCTTACCACCTCACAATTTGGATTTAGGAAAAAATGTTCAACTGTCATTGCTAATTTCACCGTCACTCATGAAATCTTGGAACAACTAAACAAAAAAAGATACCCATTAGGAATTTTTTGTGACCTATCCAAAGCTTTTGACTGTGTAGACCATAATATCCTCCTAATCAAAATGAAGTTTTATGGAATAACAGGAATTTCCCATAATTGGTTCTCCTCTTACATAACAAATAGGAAACAGGGGGTTACATTAAAAGACTCTAACTCTGGACAAATTATTAACTCAGACTGGGGACAAATAAAGACTGGGGTTCCACAGGGTTCTATTCTAGGTCCACTGCTCTTCTTAATATATATAAATAACTTACCTAGATCCATAAATTCTTCTAAAACTATACTTTTTGCAGATGATACTAGTATTTTGGTAAAAAAAAAACAGTCTGGAAAATGCTGCCAGTGCTACATTAAGCCAGATGCTTCACTGGTTTTCAGCCAATGGCTTGTCAGTCAATTGTGATAAAACTCACTTCATGCAGTTTCAGACAAAGAATGCCAATTTGAACTCAATAAAACTAGCAAAAAATAATTGTGAAATAACTGAAGTTGAATGTACAAAATTTTTAGGTATATCCATGGACAATAAATTAAACTGGAAGGATCATATTAATATCTCCTACTACAACTAGGCTCGGCAACCTTTGCTCTTAGAATTATGTCAAGTTGTAGTGATCCTAACTTAAGAAAATTAGTTTATTTTCGTATTTCCACTCTATAATGACATATGGTATAATATTCTGGGGCAATGCATCAGGGAAAGATAAAATATTTCAACTTCAAAAAAAGGCTGTCAGATCTCACCGAAAACATCTTGTAGGGGACTTTTCAATAAAACTGGAATATTGACACTCACTTGCCAGCATATTCAATCACTCATGCTATTTGTTATTAATAACAGTAACCTCTTCACACTAAACTCAGATATTCATGACTTTGATACCAGAAGTAAAAACAATTTACATAAGGAAGGGAAGTCTCTAACCGTAATACAAAAGGGTGTACATTACAATGCTTTTAGCATATTTAATAAACTTCCCACCTCCATTAAACAATTGAAAATAAATCCAAACAAGTTCAAATATGAACTAACAAACTTCTTACAAAGCCACTCCTACTCTGTTGAAGAATTTATGGAGCTGAATATATCACAGGGTAGATATTTATAATTATGAAAGAACATTATTAGAACACTAATTTTTTGGTATAGGATGTAAAAATATTTATCAATTTTATATATAAGGTACAAATTGTATGACTTCTGTACAGAACTTAAGAAAATCTTATTATAAGTTACAAATTAATGAATAGTTACAGTATATCTTAATATTAATAAAGCAACCTATTTAAAATCTCTGACTCGTTCCACATCCTTGAAGCTTGTGCTTCTCTATAGGATTTATGGAATATGATTTTATACTTACTTATAATCATCTACGAGATCCGCTTCCCCGAGCTCGGCTTTCGCTCAGCCCTCTGTAACGTTTACGCCCGGTCATGCGGTTTGTGATCTCCAAATCATTTTAACTGTGGAGTTTTCTAAGAGAGGGTCGAATTTTCTGCCTAAGTTATTTATCTAAAGCAAGCCCTGAGTCGGTGTAGGTCCGACGACCTGGGGCCACATAATAAAATGGCTTCACTCCTGCTACCCTAAACGATTCTATTGTATTAGGAAATATATATTATTTTAATTTGATCGTAAACAACTCCAAGTTTTGAAATAACGTGCTTACAAGGCAGAGACAATAGTCGCTGTTAGGAAAACAGTCTTCCGTCCCCTAAACCGATTCTGCATCCTGGAGCATCTAATAAACAGGAAGTAAATCAGAAGTTTCTTGGCCACTTCTCTATTTAATACCGACCTGTATTTTTCGGCAGTTGATTGACTATATTTTTCCTTGATAGTCTTCTGTGGTTTATAATTATTGCACGATTATGGAATTACTGTATTTAATAATATAGTTTAGTATCTTATTCATGCAAATTATTAAAGAAATAGTATATAGGAGAACCGACAGTCAAATAGAATGCGAGTTAGGAGAAAATAAATTAGGTTTTAGGAAGGCGAGTTAGAAGATCAATTTTTTTTAGGAAAAATGTAGAAACAATATTAAAAGACAGGATTTGAAAAACCAGACCTTGTAGATTTAGAAAAGCGTTTGATAATGTTAACTGGAACAAACTATTAATGATTTTTAAAATGACAGAATTAATATATCGAGAAAATAAGGGCGAGAAAAGGAATCAGAAGTCAAGAAGGGGGTAAGACAAGGATGCAGTCTATCGCCCATGCTATTAAATTTACATATATATATATATATACTACACTCCATCCCTCTATTAATCCTCATATTGAACTCTTTATCCAGGACTACGTTCATGCCATTTATTATGGTAAAACTGAATATTGAAAGAGAATCAAAATCCAAGGAAAAGACATAATAACCCTAAGGTTTCCGAATGATAATGTAGTATTAGCAGACAGAAAATAAGACTAGAAAACCATAATAAATTGTATGAACGTGATCCGGGAGGAAGAGTACAACATGAGCATTAATGAAGGGAAATAGTGAATAACAAAGGGTGTTAGATTGGGAAGGGATATTTTGAAGGAAGTTAAGGAATTGTGCTACTAGGGAAGCATAATAACTAGGGATGGTAGAAGTATAGTTTACATAAAGAGTAGGATAGCAAAGGCAAGGAAGGCTTGGGAGTTTCCCAGTTTTTCTGAGAGTTGGCTGCATCGGCTGGTGTGTTTTCCCAAGTGTAACCATAAATTTTATTGGTCATCCATCCCTGCAATCTGGGTAATATGAACCAAAGAAATGGAGAATTTATTTTAAAAAGGCGTACAGATCGATTTTAGAGAGGGGATTTGGACAGATTTTTCGAGAGCGGTGAGACGGCAGAGGTTTGAAAGACAAATTTGGTGAGAGATTCCGAGAGAGGTTGTTGTACCGGTGGTTGGAATTGTGACAAAAGAGATTTTGAAATTCTTCCTGAACCAGGGAGTATAGCAGCGGCGGCGGCTGTGATCTGGAGAGAGGACGACCCAATTAGGAGGAAGGAGCTGGAATATGCACTAAGCCGACGCGATAATTACCCCTGTGACTGCTGATTTTCTTTACTACCAGCTCCGAGTAGATTTGTGTAAAATATTTTGTTCTATGAGAAGACCCATAATATACGACCCTGAGGATAGAGATAGAATTGTTTAGTTTTAAGGAATTTATTTGTATCATTTTTTGTACACATATATGTAGTTTTGATTTAAGACTTAATAGCAGGCATTAAGATCGAAATATCAAAATTATAATTATTAATGTAAATATGTTTTTGGATCAAGTTATTGTCTGTCTTTTATATTCCACTCCACTTAAAATAATGAATATCCCCCTTATTCATTTCAATACAATAGAAACAAATTTAAGAAGTAGTCATCAATTTTTGTTTAAGCATTGTTATACAATTAACAAAGTTAAATAATTATAGTTATATGAAAACAGACTATATTTAAATAATGCGATTGGATTTTTCAAAGAAATTCCTCACATTTCCGTTCAATAATAGTCCATATAAGAATATTATTTTTGCAGTAACTTTAACATGTTCGTTTTCAGTGCTAGATGCGAATGAATTGGTTGTTATATGAGTTGGAGGAGGTTGGAAATAACTAAATGAAACTCAAATATGATAATTTGGAAGCAGTAGTTCATTGTTACTATACCACAATAAATTACACGTTATATTATCTGGATTGTAAGATTATTATTTTAGCGCCTTATGCAAGGTTTAAAACCTACATGTGTGTCGTAAACGAAATATTCGTTACGTGATAATATATTAATAAATGAATTTTAAAGCAACTTAAAAAATATGTTAAATGTATAATATTTTCTAATAGTTTTGATTTAAACGGTTGTTTTATTGTTTCATTGTGCATTTTAAAATTAATTATTTCACAAGTTTTTCATCACAAACTGTGGTTACACAACAAAAATAAACATTATAAAATAACCATTTTTCAAAGCTTTCAAAGCTTTCTAATACATTTTTCTGTGTACCTTCTGTGTATACTTATGATTTCTCTTTTATCGTTTGAATTTTCTCATTGTTTTTCATAAAAAACATTTAATACTTATTGTTACATTTTCTAGGTGTTGCTTTCTGCCATTCATCTTTAACTGTGGTCGCCGAACTCGATTATACTGTCCAATATGTAGTATTTTCGTCGGAATTAAGGACCACAGCTTGTTCGTGTCACAAAATTATTAATGAAGAAGAAGATGCCACTTGAACTTAAAAACTTAAATTTTTCAATAAAGCTCGAACCAATTTAGATATTTGAATTTATTTTCAAACATCAACAATCGGGTATAGATTTCGTATTTTGTGACGGTTAATTTGGAGATCAAAAGTGTCTTGAAGACTTTCTCTGACATGGTATGATTTTTATATTTAGACAAATATTACGAATAACTTAACACTTTTTACTGAGGGAAAATTATTCCAACGAAGAGTTATTTAGGTAACAGTGCAAAAAGTGTAGCTTAAAATAGATTAATAATAGTAAGTTTGTTTGGGAGTTTGTCCTCAGAAACAATCGCCAAACGAGATGCAATCGTTGTAAACGCCTATGTGACTAAACAGGGACACAAATCTTAGTGTAAAGGACGAAAAAATGAATTTCGTATACAATCTGGTGAAAAGAGTAAAGTACAAAAATTGCAATCAAATGTTGAACAGAATAAAAGAGTAAACATTATGTGAAGGGCGGGGTGTAAAATGGAAAAAGGGTAAATAGAAGATAATGCGAAATTTATTTACAAATGAACTTAACTAGTTAAAGTAAATATTTACAAATTTTGAGGTTAGGCAAGCAATTTGATCTCTTACTAATCTCAGGATAAAAACCGTGGGAGACACCCTCTACACGTCAAGGATTGGAAACCTGACAGCGTACCTTCTTTGTAATGTGGCGTCGCCTCTCCTCCAGCTTCACTGTAAGTGCCCCTTCAGCGTCGACTGTTGACCTCCTTCATATACTTCCGAGACCAAGCGTTGATTTCCATCCTTCTCCTTTACCGCTGTGTGAAGAAGCATTGAAATCGATATTTGATAATCGATTTTCTTTAGACCTCGAACCCATTGATTGACGCAACCACGTGGTATTTAAATATTTGTTTGTTTTCGTGGGTCACCGATTTCCATGCAAGCTGTTTGCATAATTCCCAGGTCATACTCCTGCATACCCAAAAGCCATCCCTGGGGATTAGAGACAGCACCAGGCCCCGACATGCTGACTCCAATACCAAGTTTCCAATTCTCACTAACCTTATATTAAAAAAATAACAAAATATTAACTATCGCGCTACGTATGCATTTAGTCTCAAATTGAAAGGAGAAATTAAACCATTTAATTTAGAAACAGAAATAATTTCCTGCCTACAGGCGTTGAACCCGTTCGTAAAGTAATTCTAAGCGGCATAATTATTGCTGATGTACTGTGGACGTAAATTAATAGTATCAGTGGTCAAGATCGTGGTTAAACGAGTTCGTGTATTCTTTATCATTTCACCTTGATCCGCTTTTTAGATTTCTATTGAAGGTCGCAGACGGTAAGCATACGGAAAGAGCTGTACTCTATTCCCATTGGAGATCGCTCCAACATCTCCCCTACTTTTACTTACCGAATCAGATTACTCTTAAGGTCATATTACACCTACCCTATTGTTGGGCCGAGACCGTGCGTACGACCGAGTACTCGGCTAATGTAAGTACGATAATCAGTATTTGGGCGAGTTATACCGCCGAGACAGTGGATAAAAGTGCATTATATCCACTAGACCAAGTTAGACTCAAATCCACCCGCAGACGGCTACCTGCTTCCAAATCGGTTCCTCTCAACCTGCGCACTGTCTTCTAGTCGGTCTGTATTGAGTCAGTCAATTATGTGTTTGAACCTGTTGCAGGCGTTTCTTTTACGCATATGTCACAACTTATTTTGTGATAATTTTTTTTTTAAATTTTCATGTTGTCAAGTGGACTTACATTGAAGTTTGTCTACACACGATTGTATGTGGGATTTTAAATATTTGGTGAACAAAAATAAGGCAGGAATTTGCTCATCTTCAGTTAGTAGAATCGATTAATGTATAAATTTAGTTGCAGGTGGCTAAATTTTTAATTTGAGATGTTACAGCTTTAAATAAAGAATTAAACTGCTCTAGCTCAAATCATAATCTTATAAAATACCCATATTTAGTATTATCTTCAGTTTAACAGAGTTAAGATTACTCATATTGCATTTTTTCTCAATAACCACGGTCTTGTCCATAATAGTTTTCTTACTGTTGATTCCGTGCTCCATTTCCTTTCATTTCTTTTTGGGTTTACTTCACCGAAAAACCATTTTTCTAGCCGATGCAATCTGTATCCGAGCCGATCTGAAATTGTACTGAGTCAGTACTGTCCGTGCGCATGTAATCGCCACACGTCACAACATTTCTCGGCCGAGTACTCGGTGACGAGTTATCTCTGCCCGCCACTCAGTAAGTGTAATATGTCTTTAACGCTAATCAATCGAAAGACAGAGAGTGTAGGTTCCTTTATTCAATCTGAAACGACGGGCTAGCGTGTTACAAAGTGTAGGAGCAGGAACGTTAGATGCATAACGTAGGATGTGGCATCGGATGTGGCAGTCGACCTGGATTATCTCCCGGTAAGCGGGAGTTCCCAGTTCGATTCCCGGATACTGTCGACATTTTTCTACTCTCATCGTCTAAACATAGTTTCATGGCCCATGGTAGAGCTTCAATTGAACCAATTCTTCTCTTATGACTTGAATAGACCTGAATAGACTGTTTATTCATTGTAAAAGAAATAGTGGAGAAATATAGCAACGACGTTTTACTCCAACGGCAATATCGAAGTGCTGCGCTAAGACATTAACTCATGAAGCGGAAGAAGTCTAATAAAATTGTGTCTCAAATTAATTCCGAACGCGTGAAAATTGTTTAGTAGATTATGTCGTCAATCTAAATAGATATACCGTCGTCAGACAGACTTTTCATTAATTGTAAAAACCGCGAAGGCAACGGCACGAAAAGAATATTAAGCTGAAATAAATGGGGGGATATTATTATAAGAATGAAATTCCATTTATAATAAAAAACCAATTTACTTATATTTAACAACATCACATAAATATTACAATTTGCTCACTTTAAAATTATTAGCCGGCAATTCTTTTTATGATAAACACTATTTACATACTTACAAAAAATGCAAATTAATATTCTTACACCTAAATCCAAGAGCTCTACTCTAAGGGTCATTTTAAATGAGTCTTCTCATAGAACATAAAGTCTTAACATTAATTCTACTCGGAACTGGCAATACCATAAAATCGTCAAAAGGTATTTGCTGTGACAGCTTGCTTGGATCTTCCAGCTGCCGCTTCCTCATTGATCACGACTTATTGCCGTTGTTATTGTCCGTAGTCAGGACAATTTCCAATTTTCAACCACTCAATCTTAATCTCCGATCATAACCTGCACGTCCTTAATCATCAAACCATCATCTCCATAATGTTCAAAGCATAAACATCTCCACGTTCTTAATTTACAACTTTTAAACCCTTCATTGTCCTTAATACAATATCCAACATTCGTTTCTGCTGGGGATTTCAATAATTTCTCCTCACTGCCTTATTTCGTATATTCTATAATTAAATTTAATGTCTGTCCTGTCCGAGAGGAGCCGTTTGTCCCCCTCACTGATGATTTTGAGGAAGAACACCAACATTCTTACCATCCGCTGTCGCCAATTCTCACGGAACGTCTGTAACCCTCACGTAGCATGTCCTTGATAACGCTCCACCAAATTCCGAGTAGATGTGTTTTATCGTTACAAAACGCATTCCACGTCAAAAATGAGAACCGTAATCAATTACTTCCCCTTTTTAGCTAGCAAGATGTTACTCCAGGCAGATAGATCCGGTAAATTTTTAATAATAAACCAATTATACGTAATGAAAATTTGGAATGTTATCGACATAGGTGGCATAAAGAAAACTCTTCTCAAAATTGAAAATGGGAGAAGCTGTAATGTCACTCTGCATTACTTATTTTGTAATTTTGCTTATATATTTCTAGAAAGACCAAAGTAATATATTTATGCTAAGTACCATTTGAGGATTTAATCTAAACGAATTACAATTAATTATTTATCGCAGTAAACCATTTTGTGTGCACCAGGTTGTTCCTCAATTATGGTTCAGAAAACTACTTACATCGTGTACTAATCACGTCTGTTACTGTGAAGGAGTTACCTTGGAAACGTACCGTACTATTTTCGAAAATGAAAATTATACATGTTTGTGCGTCTGGATATAATTTAGATTATATGAATTCTTAAGTTCCATTTTCATAAGTAAAAAAGTACTCGTGAAGATATTATGAACTTGTTCTGTAACGTAGACATTAATTATTTGAACTATTCATATTACTTCATATTTATGGATCGCCACGGAGTGATTGACTTACGTTATCCGTCCTTTTCGTTTTTGTGATCTGATTGAGATTTATTATGAAATGGCCAATGTTAGATTAGCACGATGTTTAATGTGTAAAGAAGTTCTGGAGTATACTCAGCAAGACACTAATTCGTTATTAAAACATTTGGTTAACAAGCATCCTGATGTACAAATCGCTCCATTCGAGGAATGTGAGGAATGCAAACGTGTAAGTTTCTTACGTTTATATAAAAAATATTAAATGAAGAATTATAAACTGCATTATACTGGATGCATTTTGAATATTACTAACAATGTTTCGTAATGTGAAAATATTATGAACTCAACTGTACAGTTCAAAAGCAGTGTAATTAAAAATATAAATAGCTGACGTCTCCAAATAATTAATAACATACAAGCAATTGATATAAATAATAAAGCACGATAAATAATGATTTATTATTTCAAAGGCTGAATGCTTGAAAATTTTTCGTTATTCCAGGGTCTCGCTTTCTCAGATGGGAACTTGTCTTACAGAAGTTTGGAACACCATAAGAGAGAGGCTCGCCGTAGGAAATACCGTACAACACGTAAGAATTACACTGGTTTGTTTTCACCACATTTACATAAACTATCTTGCAAAATGCATAAAAATGGTACCTCACTGGAGTCTGTGTTTTTAAATCACAGTACTTGCACAGGCTCCAACAAATAATGTATTATAGTGATAAATATACAGAGAAAGTGTTTTGCCTTTTTTAAATATATTTCCTTAGCCTTGAATATTTTACTCCAGAAATTCAAATGAGAAAGCCTACATACAATATATTTAAGCAGCATGCTCCTGATAGAAATATTTAATCTTATTTGGTGTGTATAAGCTTGGCTACCAAAATTATTAACTTGGCTTCTTGAAAATATTGATATTACTGTCCAATTAGTATATTTGATTGATCTTATATAACATATAATATCCCTCTGAAATTTATTTTGTCAATTTCAGAATGTATGATTAGTACAATTAGTTTAATAATTTAAAACCATAATAACTGATTTATATATATATATATATATATATATATATATATACTTAACCAAATGGTCTTTTGTCATATTCATAAAAAACTAGGTATACTTTAGGACTACAAAAATGTGATAAAATCAAGATTTAACAATAAAATAATAAATTACTTATCATATGGCATAAGAAGCATACTACAACTGAACCATTCCAAAATTGTTATTACAATATTACCAAAAATGAATGCAGTAAACAATTTATTTCACAAAATTGTTATATAAATAAATATAATTAAACCGATAATTTATAAAGTATCAACTTATAATTTATACTCTAAAAGTACTATACGCTTTGGTATTTTAATATAAATAAATTTGAAGGAACATTAATAAAATATTAACGAAAAATTTAAAAATTCATCATTAAACAGGGAAATAATAATTTAAACCCATAAATAACGGAATTAATAAAAATATTAATATCAACCACTAATATCAATATAAATTCAATTGATATCACACTCAAGCCAATTAAATAAATTTAAAATGATATAAGAAAAATAAAATTTATTTTTCTTTAACGTATATAGGAAAAATGATGCCTAAATGTTATTTAATAAATTCTTGAAATAAAATTTTCTTTTAAGCAGTAAAATAATAATTTATCAAAATTAAAGAATAAATCAATAATAAATTAATAAACTGTTGTGCGTTATAAAACACATGTGAAGATTTTATAAAAAATTATATTCGTCAAACAAGAACATTATATAAACAAGAATAATTAAAAAACGCCACTACCCAGTAGCTGATCCATAGAAATATGTTGGGAAGGGGCGTTATTTGTAAATTTATAATTGTTTGCAATAATTAATTAAGCCAACTCCAATTCATTTCAGTCTACTTACTTTGTATTATACATTAGTATCTAATCCTGGTTTTGTAAGAAATATTTATTTAATAATAATAAGTACTAGCTGGGAACTCGGCAATGACCGGGAAATCATTTATATTAGCCCGCTAGAGTATTTAATTCAACAGTAATCTCTTTGTCAACACGTGATTAAGCGTCACATTTTTGAAAACATACCTTTTCACGCCACTGAATGTCATCCTAAACACCGAGATGACTCAGTATCGTAATCGGGTCAAGAAATCTATAGTACCTTAAATAAACACAGTGACATAAAATAATGTACAATACCGAGAGAGACATTATGGATTAAAAAGGATATTTGCTAAAAATAGAAAAACATTACATAAACATTTCCGATTAGAAAAAATTATAGAATTTTATGTATTATGTTGAATTGACAATTCCTAATATTTGGATACATATAAAAATTTAGGATTGCAAAATACATAATTATAATTTTACATATATGTCAATACACAGCATATATTGATACAAAATAATTTTAGACGTATTACTTTAATGTTTCAATGTTGCTTAATTATAATATATTTATTAAGTTTTACAATTTTCTGACATAAAGTAACAATAATTAATAACCATCCGGACAGTAGGTATGTATCATAATTTTTTACCCTACTATGTAAGATATAATCATATGTTACTAAACCAAACTTAATTATTAATATTAAAAATATGAAGTAACAAATTAATTACATTAAATTGTTGCCAAACAGATTATCTGAATGTATTATAATTACATACTTATTAAAATAGATGACTATGAAAAATTGTGAAATCATATAACTAATTTATAAATTTACACAAATATCTTGGAGAAATTAATTAAAAAGGTGACGAATACCATTTACCTAGGGAATAAGGATAAAATTAGTCTTGATTGCCAATATACTTAGGAACTTTATATTCAACTTTATGGTCTGATATATATAACCTTATATCATATATATATCGAACTGATCTGGAAACTGTATTCACAGGCTTCGAAAAAGCATGGGGCAGAAATAAGCCATCAAAAGTTAAGGATACTCATACAGTATGAAGTACTTTCAATGATCAGATATACCAGTAGAATGTAGATCATGAGAGATTTCGTGAGAACGATTTGTCAAAAATAAGTCATATTTGAAATGCTATGAATGGCGCGTATTTAATTTTTTTTTGTATTTTAGAAACAAATCAGTATCTACGACGATAAATTTAACGATTGAATATAAGGAAAACGGGTAGCAGAACGAAATATTCAGCGAACCATGTTAGGAAACAGCGAAAACGTTAATAATATAAATGAAATTGCAGTAATAAGCCGAAAAACCTTCTTTGCGATTTTCCTGTCTGGTTTTTATTCAAGAAAGTTAAGTATTATTGGGCCAGTGGAACAATTCCCCCCCCCCCCCCAATAATATTAAAGCACATAGAGTTGGTCTTCCCAGCACCGAATTAAGGCAAATGCTAACTTAGCTTCCGTTCCGATTAGCCTTTCCATCCCCTCTTTCGCTATTAAAGGGGAGAACTATTAAAGTGAATAACTGTAATGTAGCTTGTTGTTATAAATGTGAAACAATTAATATATTTATTCTCCTTAATATGTCAAGTAAATAAAACGTGTTTGAAAATTGTGAAGGTGTTATCACTGTCTCTCTTTGCAGTGGAACTTTGGCGACCAGGCGAGTCATCCGTGGCTTGTCCTAACTGTGGCGTAGAGTCGCCGCCTGTAATCAGGAAAACAAGAACGAACCAATCAACAACCCCGTGTGGAGCAGCCTGTTGTGTTGGGTAAATCGGAAGAGAACTTAAGTTTTCTTTTAACACTTAGTTATTCTTAATATTTCGGTTCTTTAATAATGAAATACAGAGTTTACATTACTGAGATATTTAATTCGACTGTAATCTTCGTCTACACGTGATTAAACCATCAGATAGAACGTCATATTTTTGAAAATCTGCATTTTCACGTCTCTATAATCCAAATATCAAAAATGAACGCTGCAAAAAAAAACATTTTATTTAGATTAAATGGAATACCGCCGAATGAACATATCTATAAATCGAAATCAAATCAATATACTTTTCACATTTAGATACTTCATTTGTTCAATGTCGAACTGTTGTTATGGTATTAAGTCCTAAGACATGTCTGTTGCAACCCTCCATTCTGACCTATCTTGAGCAAGCCGTTTCATTTGCACATAACTACCACATCCCACATCCTCCGTAATCTACTAAGCGCATTCCACCCTTGGCCTCCCTCTTCTCTTCTTACCCCACACACTTTCCTCTAATGCTAATTTACAAGAACCTCACCTCTTAAAACGTGGCCTATTAGTCTATCCCTTCTCTTAGTCAGTGTTCTCCATATTGTTCGCTTAAACCTCTATTCTGTTTATAACTTCCACTTTAGTGATTTTATCCATCCATCTGGTTTTCAACATTTTTTATAGCACCATATTTCAAAGGCTTCTATTCTTTTCCTTTCCACAACTCCTATCGTCCACGTTTCGCACACATATGAAGCCACGCTCCATACGAACTTTTTAGCAACGATTCACACTTATATTACCCGTAAGTAAATTCCGTTTTTTCGCGAAAGCCTTCCTTGCCTGTGCTATACTACTATTTGTCTACTATACTTCTACCATCCCTAGTTATTAAGCTTTCCAATGTGCAGAATTCCTTAACTTCCTTCAAAATATCCCTTCCCAATTTAACACCCTTTGTTATTACATTGTTTCCCATACTACACTCCATTACCTTTGTTTTCCCTCTATTAATCCCCATATTAAACTCTTTCTCCATGGCCACGTTCATGCCGTTTATTATGGTTTCCAAGTTTTCTTTCTTACTCCCCTAATACTACAATATCGTCGGCAAAGCGAAGAGTTCTTTATTTCTTCTCCTTTCAGTACGATTCCTTTTCTAATTCCGTCGAACCAATAGTTTAATATTCACTCAGTTTGAACGTAATATATAAGAAACCTCTAATCTAAATGTTAAAACAATGCCAAAATCCGGAGCAATAAACGTACACCTGTATTGGTGCCACAGATTATTCAAACTAGGCAGGTTAAAAATGTGGAATTATGTTTTTAAGTAATCAGTCCAAAAAATAAATAAAACAGTTAGTTCGTAAATGCATTTCGACATCAGGCAAACCCTTCGGCTTCAATATAGCTGAAAACCATCCTGATCGCCTCATAAATACAATAAGAAAATTTTAATCAATATTGGTGAACTCATTTAGGAGGGGAAGAATTACGATCACACGCACACTGGAATTATATATATATATATATAAACATTGTGCTTTAAAGATCTTTTTGTAATTCTTTTAAAACAAACAATACTACCATTTTCTTCAATAGTGCTCATAAATTTTGTGTATGTAAAACTCGTTAAAACAAAATTTTAAGCAGCTATCGTCTCTGCGGGTATCATTTGCAACTGTACGAAGCAATTTAATTTAGAAGGCATAGATATTTACTTGGACCTAAAGAATGAGAGGTTACCTAATTGTAGCACACGACCTTCGTTAATATTTCTATTTTCATATTAAGGAAGGTCTCAAGTTGCAATGACATGAATTATCCAATAATATTTTGTATTTATCACTCCACGGCAACAGCTTGAGTATGAGCCCTGAAAACCAAACCTGCTGTAACAGTTAACTAATGTATTTTTTACCATCATAAATTTATGAATATAATGGTAAAATTCATAATAATACATGTGCTTGTAGTAAATGGTCCGTAAATAAGTTGTTGTGGTAATCAGTCCGAAGACTGGTCTGATTCAACCCTCCATGCTAACCTATCCTGCGCAAACCTTTTCATTTCTATATAGCTACCACATTCCACATCCTCCCTAATCTGCTTATCACTTCCACCCTCCCTCTTCTGTTCTTACCCCACACACTTCCCTCTAATGCTAATTTTACAAGGAAGACCCTCATGCCCCAAAACGTGGCCTATTCTATCCTTATCTTGGACAACGTACTCCTTATTGTTCGCTCTTTGAATTTAGTGCTGATTTGAACTAATTAAAACTGAAATTTCTTTGCTTATGAATGTTTCCCTCCTCATAAAAACTAATCCTTAACGATTGATGGGAGACAATAACTGTAACTATTTTAAAATCAGGATCCCGCCCAGAAGCCACTGGGTTGGGTTAATGGCAGCCAGCATGGTTTCATTGTTATTCCTGTAAGACTCAATTGGTAACAGTGTGCCGAAATCTTTTAGATGCGATCGACAAGAGTAGTGGAATAGTCGTTGTAGTGATCGATTTTTCGAAAAAGTTTGAAGTACTTCCTCACAATATCCTACTGGAGAAATTAAAATTAACTGGAATCGATACACGAATCATAGCTCAGAGTTCGAGTCAATGAACTTTCTTCGCCAGTGCAAATTACTTCGGGTGTGCCACAAGGAAGTGTGATCCGCCAACGAATTCGCGGGGAGAATAAAGTCACACAATAAACTTTTTGCGGACGATTCTATTGTGTACAGCGAGATAAAAGGAGTGAAGACGTTGACATTCTACAGAGAAGCTTTAATAAAATAAACGACTGGTCGGTAAAGATTGAAACGAAAATAAACTTAACAAAAAGTAAGGCAATTCGTTTTACTAAAAGGAAAATGGAAACCCCTCTAGTATACATAATCAAATAAGGAATTATAACTAGTCAATAACTGTAAATATCTGGGTGTTACTCTGAATAAGGGGAGGGGAGAGCATATTAATGCAGTGATGGAAAAAGGGTGGAGTGCGCTCCATTTTATTAATACAGAACTAAATAAGAGCTCAAGAGGAGCGAAGGAAACAGTATACCGATCGCTGGTTAGTCTCATTTTGGAATACAGAACGGTTTTCTGGGATCCGTATGGAAGCTTTAAATAGGGCGGACCTCAAAAATTGGAATCAGTATCAGAAAGTAGA
The DNA here is from genome assembly GCA_034510155.1 of Eucriotettix oculatus. Classification (NCBI taxonomy): domain Eukaryota; kingdom Metazoa; phylum Arthropoda; class Insecta; order Orthoptera; family Tetrigidae; genus Eucriotettix; species Eucriotettix oculatus. The sequence goes on from CM067377.1 coordinate 60,708,193, forward strand.
AAGAAGGCTATAATTTGTGCTTTTTTAAAATTTTATACTCATAACCCTGCCTAGAGAAAAATACAACTTATAATTCAACCTAATTATATTTGTGAATGTGACCACTGCTTTAAAATTAAAGAGAAACTCACGGGAAAATAAATGCGGGAAAGTACTCGTTTCTGAACAGAACAAATAGGGATTGGAACGATTTGCCTTGAGAAGTACTAGCGACTCTACAATAGATTAATAAAGGTTTGAAAAGCAGGCTAGATAAGTTGTCTTAAGAAATTTAAATCATAAATGAAGTAAGTAAATTGTTGTTTTGTTTGTGTTAATCGATTAATTTTAGCTTAAATACAAAGATAAAATTGTAAAACTAATTATAACTACCATCAAGAGTACACTTACTTGCAGTCAATAAATTCATTCATTAATAAAAATTTCGGAAAATTCATTTATTCATTAGTTCGTCCTGTGCCTTTCAGATGCTGGCCGCTCTGTCTGCTACCCATGCTACTTTTTGGTGCTCATGAAAATCAGCTGTTCTGCTCGAACTGTGCGCACTTCCTGGGTTCTTATGACACACGCACTTGCGTTTGCGCGCCAACGGAAGATAAAACCGAAAAGGTGACCCAAGCCTACTCAGCACCTAATCTGTAGAAGCAGAAAATTCCGGCGTTCGGAATTATAAAGTGTTTTGGCTAATTTAATGGAATTAAGGGCTTCTCAAGTTTGAATTCCAAGAATACTTGGATTCGTTTCTGTTATTATCTGTTTAGACTTGTGGAGTGTTATTAAGAATATGGGAAAAGAACATAATATATAATGGTTTGTTATTCTTCCAGAAACTTAACAGCATTCAGTTGTGGTGTAGCTAAATAAAATAACCAACAACAGAGAGAAATTGTCTTTCATTTCTTCCAGACTGTGGATACAATTCCTTAAATTAACTTTATTATAAATTACATTGTGAATATAAAGAATTATACTAAGAGAGGGCACAAATCGGTCAATTAGATCGGCATTACGGTTTTTTTTAATTTTTATTTATTGTCGCACCAATCGCTAAAAGTTATTAGAGACTGCCTTTAATTAGGGTAACTTACAGTTTGGGAGGTTTAGCTAGTCGTGTGTCAACACGAAACGCAATGGGCAACTCCGTCTGTATTGTTGTCTGGGTAAATGTCTCACTTTACTTCCATATTTTGTGAATGAAACTTGATAGTGTATAATCAATTCTGGAAATATTGGTGGTAGGATATAGCTGTCAGTTCACGATATGTTGTACGTCAACAAACTCTTCCATAGAATGTAATAGATAATTAGTATAGGGTGTGTTAAAAGACGTTGTCGCAGTCCCAATATCCCGATCGTAAGAATACAATTAATGTTTTTAACAATGATAGTCCGCCAGTTCGCTTGAAGGGAAAATTCCTCCTCAAAAGACAATACTACCTTCCCACTTCTCACTTCGCTACTGCGCATCCAAAAAGCCAACGTAGAATCTTACGAACTGTACTTCTGTGTTAGGGCAACGTCCGAGCTCTAGCCAGGATTCGAATTCGGGATCTCTGTGGTGCGTGGCAGAGTTACTGACCACGAGGTCAGCCTATGATTTTCGATTTGCAATAAAGAGTAAAAAACCTTGTTTGAAATATAAAAATTAATTTAAATTCATTTATTATGTCTTCACATTCCCAAAAACGTAGCAGTGTCATGTCAAGTGTATTAATAGAACATTAAACGGAGAAATATTTTAAATTTAGCATAAAATTTGATAAACCCATTGACTGACGTCAATGAAATTTCTACTTCACGAATTTCATTTGAGGTTCAACGATTCACAATAATATTTTGAAATTGAATTTAGATGACTCCAAAATTTATTATAAAATGAGAGTTGTGCTTAATTTGTAATTCCTGATTATTTACAATTCTGTATGCTTATGTGGTACATTTGAAGCTTCTCTTTCATTTTGGTAGTATCTTCCGAACTCTTAACCCAGTCCTACCGCGCCACATACTGACTTAGAGGAGAACTTCAACTTGATCGATTGGAGAATACCAGTATTCAAGTCTACGTCTGCAAAAATAGTGGATTGGTAACCAATTGAAATTAGATTATAAATCTCAATGATCCTGAAACTTTTTTTACACTATTATTGATCTAATTCTTATTATTAAATCTTTTATTTAAGTTCTCACTTAAAATATTTATAAACTTTTGCATGTTAATTCATACACTAATAAAAATGAAATTTGGGGTCCCATTGACTTCATCTGAAACTACGATTAATCTTACAAATTTTCTGATTGAGTGCACTATTATAAGCATTCAGTCACAAATTAAAAAAATTGTAGGTTTCGTTCAATTTAGCTCAGGCCAAATCATACATCCTAACAATAAAGTAGCGTATCAATATTTATAACATGTTGCATTTAAGTTAAAACATATCTCCTTCCAATAATACAACTTAAAATTTCTTTTGCCGTATAGAATATATTATAATGTTGTAGTAGTTGTAATACAATATGAGACAAATACCTTAATCTACATAAAATGTAATTACTCGTAGACAAAAGCAACATCATAAAGTTGAAAGTGTTACAACTCATTGGCAACTAAAAGAAATATTAACAGTCGAATTGATGTTTCTAAATAGCCTAAAGACTAAAGAATCTTACTGAAAAGTAAGAATAATTAAATATTTTATAAAATAAAAAATAAAATCTTTAACTCATTTAAATTAGTTTATTATGCTATATCTAGATAAACGTCATTAACAGAAGTTTGTTATGACGATATTAATTTCTTTTGAGTAGAGTTTCTCTTTCGCGTTTAGTACATAAAATCTTTGGTATCCGTATAATCTCATAAATCAGCATATATAGTACTGTAACGGTCTGAAACAGTTAATTTTTTCTGTCAGAAATGCCACCAAACTATTCTAAAACGTATTTATTCACGAAATAAATACATGTACAATGAACACAATTTTTCATGTTACAATTAGAGACGCTTTAATTTTTATTGGGAAGTGTTACCGATAGTACAGAATTCAAATACGAATTGAACCATACTCAATGGATTTGTTGACAAGTGTTATAAATAAATATGTTAAACATGGGAAATGAACGGCTACTGTACAGCCAACCGTTCACGATTGTCATCTTCCTAATCGAATTTTTATAATATCTTCAAATTAATCTACGAAACCTGAGAATTGAAAGCATTGAAAGGTATTAAATCAAGAAAGCTAGACTCTAATATTCGATAGTTGAACTGAGGAGATATCCGTTGCTCCACTTGATGCCCAGTTTTCACCATCAGAAGGACGTGCCTCTGGACGCATCAAAAGAGCTATTATCTTCTTGGCGATGTTACCACGTGTTTAGGTATGTACTGAAAATATATTAATCGAGACTTTAATCTTGAGATAGGTAACTGCAGTGATGTAGCTAATTGTCGCTTCATCCCTTTGGATGATCTCAATAATTACCTTTTCAAAAAATTTATTTGATGACGCGTGAACTTTGTGGTCATTTGTAGCTGCTATTGTTTACATGTTTATACAGATAAAATTAAACAATGTACAGTTGGTTACAATTTGTTACGGAGATTTAGGTCGGTAATGAATTCTATTGCAAGATGTACTCGGTTTATACTGTTGAGTGTAACGTTTAGAATAGTGTAGATTTGTATTGTATTCCTGGGTTCCTGCTGAAGTACATTCAAATATATTGTTGATGGTTACTGGTTTGTTACAGGATGCGCAAAGTATCTGGTTAGTTTTGGATAAGATGTTTTAATATGTTACTTTGGAGTGTATTGATAATCTGGTTAAATAGTTTTAATGTGGCAATTTTGTTATTTAATATGATTGTGCATCCTGCTCCGTTTACGGCGACTGATTGGCTGGCGGTTTGGGTTGATTTCTTCTAGGAGATTGTTCAGGTGAAAGTAGAAAGGTTTGGGAAGGTTATTTTGTTGGTATAATCTGTAGAAGATAATGTATATAATAATATATTTTTGGAGAATGGGTTGGTGGGCATGTGGAGAGTTTTTGACGCCGGGATGTTTTATTCGTATGTGTATAGGTTACTCGTTATTTTCTACTAGGATTCTGGTTCTGCAAGCTCGGATTACTCTTTTCAACGTCTTAAAGATGTTATCCTTGGCCGAATTATCCGTAATTAATGCACATCATTCACCCGTACTTTTTTAACTGGTATGTAGCCGTGCATTGTCGTGCAGCAGCAAAAAATGTAGTCATGTTTGTCCTGCCTGCAATATCCTTTTGGTTTTATTAAGTTATTGAGTTTTACCTAAAATCAGACTTTCTGTGTCTTAAAACAATACTGTCAGAAAATACGACTCTTTCCAAAAACAGGGAAAAACATGGAATAACATGCTGCCACACCTAAATCACTGAAAGAAACAAATCTACACAAAAACACAATTTTATCATAACAATGAATCAGCGCTAGATAATTAAGATTAGCAAATATAAAATGTTAATGACAATTGTTTCGCCACAATACTTTGATACATAAATTATAATTATAATAAGTTTACACAAGAATAATTTCATCGGTTCATGTAAAGCATGCTTTAAGAGCTTGAAGTATATTATTAAGGAGAATAAAAACAGATCGAAATCTCAAATAAATAAATAGTACTCAGCAGGCAGTATTTATTTTTTACTTCATAAACTTTTCTTTCCAGGTTAATCGATGTGAGCAACGTTTTAATTGATGTGAAGATTGGCTAAGACAGTCAAGTCTAACGGTACTTACTGAAGTACCCTCAATGCAATCGGTTAAAGATATGCCAACACTTGTTCAAAAAATATTTTTAAAAAAAGAGGCTGTTCGTCTGCTGCAGTTTTATAAGTGACTGGACTACAGATGTAATAATACGATTATAAAAATCAATAATCTGTAAGGTTCTATAAACTTTGTCTTGTTTCTCGCGACAGTTATTTCTTAGAAACTACCTTAAAAAATACGAAGAATCATCTTCCAAAGTTGCAAATACACTTCGTTAAAAGTATGTATTTATAGTGTAAAATATATCAGACAAATTATATAGTTATGGTTTAGTATTTTAAACAACTTGTAACACGATTCTTACCAAATTATTAAAACTACAACCCGCAGCCTGTTAACTGTACAACGCTGCTACCCAACAGCCAGACCTACCTGCATCTCTTTTAGGTGAAACACCAGATAGGATCCTTAAACTACATCTTGAAGAACCAAGGCTACTTTGCTCTACCATACCCCTTTTCAATTACCTTCGTAATCAATTAAAGGTAAGTTGCCTGTTACAGGATCACCCTCAAGTACCTGATGACACTAAAATTATTACCAGTCTCAAATCAGGTTGGCATTTATTCAGTCAGCACATTACTATCTCCTTGGATGAATTATTAATTACCCTTAATCTTCTCAATTCCACTTATTTTGTTTTGATGGTTCAATTTACCATCAAGTTGAGGGATCTCCAGTCTCTCCGTTATTTCCGGAAATGGTTATGCGTGATGTGGAGAATTCTATGTCTTCCGCTCTCAACTTTAAACCTTCAAGTTACTTTTGGTATGCTGATGACATTTTCTGTGTTATTCTTTCTTCTAAACTAGATATTTTGGTCCAAACCTTTAATGATTACGACACCAGACTCCAATTCACCGCTGAGGTTGGTGTTAATAATAGTTTCAATTTTCTTGACGTTTCCATCACGGTTTTAAATAACAAACTTTATACTAATTGGTATAGGAAACACACTTATTCCTGACGCGTCCTTAATTTTTTTTTTACAATCATCCTCTCAGTCAAAAAAGGGCTATACTTTTAACTTGTTTGACAGGGTCATTCTACTTTCTGACCAATCTCATCATACTGAAAATTTATATATTCTTTATATATTATTACTGATATTCTGTTACCCTTTATACTTCATCAACTCCAACATTCACAATAGACTCAAAAATTATCATATCCACCAATCATGGCTAACAAACAAAACATCCCAAACATTAAAATAATTTTTCTTTTCTTCAAATGTCTACATTATGACATAACTAAATTATTCCGTCAATACGTCATTGGCATTATTTATAAATCTACCAATTCCATGGGTTGTTTAGTCAATAATGGAAAAGATTCCTTACCTATGAATGATACCCACTTTGTCGTTTACAAACGTAGACTTATTTCTGAAATAATTAACCATATTTTATTTCATATTTTTTCAATTAATTTGACAAATGATTGTGTTTCATTGAGAAAAACCTGTGAACTTTTGTTATATAGATGATATCTTTACTGGTCGTCTTTAATGTTTTAAGAAGGGCTGAGGATATCTTGTCAATTTCTTTCGTATCATGCACTTGATAAGGTTTGGGAGAGGAAACGTTGTGTGTTTCAGAGAAGTATTATATGTTGTCCCTTTTTATTCAGGCCATTTTATTACTGAAGATAATCCAAGGACTAAAGTAACAAATAATTTTATTGATAATCTAGCGCAACGCATAATACCATTACTACTGGATAATAGCAGTACTAAAAAATATGGAGTTATGCAGGATTAATTTTTCTGTTGAAATTTTATCATATCCACCAATGAAGCTTCACAAACATCCCAAACATCAAGATAATTTTTCCTTTCTTTAAATGTCTGCATTATGATATTATTGGAAAAAAGTATAAAACGTGAGTAAAATAAAGCGCACGTTTATTACTCACTACACTAGAGGAATAAAAACCAATGCTAAGAAAATTATGTTTACTTAATTAGAGTTGAAAGAGTAAAAGAAATTGAGAAAAATTATACATTTTCAATTATTGGTTACAGAAAATATCTGAAGTTAATAGTTTACTCGGCTGCATTTATTAAAATAAAATGTAATCATTTACGGTTATCCTCTTATCTATTAACATTTGTAAGTTTTAACTGCCGTAATGTTATATTGAATCCCACTTTTAACATATATTCCTATTTATTTTCAGAGTTCTGAGATGGCCAGCGAACGAGGTGATAGAGGAGAGAGTAATTGTACCAATTCCATGGAACCACCTCCTTCATACTCTGATACGAATCGTAACAACGTGGCTATAACGACGGCCCCCGCCCCCTATGGGATGCCTTCGCCGCCCCCCAGCTATGGACAGGTGCAGGGTCTCATGCTGGATGTGCCCTCGCAGATAGTCACCATCTCCAGTATGAAAAGCTCCACGCATAGAGCTTCTTTACGTTATATCGCATTTGCTTGGAATTTTCTAAAACTAAGATATTAATTCTTTCAGACATAGGATATAATATATAACTCCCACATCTTTCCGATCATTAGAAACAGGATTAAAATCCAATTTCAGAGCAGGGAATTTCTGAAACTAAAATTGATATACCTTGTATTGATCTGATCAATGCTTTATATCTCTGAACAATTAATCTAATCTCCTCAATAAACTCGGCCCGTCCAAATGTTATATATTTTACACTACCTGAGGTCCGTCTCTCTTAAGGGAAAGAAAACATTGTTATTGTTGGTGCCAACTTTTTTGACAACAAAAATTTTTCACTACCAATAAATGCCACTTAAAAAATAATATTTATTTCAATTTTTAGAATATTTTACGTATTATCTCCTCATTCCTAATTTTATCTAGCCCTTTTGATATTTTGGTAGTCCATTGTCTCTGCCTAGTGTGTTTTTTGCCGATGCGTCAGAAATTTACTACTACACATAGTCTATTTTTCGTTTCAACTTTAACGTAAGAACTTCCTGCCTGGAACGTGGCAGATGTAAATAATTGAAACGTAATTTGACGATCTCTTCAGATATCCAGAAGCTGCTTAGTCATCATTCCCAATAAGAGCCGTGGACCAATCAGGGTCATATCCAGAATTTACACCTTCTGATAACTTCCCGATTCGGAGTTTAATTAAACAATCCATAAATTTAGAAGAAATACAATAATGTAAAAATGTCTTTCTTTAAAAAATTAGCTATACGCTCTTTACCTGAGCTTCAATTGAATCATGCTCCTGCGTTTGCCTTGGTCAGTACCAACCCAATTAATTACATAGACCTGCAAGTTAAAACATTTTTATTTCCTAGGATCGTTTTTCTTCATACCTATAGTTTTTGAAGCGCTGAATTAAAGAAACGCCATGCTTTCCCTCCGTCAAGTACGGCTTTTCCCAAACGTTGAAATGAATGCAAACCTAACAATACAATTAGGAGAATAGTATATTTTTAAATGAAAATATAAATCACGCAATATTTTTTCATTTATTTTAATATTATAAATAGTTTTAAAAATCTTTACAATATATACATACCCTTTTTCTCTCGACACTTCGTTTCGAGCTTTTCCGCCTGTTCAGCATCCAAAAGAATTCCACTATCATATTTACATTCCACCGCCCTTGGAATCTCGGCTCCATTTCCTTTATGTCGCGGTTAAACCTCTCTCCTTACACTTCGCTCTTTGTACCAAGATTTTCGGGAAAGTTTTCTAGATGTGAGATGTAGAAGTGCAGTCTTAAACTCATTGAAACGTCTCAGAATGTTGTCTTCGATTATTTAATAGTTAGCACCTTTCTTGTTTCCCTAAAACTTTGTTACACTTTCTTTGAATGAATTCAATGCTCCTTTCGTCATAGTTTTCGTCCTTCATAAGCTTTCGAATGGCCGGGCCGATCAAAACACCCTCTTTCAGCTTTGCTCTGGACAGCCCAGGAAAGATTCCAAAACGTATCACTATCTTTTGGCAATGTCTTGACAAACTGCTTCATTATTCCTAGTTTGATGTGGAGTGGGAGTAAAAGCACTTCTTTGGAGTCCAATGAAGACTCAAATTTGTTTTCTTATGTTAATTTGTACATTTGCTTATAGTTTTCACAATATTCATGACCTTGGAATAAGTTCTAATAAAAAACTATTTCAATGTATTCTATTGTCGTGTTGCTTAATCTAGGCTAATCTAGGTGATGGAATATTTTTAGAATTTATCCCGTATTCAGCACCCGTGTCGCAGCCCTGTGTTGTCTACAATGACATAAGCTATGTCGCTGTTCTGATGCGGTGCACCATTATTATTTAAATTGAACCAATCTATTCGTGTGTCTACATATTTCTTGCAGCCACCGACATCTTCAGCTATCTGTTAGATATTTTGCAGTCTTTTCCTTCTAATATAATTCCTACCACTAAAACTTTTAATAATCATGTAGACCAAGTTCCTATACACAAACAATTCGAAATTTTGGTGTATTCTATACTAGTAAATTTAAGTTCTAAATGACAATTGTTGCAATTCTTATACTTTTTCACCTTCAGTTCTGTTGTTTAACTGCATCGTAATTTTAATTTTACTGTTTGAAATATCTTTGTTTCTGTTTTAAATATTTTTAAATTTTTTCGATATTGTTGGTTATAATCCTTAGACTGGTCTGAAGCAATTCTCCGTGCTAACCTATTCTATACATGCTTTTCATTTCCACATAACTACAACATTCCACATCCTCCTTAAACTGCTCAACGCATTCCATCCTTTGTCTCCCTCTTCTGTTATTACCCCATAAACATTCTTCTAATGCTAATTTTACAAGCCCTCATGTCGCAAATATTCGGTAAAGTAAAATATTTTCACATTATTAAATAAAATATTTGTACTAAAGAAATTAATATATATTTTGATATGATATTTCGGGACTGATGTGTCTCTCAATTGTGTGTGTGTGCCCTCGTGCACATAAGTACGTCAAATATTGTTCCCGAATAAATATTTTCCTTGACCTTCAAGTTACACCTTGCCGAAAATAAATATGCAATTTTTTTATAAAAGATGGTATAATTAAGGTAATTGTGATGAATTATAGCCTTCAACTCCTTCTAGGGTTAGTTTCGAAACTTAACTTTCCTGCTCCTTTTGTTTAACGGATTAGTTTTTTCCTAATCAGTGTTATTGTATACAAGTATGTGCTATTAAATTTTTAAACAGTTTAAAACCTTAAACTCCTATTGACTCGTCTAGTCTATGTGAGTTAAATTCCATTCATTATTTACAGGGGTGATGTGGGGTCCACATCCGATGCCCGCCGTGTGTCGCCATTGCAATAATCTGATCCTTACAGCCACGCAGTCCCAGGATTCGGCTGCTACGCACCTCACTGCGCTTGCATTGTGCCTTATAGGGTGAGAAATTTCATCGAAACCTCGTCATTTGAACATCCTCATTGCCAACGTAAACGGATGTACAAAAATTCTCACTTAACAAGCTTTCAAATTGTACGATTTATTTAGGTCATTTGATTTGAAAAAGCATGCGTCATCAATTCGCTTGTTTCATGTTATTTTTTAACCCATTTATATATTTTCATAACTTAATGTTATAGGTTATGAAAATATATCCATCAGTTTCTTCAAAGTGAAACTTAATACATCCTTCGTCTCATAAAGGTTTTTTTTCATATGATCCCACGAATTGCAAAATATATTTTTCTCCGAGTCATTCTCGGTGCCATTCAGTAACACGGTCCTCATTGATGGGAATCACCCCATCTAAAATTAACAGATTATTCTAATAGAATTAGACCAAACTTTCGTTACTAAGACAGTCAGCAATAATTATAATTGAAGGGCAAGAGAACAAAGCAGAAATCAAGAAAGGAGTAAGCCAAGGATGCAGCCTGTCGTCCATGCTCTTTAATTTACATATAGAACCGGCGATGAAGATAGTTAAAAAGGAATGGTCCTGCAGAAAGAGTACAACATGAGGATAAATTGAGAGAAACCAAGGGGATGTAGTGTAGTAAGGAAAACAGTGGATTAACAAATGCTGTTAGCTTAGGAAGGAATATTTAGAAGACAGTTAAGGAATTCTGCAGCATAATAACAGGGATGGAGAAGTATACTATACATAAGAGTAGGATAGCACAGGCAAGATTGGTTTTCGCAAAAGGAGAGATTTACTTACGCCCAATATAAGTATAAATATTATGAAATCATTACTATAAATGGTCGTATGGAGTGAGGCGTTATTTGGGTATGAAACGTGGATGGTAGGAGTTACAGACAGAAAAAATAGAAGCTGAAAATCAGATGGGTGGATAGAGTAACTAATTAGGAAGTTCTAATAAGAGAAGACAGAACAACTTGGAGGACTTTGACCAAGAGAAGGGTTAGATTAATAGACCACGTTTTGAGGTATGAGGGTCTTGTAAAAGTGTGTGGGTAAGAACAGAACAGGTAGCCAAGGATGTAATACGATAAGCGGTTTATGATGGATGTGGGATGTGGTAGCTATGTAGAAATCTAAATGCTGGCGCAGAAAAGGTTAGCATGGAGGGTTGCATCAAACCAGCCTAAGGACTGATTACTGCACACACACACAAGATCTATCAATATGATTGTCAAATTTTAAAAAAGGATTAATGTAAGATTGTACTGTAAGAATTTATGGCAGCGAACGTGCGTATCAACTTGCAAATCTAGGAAGACGTGACCCATTTATAACAAGATTCCAAAATAAGCAACATAGAGCAGTAATTATTTGAACAGCCAAAAAACGTGTAGAATTGAATTCAAAAACTAAAAGAAATATTTATTCCCCACAATTGAATATACATTTATTATTATCAATTACTTAGTGCATAATTGGCCTGTTTTCTTGTACATCTATACCATGTCTTATCTTCATAATCGTACAAATTTGTTTTAAAATTTTTTTCTATTATTATTTTTACAGTAATGCTAACTAAAAACTAGAGATAGGGTCTAGGGGGGAAGGAAGATAAAAATAAATTTTCTGTTAGGTGTATAATGTCATTACAGTGGATGTATGTAGAAAGGAAGAAAGAACGGGGAGTTTAATGTTAAGGGTGAGGAAAATGTCTTAAGTAGTAGTTGCTTCCGACATTATAATACATTTCTAAGAGTTTACAATTTTGAAAATACAATTATAATTCAAGTAATAGAATTATTAACTTTTATATATTTATATTAGTATTACGTACTTGTTTCAGCTGTTGGCCGTGTTGTCTTTTACCTTATTGTATGGACGTATGCAAAACTACTTACCACTACTGTCCTGCGTGTCGAACCTTTCTGGGTACATTCAGCCCGTGGTAGAAAAATTGAAAATAAGAATATATGTAAATGCTTAACATTGAATTTTTTGTCTAGTAGAAATAAAAACTGTAACGTTCCAATAATAGAGTTGTATTCATTTTTGTTTAAGAAAAATATTAGTATTAAGCTACTGTTTAAATTAACTTAATGTGAAGAATTAATTGATATTCACTTACTAGTTTCAGCAGATGTAACCAGTATCGACAAATGTAAATCGTACTATAATGCAAATTATCCTCACAAAAAATTAGTTATCAGAGAATACTAATGAAGCCAGAACCTATATTGATCACCAATCCTCGCAAGCCTTGCGTAATATATCGCAAATTTTAATTCGTAGAAATGTATGTAAACCTTACAATATTATACTGAAACGAGTCATACTACATGTAAATTATTTCTTTGTTAGAAATTCATTATGTCCAATTTTTATATTGAAAAAATCTTTAGATTTTCTTTCAAGATTTTAAGTTTATGGCATTTCTGCCTTTGAATTAAAATCACTGTACCTTTTACAAATTTACATATCTATTCTTTACTGATGCCCTAAAACTTAGAAATTGAAGAATATGAGAAAGCAACAGTACAAAAAATACATCATACAATAAAATCATTAAGCTCCGTAACAAAATATTACATATTAATAATATATTAAATGTTATTTATGAAAATATGTGACGCAAAAGTGTAGCAGTCGCTAATGACCGCAAGGTTAATGTGAATTAAAATAAAGAAATAAAAATTTTAGTTAAGCCTAAGCTTTAGATGTACAAGAGATGGAAGGGTCAAAACACGACTCGGATTAGCTCAGATTATAAAGCTTCCGCCCGGTATATAAGAGATTCCGGTTTCCAGTCACGGTTATTTTTAAAATTCCGGTTCACGTCCTTCTTGGCTGAACATCAATTGGAAACAATTGTTTTGTCTTTGAAAACATTCTTTAAACAAGGGCGGGTATTGTAAGCTGCAATGCTAAGACATACGATTAACTTGAAATCTTATAAGACAAACTGAAGATTTGGAACAGGTACCGATAGGCTATGCAAGAAACTTAAGTCTTCAACAAAATAGTGAGACAATTTTATATATTTTACAGTAACTGTTAATCGTTTTCTTAATAAATATCGAAAGTTTCCTCATTGAAAAAATAAAGAAAAGATTTTCTCGTTTCCACCAGGATCATCACCATAACAGGTGACTTTACGACGGTTACCTTCGTCTACGCTGAAGACTTACAAGTAGGCGATTGTTTACCAACTGTAGCTACGTCGCTGATTACGGAGATTAATTGGGTGTAATACCACAAAGCCTTTAATATTTAATAATTTTTAATATTTTAGCAATAAATTAATTGTAAACCTAGAAAATATGATAATCATCTTCTAATTTATATCAAAGTCAAACGAGTGAATATCACATTATCCAACTGGAATAACGACCTAAAACACTCGTTCCTAGAGAACTTAGGATATATTGTAATGAGTACGATTTTATTCATCCAATGGTGAGACTCAGAAAACTCACTCTGGTTGTCAAATTTCTTGACGCCAGTCAGACGGTGATAACATGCTAACCAGAACCCAATAAGGCGGGGATGAATGACCCGGGACGTGCCAAAACCTTAGTACTGGGGAATAGCGGACGTAATCTGCCCTGGGAATCAACCCCTCGGAAATTTCGCAGGTCATTTCTCCCTCCGTGAAGTCAGATGACCACCGCCGTTCGAGCTGGAAATGGTCGTGTGATCTGACATCCATCCTCATAGTGGGGTTATGAGAAGAGTTGACCTGAGACGAGACGGTATACAGAAAAAGACAGTCAGGGAATGAATTTTTAAGAAGAAGGGTGAGAGGCGATGAGGTGGCGAGAAGATAGAGTCTGGGAATTGGACCACGAGACCCGACAAGTTAGTCTGGCCCGTAATGGAGTGAGTTCATTTCAAATCTGAGCTAGTGGCAATTTAATGGATACTAAATTTTCAATAACCGTAATTGTTTTAATAAATTAATTCTTTCATGTTAACTTAATAAATTTGTTATAATTTAAATTAAAAACACCATTCCCCCAGTTCCTTTTATACAATATATGTTTCAAATATCCTAGAATGAGGAAATAAGATGTCAACACATAAAAATAATTTTTACTTGATTCAATTAATAACAATTATAAGATTGAGTATACATAACTAAAAATTGGGACACTCAAATATACCCAAATACAAATACATGATAAAAATACATGAAAATTAGTAAAGGTATTATATAATATTTACAGTATGCTTACAAACTAACGACGCGCAAGGTAAAATTATTATTTAGACAATTAAATACCAGAAATCACTAAATATGTATTTACACAACACACGAGACGAAACCTAGCAGACATAAAAAGAAGCCGAATACATACGACGGATAAGTCATTTTCGCAGAAACTCCAGACCGAACGTAAAGCATTTAAAGAAAAGAAAAGATGAAAAAACTAAACTGAAAGTAAGAAAATTATGAAATAGTTCCAAGATTTTCTGGTACTGCCAATTACGAGTAGGATTTGTGTTAGCGATTCTGCTTTATGCGAAGGACCTTCAAACGGCCCTAAGTTAGAACTCGTTTGTTTAGTTGTAAGAAATTTAATATGTATTAATTTTGTAAATATATATAGTGTTTGTGATTAAAAAAGCCGGGTATGAAAATTAAGATTGATGCAGTTATTGTACATGATGATAATCAAAGTTGTATACTCTTATTAATAAACATGAGGCCTAGTGTAAACATTTTTCCCTTAGCCTCAATAAAAAGTTCCAATTGGTACTTTTCAGGTTGGTACAAATCCTAATCTAATGTTTCCATAAATTTATTCATATTTGGTGGCATGAACTTACTCAAACTGAAGTATTTTTGCGGTATACTGGATGGCTTTCAATAACGTAAAGACCCACTATATAACAACGTTTCATATTCAGCATATTATGAAAATGCACCATTGCCACAATAACCACCTTGACAGAAAACAGCTGATTCAAAGATAATTGTAGACTTTATATATATCATGTCTATAATTACTATATTGGCAACCCTGCAGTAGTATTTTCATCTTGTTTACGTTCGAAGATCGAGGTAATGTTCTCATTAAACAAAATTATTTTGTGAAACTTCCCTAAGTCTGCAATTAAGTAAAGACGATGAATCTTACATGATATACAAGTGTAATCAGTCGTAAAGAAGGTAAGAAATTTTTGTAATTTAATTTTTGTGAGGTTATCCCAATACAGTAGTAACTTCAGAATTATTTCTTCTCATTTTGGAATCATTTGAAAATTTATTTAATTATTAAACTTATTATTAAAAAAATATTTTTAGTTACTAAAGTAATTTTTTCAATCGTAAAATATTTAATGCATATTCAGATAATACTGAAGTCTGCGTCCAATTTAGACGGTTTACTATGACACTATGATCATTTAGTAAATCAGAATTGTATATATGAAACTATTCAGTACAAGTGACATAAGTATGAAAAATCCTTTTTGTGGTATGCCTTATGCGGTTTCTATACTACGTAATTACAGATGACTGTATGTATGCACTTTGCAGCTGGAGTAATATGGACCACAGCCATTTTTGTTACTTTAAAGATATCTAAAACAATATGTTTCAATAATTCCATTTTATACACAAGCTAAATTAAAGAAAACTCTCTGTAATTGTATCTAACCTACTAAACATTCGATTCAACTAATCAAATATGATACAGAACGTATCTGAAATTAATTATTCAAAAATGAACGTTTATAAGAGTTTGAATCATCCCTGATTCTTTGTGGAACTCAATCTAGTTAAATCAGAATTTGTCTCCTGGCGGTTGTAATTCACTGTCATTCTAACTCGTATTGAAATACAAAGTAGTTATATATTTGATGCGAGCACACAAATCCAAAAACGGACAAAAATTAATTAAACAAAACCTGATCAGGACCGAAATATGTAGTCTTAAATTTTTCTTGGTTTTATTTTATTAATTTGTGTGGTTTTGGCCTAAATTGACATTTTAAAGTTACAGAAGTTAATAACTATTATATAAACATTTATGTTTATTGTGCAAAAAAATATTGAGAGCACAGAACATTTTCCCTAAATGGAAATAAACCAAAAAATATTAATGCATAAGAAACTGGACCAATGTACTTGTAAGATCAATTTTATTTTACAACTAGCAGGGGACCAGGCGATGCCTGGGTATTTATTATTTTATTCCGGTACATTATTTAATTCCTGGTCTACGCATAACAAAACCGAAAATAAAAACGTCACAATACGAACCTGAAATATACTCTCAGAGTCAAAAGAGAGTCAAAAATACCCCCGGTACAATAGCAGTAATAAATATATTGTCAGTATTCTAACAGAGTAAAAAATTTTCCCCGCTTAATTGTTAAATTTTTACTTAAATCGCATATTAAAGGTAATAATGTAGCACAGCGGCTCGTATTACACCGGTTTCAACACCAAAATCGATAGTTTCCTTTTTATTTTCATATTAGCAATTACTAGATTTTATAATTTACTTGACACGAGATATAAAACAAATTACCAACTTATGTATACATCGTATCGACGATCCAAAGAAGTTAATTTCATCTCAGCCTGCTGCAACAGTAGATAGTATGAGGGATGAATGATATAGGAACACGAAACAGGACTTATAACTCGCAGTTGGTTTACACGCCGGCTTTCACGCGGAAATTCTAGGAAATCTTCCCGTAGAATGAATATTTTTATTTATATTGATACTTTATTAATATTTTTTTCAATATATCGAAATTAAATATGCACGAATGTTTCAATTAAATCTCATTATATATATATATATATATATATATATATATATCGTTTTATAACGTCTTGTGACTTCCGATTCCCAAACGCCACTCCTCTCTGTCTTTCCATAAATTTTCTTCTATTCCTCTTTCTCGGATTTTCTCATTTATGCCATTACTCCAGCTCTTTCTGGGTCTGCCTTGTTTCCTTCTTCCTTCCGGCTTCCATTGTAGAATTTGTTTCGGTAGTCTTGTTTCTGGCATCCTTTGTACGTGTCCAAACCAGATCACTTCTTTGTCTCTTATGTCATCAATTATAATGTGTTTGACATCCATAATTTCTCTAATTTTTGTGTTTGGTATCCTGTCCATTTTTGATCTACCTACCGCCTTCCTCCAGAAATCCATTTCGGTCACTGTTAACTTTTAGGCCATTTTTTCTTTTAGTGGCCAGACTTCAGCGTCATATGTTATTATATTTTTTACAATTGTATGATATATTCTTTGTTTGTTCTGTTTCGTAATACTTTTGTCCCTTAAAATGCTATTTAGCATGGCTATCGCTTTCCTGCCCTGTACATTTCTTTCTTGAATAGCCTCATCCAGTGTGCCCTTTTGTGATATTTTTATTCCCAAATATTTATATTCATTGCATCGTTTTATTTGTTGTCCATTTTCAATTTCTAGGTCCTGTTGTTCTCCTCCAATACACTTGTATTCAGTCTTATTCCTATTTACTTCTAATCCCCATTTTGAATACTCTTCTATTAATTTGCGGGTCATGTAATTATATCGTCATAGTCTTGGGCTATCAATATTTAGTCGTCCCTTTTTTAAACCCTCAAATTTTCATTGAAATCCGTTGAGCCGTTTCGGAGCGTATTCGAGACAAACATATGGACAGACAGACGGACATTTTTTTTAAATCTTAACTCATGGTCTAATGTCTAGAGTAACTAAGAAAGGCCTTATGTTCTTATTTGTTTGGTTATTTTTTTTTCATTTTTTAGATATACTTTTAGATATAAATATAAAATTATTACATAATAAAGTGCGTATATAAATCATTTTGTTTATCATAGGATTAATTAATTTTTTTATTATTATTATTTACATTATTTTTTATTTTGCATAATTTTTTTTCAACCACTTAGCCTTGCCTTAGGCGAGTTGCCCGTCCCTGCCACGAGGAGGCGGGTTGACCTATCGAGCGAAGTCACTTTTTTTTTGGTTTTGTTACTATTTTATTATTATTATTATTTTCAACTTATATCTACCTTTTTTATATATTATTACCATTTTTTATTTCTACAATATCCATATGTTTAAAATCCTATGATTATATTGTGGATATACATTATATTTAGGGATGTAGCTTTTTCTGTTTTAGGGTTTTTTGTGTGTGTATAATAAATTATCTGTTTACACACCCCGATTCTCCACTCTATATTATACTACACTGAGTTACAGGAGGAACCCTTATCTCTATCCCTGCTCCCCATCCCTTCTTTCGATAGGTGGGAGTCCAGTCATTTTTACTTATTCCTTCCTTCCTGAAACTCGGCTTCACTTTACCTTAAAATATATCTCCGGGTTGCCGGTTAACCACCCTTTCACTCGGATTCCCTCAGTGAAATGTGGTCATAGCTCTATATATATATAAATTCCCTTTCTGATAACATTGTAAATCACTTCCGGATTCTAGAGTAGTTACTCTGTTCCTGGAAGTGACTTGTGTATATTCCTATAATTACTTTTTGGCACCTTTCAGAGACCCATAGGTAACGTCTTTTGTTTTGTGTTGGTGTTCTGTCGGGTCGCATAGCGTCATCTTTGTTATTTATGTTTTCGTCCTTGCTTCTTGATTCATAGTTTTTCAGGCGGACACTTCAATTTTATTTATTGTTATAGACTAGGTATTCCTTATTGTTGCAGATGTGTGCGATGCTGCGAGAGGAAAGGGCGGCGTCCTCGCCGCCCTCCTATTCGGCAACTTCTCACAACTATGGCTGTCCAGAGGGCTTGCCTATCACGGAGCCTCCTTCGCTTCCTTTCCTGCCACCAGAGCCACCGCCGTCCTATGACCAATCGCGGGACATAGTGCTCGAGTCTCCCATGGAAATGGCTAGAATCCCGCGCAACAACGGTGAACTATAAAATATCATAATATTCAGAACTATATTGCGGGCAAAGTAGAAGACACACGTTTTACATTAAAGGTAGAAGCGGTTGCCACGTGCAGAGGCACAATGTACATGGTCACGAACAAGATTGTATAAACCCAATAAATTGAATAAATAACGATATTTCAGCAACGCTACTTGGCCCACCATTTATTTTAATCATTATAATTTCTCTATGGGTGAAATAAACCCCAAGAACCTTTTTATTTGAATTCCACTATACCAAAAGTATATATTTGTGTGCAACTTCGTTTCCCATGAAAAATGTTTAATCGAATTTTAAATATTACAAATGCTAACGTTTGGGAGAGATGATCCAAACACACAATCCTGGATTCATTCGACGAATGCCAAAGTGTCAAAGTAGGTCTCTTACTTAAAACAAATTTAGTAGGTTTCCACGAGTGTTACACTTCCTGTCCTCTTGTCCACGCAAACATTTGTAATTGTTCGTGAACCAAATGATTGATAAATATGGAGGTGTTTTAGTTCTCTGTGAGCGCGAAAATTCATCCACATTGCTCAAAAATTTGCTCGACGAAAAATTGCAAGCTTTTGGGAATACTTTGCGCTCTTAGAGTGGACGAGGTTTGAGATGAGCAGGACCTTCTCTTTGAACCTTCCCCCCCCCCCCCTCAGTTATCGTTTCTTATATTTCGCTCAAAATGATTTCGTTTTATTCCTTCTTTATAATCTCGGTTTATTCCCCCTTTTCTGTTTTCATTACTATCTTTTATGATATTAAAGGAGCATCTTTCGAACTTCGGAGTTCCAGAAGTTCATGCTCATGTGCTCACCAAGCACAAACGACAACATATTTACATTAATCGCTGAAACGTTTCATTGAAACTTTTCAATGAGTCCTAAACTTGAACTTAAGCCACATAAAAAATTTTCTGGAACTCCGAAGTTCGAAAAATGCTTTCTGTAGGCCAGAACAGTCTAGAATCGCGTAAAAATCCACGAACAAAGTTAGAAATTTTATAAACTTACTAAATTACATGATGCTGAAATGGCAAAGCCGAAAGCTTCTTCCAAATAAATTTTGAAATCAAAATTAAATTAAAGTTTTGTTTTATTTCAGTGATTAAAATAAAGAAAATTTTATTATCATAATAAATTTATTTCCAGTCTTTTTAACATTATGTAATAAATTCATTTAAGAAATTATTGCTATCCTTTTTAATGATTTATTGTAGTGTATTCGCTTTTATGTTCTCCTTTTCAATTAATATAACTCTCGATTAAATTTTATAATAATGTTTCTACACTATTGTAAAATTAAAAGAAATATCCCAAATGTAAAGAATCACCACACAATCCGAGACATGTTCTCTATTTGACTTAAAGCAGTAGGATTCACGTGTACGGCATGAGTCTACATCTAATGACTCAGACGCCAAGGCAGAGTTTAGTTTTATATATACATTATAACAGAAGGCGGGCGCAAATGTTAGAAAGTATTATATTTCTCGACTTCTCACCTTCCTCGCCTATCCTATCCTCCAGTCAGTAATATATAGACGTCAGGTAATTTTACAATGCAAACTCACCAAAAAAGTTTTATTTTAAAACAACTGTCCATTTATTTCGAGCAATGAGATTAGCAAAGTCCGATAGGGCGTGGTGGGGTTTACTTTATGAATAACGCTAAGAACAGCCATTTCTAATCGATAACAGTGTGGCGTCTCACTCACATGAATTACGGTAGCTCCTACAGCCGCGTCTCGTCGTGAACAGACAAAAACTCATTTACACTATAATGGCTGGCGGTGAACTGCTCTTCATTGCCAAGCTTTCACCCTTTCTGGCGGCTTGTCTCAAAGCAGCCGCCAACAATCCTGTCCAGGGCAGTTTTACGAGTTTTATTTCTCGGTTGTGAAAGTTGATAAAAATGGCTATGCGCGAGCCTATTTTGAACCTACGTCTGACGTCATAATTCCGATAACTTTTCTTTACTTAGTTGAAAACTGGAGATCTTATAACTTGAGTGAGTCTCGTATGTCAACAAACACGACATGACTCTCATCGAAACTTTCTTCTATCAGGTAACACGAGTTATTCAACTAATTATTCGTCATTTAACGACCTCATTTAACAAACAAACCTTAAAAAACAGAGTGAACTGTTTTAAAAAAATATAGATTCCGATGTTAGCTTAACATCTTTCTCAAACTGTTCCTAAAGGTAAACTGTCAATACTTGAAAGAGGAGAACGCCGTCTTTTATCTTTGGTTTTCCTTTAAGACCCGTTTGGGGAAGATGCTAAACTGGAATCGAAAAGTCGGCTAATCTAATTTCTTTCATTATTTCACTGTTTTTAGGATTTGTCTGTTAAATGATACGTACGGCAGACGTTAATTTTTACATTAATTCTTATGATATCCACACCCTCTTTACTAGTATCACGTCATGTCCGTAACAAAAACCCTGGTTTTGTACACTTTAAGATAATTATTTTCTTGATTTTCAGCTATATTGTGGGGTCCTCATCCAATGGCAGCCATATGCCCTCATTGTAATAACATGATCCTTACGGCCACTCAGCATCAGGAATCTTCTAGGACACACCTTACAGCTTGCATATTATGTTTGATTGGGTGAGTTCTGTCCATGCATTACATTTCAAATTTTTAAAAGTAAATATCCTAACTATTTATTGTAGAAAGTATGAAAATTTCTATATACAAAAGTGAAGAAAGCACCAACTTCGTGGATCTTATTATTTAGTCTCAGTTATACATATATTGATGTTTCTCTGACTATAAAAATAAATAATTGCCAATCAGTTAGAAATTGTTTATTATTTAGCTACGTAATTAATGCATTCATAATTCATTAATTGAACATTCTAAATGATTGATTACTATTGTAATCTGAAATCTCTCTTAAGATCTTCAATATTCTGAAATATTTAAGTGTAAACACTTCTAAGATTCCAATGCCTGAAATTATTACATAAAATAATTTTATAAACATAAAAAAACAATTTGGTAAATTAACTTCTATACCCGAGTGAAATACTTATTGTTTACCTTTTTAAATAATGCTCTTCCCACGTTCAATTCATGACTTCGTTACAAGTGTCAAAAAAAACTCACGTTCATTCTTCAAAAACTATTTGATAAATTCTTGTTGGAAAATAATATTAATAACAAGGAGATGCCTGTGGGGGCTTTCTATCGAAGATATTTCTCCCCAGATTGATTGCGGGACTTACCTTTGGAGGTGCTTCGAACTCATTCACGGTTTTTCAATAGTCCGCTAATATCCTTCTATTATAAACTAACTCAAATAGAGACGTTCATATACTAATTAAAATAAATTAAATTAAATTATTTTAACAAAATTTCTTCGCAGCCCAGTAATGGAAGATTTTTGTCAAACAGGTCAGAAAGTAACTTTTTACAATAGTTTATTTACATTAAAATTTTTAAATTATTTTCGTTCGTTTATTTTGGTATTCTGGTTTTGATTTTTCTATAATCCATCCAGGGCTAAAAATATAAAAAATGTCTTACCAGAACGCATTTTGTTGAGTGTAAAAAAAAGTTTCATAATCATAATTTCCTTTTACATTGTAAATAGTCACAAAAGTATAAAAATAACAGAAAATCCTGTACTTAATTATATACCCGCTATCCATTGTTGGTCGGACATAAAAGAATATTTCAGTGAGAAAACATTATGTATTGATGTTTGTGTCAATATTTACGAAAAATATTTGTTATTTTTCATTCTTGCTGATGATTATAAACCGGAACAGCGTTCTTTAACAGGAACGTTGTTCCGGGTGTGTTCCGCCTAACTTTCACCCCTGTATCCATCTCTCTATTTCTTGCTATTGCGCCTTCTCTCCTGTGTACTCGTATGCCAATCCGATGAATTTCTTCTTGCCACTGGTTTCCATCTTGTTTGTTCTTCTGTCAGTACCACAAATATTGCAAATATTAACTCAAGTTGTTTCTCATTTAATGTTATTTTTTATATAATATTTTACTTAACACTCCCATTAATCAAGAGTATGGCTATAAAATAAAGCAGGTTTAGTACCTCGTATATTGGCAGAATAATGAACTGTTCGTAACTCTAAAGTTAATGCGTAATGAATTGTTTTTATAATTTAATTTATGCATTAGTTACGAAAAGGTTTATATTTTAAAATTATTTATCAATTTTTATCGTATGATTTGTTTCAGATGTTGGCCATGCTGTTTTCTACCATACTGCATTGATTCTTGCAAGAAAATCTATCATTATTGCCCAGCATGCCGAATGTTTTTGGGAACATTTTCACCTTGGTAGTTAATTTATATAAATTAATTCTATAATTTATTTTACAAAAATGGTATTTTATGGGGTTCCCTGGAAATTAACTGTAACTTATATGTTTGGTGTTACAAAAAGGGTTTAATAAATTTTATTAATAATTTTCTCACATTATTTGCGAATCAAACACTTACTTTATAATTTATTCATAAAATCTTATACTATATGTATAGCATATGCTAGTGACATTACGTAAGTAACCATGTTATATGTATTTATTTGTTTGTAAATCAATTATATATATATATATATATATATTTAATTTTATTTATATTTAATTATTTTATTTGACAGCTGAAGAGGCCTTTAAAGTTGGGGATGAATCGTCTTGCATTTGATTTTGAATAAAATTTGTAGTTTTGACTTTGGCTAGTTTATTAAATTATATATATATATATATATATATAAAATTTCTTAAAGAGCCTAGTACTCAATTCATTAATGTTGTAATTCTTTCTCCTATACACACCATTCTATATATAATATAATATGGCTTCAGTTTGAAAACATATAAAAAAGAAGTCTTCTCCTATGATATCTTGATGTGTATTCTTGTCTTAAAATTAATGAAACAAGTAGTACACTTCTATTCAAGGTAACGACGGTACACGTCATCAAATAATCAATCGATGATCTTTAGTCGCACTGCATATGTTGTGCTTAACCTAGACAATCCGAAATTATTGGGGGTGCAATTGTTAAGACAAAATCTGGCGCAACTATTGTTGGTCTAAAGCAAGACATCCGCCGGAATATTTATGCTACTGCAGCAGTCAGTCATTCAATCAGTGGGAGTTTTCACTCACAGGTATTTCTTCCTCAGATTGACTACGAGGCTCAACAGACTCCATCGAGAATGCCTCTTATCTGGTTTTTTCAAACTTCTTACATGGCGAGGCACCTTCACATATTTTAGGAGGTGTATGAACTGGGGTCAAAGATCTTGGGCATACGGTAAGAGTTGTTCGCTAATACCATTAGATCAATCGGTCAACCGTCTCCTGATACTGGTGGAGTCATGGAGAAGGGAATGCTAGGTCCCCACAGCAGACACCTCTCCCGTCATTCGGAAGGGCGTGAGAATAGTACCGACCTACCTGATGCAGGTTTCTAGGTTTTTCCCTGCATCTCTTTAGGTGAAACACCGTGTAGGATCCATAAATTATAGCTACCTTCCACATCACCCCTTTTCAATTCCCTTCCTATGCTATTAAAGGGAAGTTGCCAGTTTCAGGATCACCTTCATGTAGCCTGTTAACCAAAAAAATATAAATATAGATGCCAATCTTTGGAGTTAAATGATGTCATATGAACATTGGACTTTGTAGCAGCCGTTATGTTTGGTGAAGTTTAGACAGTGAAGATTTAATTATTTTAAAATTTCATAACTTTCACTATTTAGGCCATGTTTCCTCAAATTTTATAAAGTTCCTACAAATCAGTTGATCATTTCAGGCATGTTTCTATCTGTGATTACTTTTTTAATTTCATAATAACTGTTAATTGTATTTAAATCTTCAAAGACGCCTATTTAACCATATACCTACCGTAAATAATAATGTTAAATAAAATTATGGTAAGTTAATAATCTATATAAATTTACAATATTGTTTTTTGTTTCACTAGAAGTCTTTGAAATGCGGTGCAATAGGAGAATGCTGAAAATCATAACCAGGAAGTTCTAAGCAGAATAAGAGAAGAGACAATAATATGGGGGACACTGACAAGAGAAGGGATGGATTAATAGGCCACGTTTTAAGACATGCAAGTCTTGTAAAATTAGCATTAGAGGGTAAGAACAGAAGATGGAGGTTAGGATTGAATACGCTAAGCAGATTGGAGGGGATGTAGGATGTGCTAGTGTTGCGGAAATGAAAAGGCTTGCGCAAGTTAGGTCAGCATGGAGGGTTGCATCAGATCAGTCTTAGGACAGAATACCAAAACAAAACGTTTCACCACAACGTAGCAACATTAATTTTATTTGGGGTTAATGAAACGACAGTCAATTTATATATAATATTTTCAATGTAATTGTGTTTCTTACAATTGTTTCACCATACATCTGTATAAAATATGATAATAAGTAATTTTATATAAATAGTGTTCGTTACAGTTTAAAGGTTGGTATTGCGCTTATGCTATTAATAAGACTTATGCAATATTTGGGGTAGAATATCGATGTAACTTCAAGAGATCCTGAAGTAAATAATTTTTGCACATCCCTTGCCTAGAACAGAGTTTAAATTACGACACTAGAGTTCCCTTCTTTTATATTAAATATTGAGTAATCGGATATCTTAGGCAGCTGATACGCTTACGATTTGTATGTTTGCGAATTACTGGATTACATACAGATATAGTTCATTGCTCTTTAAACCAAGAAATCAATTTATACAAAAATTATTTCTTTCAAAATTATATTTATATATAGTTTTCTATACATAATAACTAAATTATATTTTAAGAAGCAATGAAATACTGTGAAATTGCCCTTCGTATTTACATCACTCATGATATTCCTTAATTTTCCAGTCACTGAAGTTCACGATTCAATATTATATTCATAATGTGTATAGTTAATTTAATAAATAAAATGTATAACGACAGATATATGTCATCCTCTGCTGAATTGATGTTTCTTCCAAAGAATAGTTTTCTGGTTTAGTCTTGTCAAATGAATTCTCTGTCTTTGGCCTGTCCTGTCATACATATACGAGAGAATTGCTGTCAAAGAATTTTAGCAGGATAAATTTGAAACTGTAAATAATGACGCATAATTCACACTATCCAATTATTGAGTAAAATAAATGGGACCGGACTTCCATCGATATCAATAACGACAGTTGTGCAATTTCTATTGTCTCAAGCACTATTTTTGATGATATTAAACTTTCTTAAGTTTAAGAATTACAACCAAACAAACCACATTAAAAGATAAAACATGTGATATATTGTATATGAAGTGAGTATATTTTTTGACTAACAATTTGATTAAAATTTGTTAATACTGGAGTTACCTATAAACAGCAATCATAATATATATCTCCATAGTTCCTTAGGGTTATAAATAAACCTAATAGTTATAATCTGTCAAAAATTATTTCAAATTGTGCTATAATTTGTATTAAGATCTAAAATTTTTAACGCAAATATAAGAAACTGCATTAAAAAGATGAAAACAATATTTTCCAATAATCATTTTTAATAAAAGTTCCCAGCATTAATTGGACCGTAAAGGTAGAAAAATTTAAATTTAAATTACAATTGTGAATTATACGAAAATTAAATTATAAGAAAGATAAAATAATATAAGCAATATAATGTCTCTTTTGTAACTATATTTCGCAGTCTTGTGTCATCCATTCACACACACACTAAAACATTAAGTTATATTTAGGTCACAATAACTATTAATCACCTCGTTAGAAATTAATTTAAACGCCATTTGTTGAATTGATTGGCAACTTTGTAGATGAAGAATGTTCTCAGAGTCTTATTCTTCGGGTTTCATACGAGTTACAATTAATATATGCCATTACTTATAAAATATTTATTATCTAAGGCGTAAGTTTAAGTACGTAATGCATTTGGCATATCTTAAATCTTCAGGTGAAACGCCAACAGTTTGAATCAGTATACTAAACACAGCGGCTATGCGCCCACGGGAACCTCCACCATCCTTCGAGGAGTCTACGGGACGGAGGCCTACGGAAACTGAAACGCCAGCGATTATTATTCTTCGTAAGCGCATTTTCAATGTCACATTAAAAGCATTCTAATTAATTTGTCCCAAAAATATTTATTGTTATACACATTTTATTAAATTAAATATCTAGAAAACTTATTCAACACAATAGATACACTAAATTAGTTAAATACTAGCTGAAGTACCCGGCGTTGCTCGGGTTCACGTACATAGTAACGCAGAAATGTAATTAAGATAAATTTATCGGAGTACTTGAGGGTACACTACATTCATAGTTCCACTCCAAAGGGATAACTTTAGTTAGAAGGGAATGTAAAAAAATCGTTTTATGTCTTTTCCTACAGCCTAAATCTATTTTTATTGTCAACCCCAAATATTTTCAATCCTAGGTTGTGTGAATGCGAAAAATCGTCAAAACCGTTGTTTTTTACAGAGAAATGTCATTTTGTCCAATTTCCGGTGATCTGAGAAGAAAAAGGCATATGACCATAGTAGTAGAGAATCGAATTTCCATTCGACGTCTCCTCAAAACTTTTCTAAAATTCTGAGTTTTCGACCTACAGGAGCCTAAAGTTGGAGAGATTCCAAAATTGAGTTTTTTTATTGTATTGTAGAAATAAACATATTAACTGATGGTTCTCTGTAAGACAAAGAGAATAAGCGCTTACTCGTTTCTTTAACATGAGTACAGATTTTGCTACAGACGGAAAACCTCCGTAAAACACCTCCAAAAAGTTAAAAAAAACAGAGCTTTATTGACCTTTTCAATTTTTTCAAATATATACAGTATTTCTGTTATTAAAGCTTATTTAATTTAACACTTTTAAATGTGGTGTATATCACTATCACTGCATTTTATTTGCTTTTACAAATGAGCAATCACTAAATATTAAGATTTATCTGAAGCATAAAAAGTTCATTACTTCTCAGGGAGTTATCTGTCTGGCAACGATAGATCAACTACTGCGCGAAATGATTATAATTTTAAAAAATATATATTATAGGTCGAGAATATAGACAAGCCGCATTCACTTTAGAAGATCTCGATGAGTGTATGGGATACGAAAACTTTTACGTAAAATATTTTCACTTTAATAAATTTAAAGATTATAGGCAGATTTTGGCTCTGAGGTACACGTGCGCCAAATTTGGTCAAATACGGACCAGTAATGCCTATAGATGTGACATACACACTCCCACGCTGACAAAGATTTCTTTAGATATATAAGTAATGTAAAAATAGCATATTCAGGTGCTAATTGCTCCAAAGTAATCAAAATTGTATAACTCCCATAATGTTTTGTCAAAAATGAAATTGAATATTTAAGTTAAATTGAATTCTTATTATCTTGACTATATTTTCTAACGTACTATAAAAACTTCGATAAAATGTAAAAGAGGTTGTCTAATATATAAAACTAATTCCATATATAAACACATGTTATGATGCAATAAAACGTTTTGAGATCGTTGAGATTAAAAGTGTCATAATGAATGTAGGTAATTCCCTTCATTTCATCCTCTATTGGTAATGGTGCAAACGCTTGACATGAATAATGTGAAAAGAATCTAGATTGGGCCTAATCCATGGCTATTGTAAACTGGCTTCAATTCTGACATTTACTATACCCTGCCAGCATGAGATACATGCTGAGGAAAATATAATTTACACCTACAAATAAAATTGATGAGTCTGTCTGTGATTTTAAAATAAATGCTCAAATTTAAGTTAAAACTACCATTTTATGATGCTTATCATAAATGGCTGCTTTACAAATTTTTGTCTATTTGAAAGTTTGTCTTGAATAGGCTCTAAACGACCCAACGGATTTCAATGAAAATGTTACGGATTAAAGCTACAGGATAACTACACACCCGTTCGCTATGTAGTCCCAAAAGTTTTATATGCTCTGGTAGCGACCGCTTCCAATCGCAGCCGCTTTTAACACAACGCTGAACTCGTTTGTCTTTCTCTCATTGTCGTCCTCTTGACGCATTGCTACCCCAACTTCATTGTCACCCCAACAAAACATTATCTACAGATCTATTATTTGAAGTATAAATTTCGTGTATTTTCTATTTAGATATCTTGCAGGGTTCAGAAAATAGTAATATAAAAATGTAAAAACACATTACTGTCATCTAGTGGATATCATGACCAAAATGCTCCACCAAAGATGGCTGGTTTGAATATTCTCAGGGACTCAGCTTAGTTTCATTTGACCTGTTTTGTCGCTGGTGTCGTGTGAAGTTTTTATAGTCTGAGGGTTGATCCTTTGCCGCCATTATCAACTGTCGATTTAATTTTGTAATAAAGGGTTACATTCTATTTCATCTGAATTATGTCTATTACTTTTGGTTGAAAGTAGCGTTGTTTTTTGGGGGGGAGGGGGGGCTACAGGCTACATGAGGGTGATCCTGAAACAGGCAATTCCTCTTTAATAGCATAGGAAGGGAATTGAAAAGGGGGGATGTGGAAGGTAGAGCAAATCAAACTTTATTTGTTTTATTTTATGATTGTAACTACCTTGAATTCTAACTTCATAGATTATAATAAAATATTGATTTGATATTGGGCAAGAATGTTATAGAAAAGAATGTATTGAACCATATCAAACTATCAAATTTAGAAGAAGAAAAACGTTTAAAATTACTGACTGCTAATTTTTCCATTCATATTACGTTCTGAAACTGCTTAAATAATTTTAAATATTTTTTTAAACATTAAGTTGCAGATAATTGCTTATACGCTAAGTACATAAACATACACATATGTATAAAAGTATAAGCTAATTTAACTCAATTTTTAGCGCGATAGTTTACAATCTACTTATTTGATTACCTTTCTTTTAATTAGAAATATTAGCAAGTTCGAACATGCTTGTCAACTGTGCCAGTTTGTCGGAGGAGACAAATCCATAGAGATGGCACCAAAAAATAAAAGTGCTTTTGTAAAACACGTGATTGCCACGAATATGGACCAAACAGTCGTAGTCCTGTGAAGACCAAAATTCTCCATCGGGTAGTCGACTGAGTGCTGACTTTTTTGTTTTGGTTAACAGGCTCCATGAGGGTGATCCTGAAACAGGAAACTCCCCTTTAATAACATAGGAAGAAAATTGAAAAAGGCAGATGCGGAAGGTAGCTAAGAGTAATTCAAATCCCTGTAAATGATTTCCTTCATTTAAATTTCAATTCGTAAATAAATAGCCTTAAATATGTTAAAATATTCGTCTTTAAATTGTCATCTCAAATTGTCGGTATCGAGATTAATAAAATGATAAAAAATGTGACTATTACTCCTGAAATATAGAACTTTAATGTTTTATCTTCAGTGAATATTGTAAACAAAGAAATTACATTAATCCGATTATTATAAATAAAATACAAAGAATGGCCAAAAGTCGAAAAAATAATCATTTAATTTGAAAACGTTCGTCCAAATTTCGGGACCTCCTAATTTCAGAAATTGAAATATTAAAAAATTTTATGTTGCTGCTGTAACGTCAGCAGCCAAGATGAATCAATTAATTTTGTAATATTTTAATTAATGAATTGTGAGAATGTCCCGACAGTTG
Organism: Eucriotettix oculatus; assembly: GCA_034510155.1. Taxonomy (NCBI): domain Eukaryota; kingdom Metazoa; phylum Arthropoda; class Insecta; order Orthoptera; family Tetrigidae; genus Eucriotettix; species Eucriotettix oculatus. Next base: position 60,738,924 of record CM067377.1, read on the forward strand.
GAGGACGAAACGATTTCAAATTAAATTCTTTTTCTGACTTTTGACCATGCTTTATATTTTATTTAAATATATTTCTTTGCAACTTAAACTCATCTAGTGGCATTTTCTTTTCCATCCCAGCCAGAGAGTGGTCATCGTCTCCAATGTTTGTCCAGTGTCCTTTCTGCTGGAACCGTGTCACAACTATTACAGTTTCCGAACCCAACATGACGACCAGCATTGCAGCCTTAATTTTGTGTGTGCTTGGGTAAGCAGCTACTGTGTCACAGCCAATAAATTATTTATTTAGTCAACTTTATAAACACGTAAGACAAGTATGACTAAATAAATATGCGAATACATTAATTTAAAATATATTTGTGTATGAGTTTACAATCACCCAAACGTTTTATTAAAATGCTTGTGCGCTAACTAGAGTATGTCATATTCTTTTGGTTTCAGTTTTTGGATATGCTGTTTATTACCATTCTGTTTAAGTTCTTGTAAAACAGTTCACCACTTCTGTCCAGTCTGCCTACGACTTTTGGGAACTTACCGCTGCTTTTAATTACGATTTTTTAAGTAAATATTTTTGAAATTAATAAATATTATCGTTAATACATGCCCAATATTTAATTGAGCAATGTGTGCTTTCATTTTATTTAAAGTAACATCTAACTCTAATGTAATATAATTTAAGTATATATTGAGATATTAGTTTCCGCTTTTTGGCTCTGTAAGTGACATTAATCACAGAAGTGAAAATTGTATATTATCACTGATGCTTTCAAGTATTACAACACATCTCATAAATTAAATTACTGAAATGACTGTAAACGTAGAGCTTTTTGTTTGCTAGAATTGGGGCTAACTTTGTATATGGAGTTTTGACGTGAAACTGCAAGATTAAGTATTGACGTGACGTGTCAAGGGAATCTACTTAATAATATCACTAAAATCATATTGTTTAAATCCTGTAAGCTATAATTTAATTTCTATGACAGCACAATTCTCAAAATTAGCGTGGCTATAAATAAAGTGAATTGTTCCACCAATACATTTTATTTTATAGTTTACAAAACTAATTTACGTTGATCATTTGTAAATTCGGGATTGACTCCGTTCCTCGAACGGGGTCGACGACTGCCCAATCGTATCGTTTTCCAATTTTTAAAATTATATTCTTGAGCATAAACGAAATACTTTTGTCCTTGCACACATATTTTGAATTACGGTCCAAAGTAATGCTAAAACTACGCGCATAAATATATACCGCCGGCCATATTATTTACATCAGAATAATTAAATCTAACAAATTATGTTTATTAATATTTTTTGAATTTCCTATTCTGTGAGGTCGAATTGATGATTTTACCGAGTTCTTCCTAGCACGTGCGACGTTGAACTGGTCCCAAATGACCTCGGCTTAATACTTAAATATAGTCTGAATATTTCATTATTAACTGAGGAACCTTGAAATGGAACACTAAGAATGGGTTTCGAAAACAATAAATAAAATTATTTAACAGACAATAAAAATTGAATGGTTACAATCAGTTTCACTCCTACTAGATAAAATAATCACTTAACACGGACTCCTAACCCTGTATGCGGCGAAGATATGAATCTCTTTTTACGATACATGTAACTTCTGAAGATGTCCTGTGTCCTCTGTCGAGGTACGTCGGAATCCAGGATGTCTATATTAATTCTTTTTCAGCGTAACAAACACAAATAAATTCAACAAACAATGGTGGACTATAGATAAAATCAATCTGAAGGAATGTTTCGGAGTGTAGCAAGACTTGAGAAGCATTACATGTTCTCTAGCACGGGAACATTCGTAATTAAAATTTCTAATGAGTTATCCTCGAGATGGTAACTGGTATAAACTTTTAAAAAGTTATTAAAACTAATTTTTAATGGATTAATAAAACGACGAGCAGCGGGTTTAGGCTAAGCTCTAAGGTGTAATACCTAGCAAAACAAAGAATACAGGGTACATAAGTGTGATCACTCATATATTTAAATAGCTATGCCGACGACTTCGTTGGCGCGGAAATAATACTTTTTTATTTATCCCTAAAAACGAAACAACAGAAACAGAATTTTGATAAAGTTGAATTATTCATTTAATATATAAAAAGTACGGTATCATTTATTTATGATCAATTAAGGGTAAACCTAGTAACTCACAGTTGGTTTTGAACATCATAAGTTTCGAAACCAATAAAAAATTACTAAATATACATATTTATATAACACGCCAAATAAAACCAATTTACATATACAAATTATCGACGATCAAAAGAAGTTTATTATTTCTCAGGGAGTTAGCTCTCTGCCAACAATAGGTTAATTATGGCGCGAAGCCTACTGCAACAATAGAAGTGAGAATACTCATAACTCGTAGTTGGATTTCACGCCGCCATTCAATGGATTCACAAATATTTACACTAATATCTTCTGAACCCAGCAAGAATCGAAATGAAACATACACGATAGTTTAAGTTAAAATTCCTTTTTAAATCCCTGAAATTTTCATTGCAATCCGTTGAACCGTTTCGGATCATAAACAGACCAAGTGTATACGCAACCCGAATATTTTTTGGAGACGAGAAGAAATATATATTATAATATTAATATCCTCTACAATATATTGAAATTAAATATGCACGATTATTTGAGTTAAATCTCCTGTTTTTAAGCCCTCAAATTTTCATTGAAATCTGTAGAGCCATTTCGAAACCTATTAGAAACTAACATATAGACAGACACTTCAATTTTATTTATTGGTATAGATTTAACGTTTGATTATTTTATACAAAATTATGTGACGTTCTAAATTAAATGTATGAAACATTTTAAAGCAAATGACACTTCACAGACTTAGCCTACCCAAAAGTTCAATGATCGAAGTTATAACAGCCGTAATAATTTCAATCTTAGAATGAGTTAACAAAACATTCTGTCTTCAACGACCGTGTAAATAAGGTTTAGTTGCACACGCATGCATGCACCATCATCGATGTTATTAAAGCAAATTCCAGGAGCTTTCGACAATACTGACATTCTCAAACAAAAATGTTAGCGATATTATAAATGAGTTATATCAGCCTTTTTTGTCAGTTATTTAAAGTTAAATATTAAATGTTACAACTATCATGTACAGCTAAATTTTTACCTAAAGAAGTCTCAAATCATTGACGAAACGTTTTAACATTTAATATTTAAATTTAAAAACTGTCAAAAATGCTGATGTAACTCATTTATTATTGTCAGATAATCTATTTAGTTAACGATATTAGTTATCTACTTTGTTACGTCTTAGAAATTGTTAATCTTTTTTTGTATTAGTACATTACCTAATTGAAAATATTGAATTTTCGTGTTAGGAAATAATCTACTTTAACTTCTCGTTTGTTGCTTTGAGATTCATTTTAGCATGTTCAGATAGCTCTGATTATATATTGTCGCATTTAGAGAGCCAAGGGAGTTGGTCCTCAAGGAGTGGGGGAAACTAATCATGTTGCTGCCTATGGGCAAACCACGGCATTATATCTGGATCAAAAGTAAAGCACTCATAAAAAAATTTTAAGTGCATCATTCTTTGCAATTTCCATACAACTTGTAGTCATCAGATTTCTGTCTTGACCTTTTTCAGAAGATAACTACCTTAATTTTTGAAAAAAATTGCTGCTGAATCAATTATTTTTGCTTATTAATACTTCACATCATTCCTATTTATTAACCACTTTGTAACATTTGAAGTGATAATATGGTACAAATTTTCTTACAAATGTCTGTTTCGTTGGTTCACCTAACAGATCAACATCATCTTTTTCAACAATTGTGGTATTGTAACAACAACACTCAGGCAAGTTTAAGATTTTAAAAAAACCGGGAGGGGGGATATTGGATAAAATAGAATTGTCTAACCTGATTCATACTCTTGACATAATACGTATCTAATAATCTACGATTGGGCAAATAGTACGGTGGCACATGCATTTAAATGTGATACCAGTCTATTTACATAATTGTGTTATAATATTACTGACTTGTATGTTTTTCTCCACAAGTGTTAACATTTTAAAGATAAATAACATTACTAAGATGTTTTTCCCAGTTTTAAGTATTTGAAATATATTTCTCCCCATTCTGCACCAAAAAATTATTATAAAAGTCAACAATTAAAAAATTCATCTATTAGATATTAATGCATACTCTTCAATTATTTTCAATCTTATTACACAACTCTACAATTTTTAAGATTATAAAAATTTCTGTCTGATAAAAGAATGTAAACTATTCTCATTTAGAGGTGTCTTTTCTTTAGTTAATGCCTGAATAAATACATCAGTGATATTCAATTTGTTTACTGAAACAAAAAAATCACTATAATATCATATTTGGTCAGCTAATTTCTGTATACAAATGTGAACCAATTATTTTTTATTTTAGTGCCCTCCAATTTATCCTATTTTCTGAAATGAATAATTTATTCTTAAGTTAATGAATGATAAAAACATATTTTGTATTATTTATTTTATCCAGCATCCTCAAGGACAACTATAGGACATATATTTATGAATAACATCACAATTAATAGTTCCAATTTTAAAAACCCAACGGGTGACCACACACACGAGAAGATGATATCGCCCAACCAATCGAGCGCATATGGTAAACAAATCCACTGGTAGAGGCCAAATGTAGTAGGCATACGAGAATCTGCACAGATCTCGATCGTAACGTGTAAACGACCTTCCGATTTCGCGGCAGATTTGTGGTCATCCAATAAGTTAATGAAAATTGCCATATTTGTGAATTAAATACAACCAGTGAGTGTAGAGAAATTTTATAATGATATATCTAAATGGTAGTATTTCTTCTTATTATGGGAGATAATTCATTTTACATAATCCTCACTACATAGATTATCCCAGCCTAGAATTTTTAAGTTTGATTTGTAATAATTTTCATTCATGAATGTGATACATGTAAGAACTTTATTGAGACTGAGCATGTGCAAACATCTCATCACGTGTCAGGTGTAAGTACAATTAGTTTCAAATTCTTTAAATTTTGGAAGCAGAGGGGCTCATTCATGTATACAGAACACCAAGAATTGTACTGGGTGTGAATTGCAAACAATCTCATTGCCTACATTTATAAACTTATAAGAAATACTAAATAGTCCATGTATTGTTGAGAAATAAAATTTTAATAAGCAGACATTTTATTGTTTTTTTTTTCAATAATTATGTACAGAACACTTCCAGCTGTTCAGAAGTAAACATTTAAGAGTAATCAGAATGTAATACAAACAACGGTGTGAAACAGGACCTTCCCTGAACAACATTTGACCATTCTTTAACTATAAAGTGTGTTTAATTCATACATGAAAGAAAAATCCACAATTTTTTTTCTGTTGACTAGGAAACAATTATTGCACATTAATTAATTCTCACTGGAATTCAACACAAAAACTCAAGGAATGAAATATTGATTTATGTATTTAAAATGGGCAACATAAAATTAATATTAAGTATAACTCTCAACTGATACATTACAGTAAAAATATTTTTTACATATTTAGATTTATTGCTTCTGAAAATGTCCTATTATAGTATGAACAACTGCTTGGCTTTTGTTATCATGAATTCTAATGTGTGACCTTAAAGTACTTGACTGAGTGAATGTTTTATCACACTCAGCACATTTATAAGGTTTTTCACCAGTGTGAATCATCATATGTCTTGTTAAACTGCTTAACTGGGAAAATTTTTGATCACACTCAACACAATTGTATGGTTTCTCACCTGTGTGAATCTTTATGTGGTTTTTCAAAGTAAATGATGTTGAAAATGTTTTAGCATATTGAACACATTGATAAGGTTTTTCACCAGTGTGAGTTCTTATATGTTCTTTTAAGTTACTTGAAACTGTGAATGTTTTATAACATGTCAAACATTTGTATGGCTTTTCTCCTGTGTGAATAATCTTGTGTGTAGTTAAATTGCAAGACTGAGAAAATGTTTTATTGCACACATCACATATGTATGGTTTTTCACCAGAATGAATTCTCATATGATTTCTTAATTCACTAGCTTGTGGAAATGTTTTTCCACAATCATCACATTTGTAAGGCTTTTCTCCAGTGTGAATCATCATATGTTTTACTAAAAGACTTGACTGAGAGAATGCCTTATCACAACCAGCACACTTGTATGGTTTTTCACCAGTATGAATCCTCATATGCAAATTTAAATTACCAGAATATGGAAATGTTTTATCACACTCAGCACATTTGTATGGTTTTTCACCTGTGTGAATCCTTGTATGCTTTCTGGAATAAGTTGACACTGAGAATGTTTTAGTACAGTGAATACATTTGTATGGTTTTGCACCAGTATGAATTCTCATGTGTCTCTTTAGGTGACTTGACCGTGCAAATGTTTGATCACATTCAGCACATTAGTATGGCTTTTCACCAGTGTGAATCCTCATATGATTTTTAAAATTAGTTGACACTGAGAATATCTTATCACACTCAACACACATGTAATATTTTTCATACTGTAGACATTTTATATGTTTTACAGTATTCAACTTATTGTAATCATTATTGTATTGTTCAGATTTATCCATTTTGCCCATTAAATGTACATTATGTGATACCTGAAATACAAGAAAATTTGTTCATATTTGAGTTTTAAGAATCAATAGTTATTTATTTGCAAAGTTCCCAGGTTTTAAACACACAGTAACTATTTTTATTAGATTCATTAATTTTAAATAATCCCATACATAAGTGAAAAAATTTTTTCAGGTGAAAGCTTAATGCCCATTCGTTCTCATAAACAAACAGCTTATTTTAAATTAACGAAGACATAGGGAATGTTTACAATTTAATTTTAATTAGTAATTAAAAACTTAAAGTTGAATACAAAATTATAAAAAATCATATAATAGATGGAAATGATGCCTAACTAATAAAACAAAATGTTTTCTTAGTTACCTGGAAAATATTATGAACCACTGTAACAGTACAAATTTATAGTAAAAATATGTTAGTAATAAAATATTAAAAGTTAAGTAGCTCCGTTTCAACTGATATATTGATTATATTTTAATTTCATAACAAAATAAACAATCTAAGAAACGATTCATGATTGGCTTGAGGTAATAACAAAATAAAATATAAGAATCAATACATTGCATAAGGTACATGCATTACTTTGAGTTCCTCTTCAAATCTTAAGTTATGAAAAATAGCATATATGTACACAAAATTTAATTTAATGATGTTCATGCTAGGCCGAAAATAAGACATACACTGAATTGAGATATTTCCTCAAATTTAATATAAGTGATTATTAATTAAAACTGATACTGTCTGCTCTTTACATAGCAATAGATTAATTTACTATGTTATTAAATACTATATTTGGAAAATAAAATATAATTATATCATCACTTCATTCTACAAATAAGTTAATAATTTGATAAGCAAAATAATAAAAATTAAAACAAAATTTGAATGTACTATAAAAACAATAGTGTACAACAAATATACAGTATTTCTTACTCAAGTTGCCCTACTTTTTTTAATGATGAATTTGACAAAATAACTAGTTTACCATAAAACAACAGCTACATTTTTACTCAATTTATCAAATAAATATATGATAATAATAATGCATGTATGAGGTGCATTGATTAAATAGTGGTGAGCACTTCAACTTTGTTTATGGGAATGATATAAACAATATCAACATCTCAAGGCAAGTCACTCACAACCATTATTGCATAGTATGAGGAAGAAGAAATCATTGGAAGTCCTGAAATTTGACTATAAAAATGTTGTTGAATATAAAAAAGGTAGAGTTATGGATGAGGTTTACCACACTTACCATTACTAACATCTCAATTTGGAGAGTATTATTTATATAAAATCCATATGGATTTTAAATTTCAAATAACTAGATGAAAAGTAATGTTAGTGTCAAAGAAACATCAACAGGAAATGGAACATGTTTTATTTTATCAATAAAATCAATAGAATTATAAATTATAAGTTTCAGTATTGTTGCTTGAATTGCAAATGTTTTGTAAAGATGAGATTTTATATAATAGGCTCACTATTGAAAAAACTGTAATTGTGAAGGATTTGAATTCCTTATGAATTTTCCCTGAAATACTTACAGAAAGTGAGTATAAAAATACTTTTTTCTTTCCATCTTTTTTAGTAATTATGAATTTAAACCTAATCCTAAAATATTACAGAAAACCGAATATTACTCATATATAACAAAGTGAACCATTATATAGATTTTCATCAGTGATCTGAACTCATTTTATTTCTCAAAAATTTAACAATCACATTGATATTTTATAATGAATTCTCATCTTACTTAATAATGAACACATTTTAATTTCCTTTCGTTATCCATTTTTGGTTTTTGAAATATAGTTGACACCGATTTGATAAAGTTTCTCATTTAACATTAAAAATAGCACTTATAAACCTACATAAATGTGTGTGTTTCAATGTCATATATTTATTTGAAAATTTTGAGTGTTGCAAATTGAAGTCAAAATACATAAGAAAGGGTAGTTGGTTTGATATCAAGATCTTATTTTTGTGAGAGGAAAAATTAAACTGTACATTGGTTTCATATTATTGCCTCGGTGAATTAGCCTAATAAACTTCGATTTCATTTATTTTTTATCTTGTTGCTGAACTGCACATCAAATCATCATTTATCATGTTTTCTATTCCTGCAGAAAATCTTTAAACAGTTTAATTTAATGAAATTAATGGTAACTTAATCTTTAAATAAAATAAAATGAACTAGATGCCCTGCATCTTGTTATTTTTACGTAACAGTATTATTATTGATGTGATCTGTCATTTACTCTACATTACAAGCTATAGATTTATAAAATAAAATATTGATCTAATTAAACTTAAATACAGGCTATTAACAAGTAAATCTAAATATTTCTCCAATAAAAGACTCATCAAGCAACATTTTACAAACTGAAACAAACATTTATAACATTGGGTATAATCAATCAAACAATGTGACTTACTTTGGAAGAATGAAAACACTAATTTCTAAGTTTGAAAAACTAACCTGCAAAATGAAGATGCATAACTGCATTTCTTCTCAGCGAAATAAAATGATCTATAAAAATGAAGGTAATTGGAAACACTTTCGGGAAATCTATTTATTTAGGGGTTAAAGTCCCAATGATTTTCATAACAATAAAACTTTTCGAACAGAGAAAAACGAAAATTTCAGTAACTAGAAAACGGTTTACATATTATCCAAGTTATTTAGTTATAACAGTCTAATTTTAAAAAAATGATGATAATTGATAAACAAAACAGATAAACTGACCAATTAATACTAAAATCATGAGTCATTATTATCAGCGCTTTTCGAGTTTCTATGTTGGAGAAATTGGTAACATGGCATTGTAGCGGCTGAAGTTATAACATTTCCTGCTTCCTATATTATCGATACTTTTTCAGGCGGTTTCGAAGAAATTATTGGCTACATCCCCATTACTTCCGTTATCTGTTATCGGTTACAAAGACGGGAATCATACCAAATTTCAATTACCTATATCTTCATACTTCCCCTTCTTAAAACGTACGCAATTTTCCAATTGTATAAAAAATCCTTAGTTAAAATGTGGCGTCGTACCATTTAAGCGTAAATTGTATACATATTTGTTTGAATGCTTCTGAATGTGCCCGTTTCGTTTTGCCCATTGGTAAAACAACCTTTCTGTTCCAAGGATATTAGTACAACTACATTTTTAAATTTAAAACATGTCTTCACTTTCATATTAAATTTAAAATTTTGACTATGGATCTGTAATTTCTTCTATACAAATTTTCTGATTTGCATGTCTTTAGTTTAGAACTTTTATCACTAGTACAGTCATTTAGCATTACACCAATTTTAATTTTCAAATATTTAGGTTCTGAAAGAACTTATTTCTAATACTGGCCTATACTCAGGGAGATAAGATCCCAGATTTATAGTGAAAATTGGGGATCAAAATCACAGGCGTGGACCTCAAACAATGAACAAGAAGCTGGTAAATTTAGAGAAGTTGATTAATCAGGTATAATGGAAAAAGGATTGGAAGATATAGGCAGATTAAAAATTATGATTGTATAAAGATAACAGAATAAGCAAATAATTATGGAGAACATTCACACAGCCAAGACTTTGAAATGCCTGCATGGAAAAATGGAGGTGTTACGGTATGGATGTCAAGAAGTAATTGTAAGATTAGGGATGGAGGAAGGAAGAAATACTTAAAGTTAACCTGATATCGAGGACTGTTTACTAAGATCAACCATAGGTATTCTATATATGTTTTTGCATGTATATAATGATAAATTGGACAGGCAAAAGAGACAGATAAATCTATTGACGTACCTTAAAATTATAGTTGATATCAATTGGCAGTGAAGCACAATTTTCGAGAGCCCCACCTCCCTTCTCCAGACAGTGTGTCTGAAAGACATGTCATCTAGTCATTCAGACTGGAGAAGGGAGATGAGGCTCTCAAAAATATACATGGTCCTACTTGCTGGCAAGTTCCTATTCAATTTATTATTATTTTGACTGTCATCTTATTTTCTTACATATTGAAAACTTTTGGAAACAATCTGAGAATACAAACAACCATACATATATTTATCAAAGTGAATTTCATTCTGGTTGCTCGGCATGGAAAATTTATGATTCATATTAACATGGATAAACTGTTGTAAATTAATGTGTTGCTGGACAGTTGTGTGTGGCCAAACTTGACTAGTGTTGACTCAAGGTTCCAGTTGGAAGTGGCTTTGTTTCTTTCACATATAGTATAGTTATGTCTGTTTTTACCCACCATGACAAATTTCAGTTTGGGAACTATTGGTATGAAGCAGTAATACATGGATTTGCAACTCAGTTTATTTCTTTATCTTTAAGAAGTTGCCTATAAAAACTTGTTAATAACTTGTTAGTGATTAAAGCAATCTGACAGTTTTTACAGTGACAAACAGGTATACTTACAATGGATTATATATAACAATCATTCACTATTTTACATCTTAATGAAAAGTCAGAATAACCAGAAGTGGAATTAGTTATCACTAATTGTAGGTCATCAACAATACTGATTGTTACATAACCAAATAATAATAATAAGTTTTATTGCCAAAGACAAAATAGTCAACCAAACATAAATATGCACAGAATTAACACCAGAAATGAAAACAACCTTCAAATAAAAAGTAAGAGACTAACAGGAACAGAAAAATCTGTACACTATAAGGGAACAACATTGTTCAACAAGTTACCCTCACACATTAAATGACTGAAATGAACCTAACAAATTTAAAATAGAACTAGCCACTTTCTTACTTAGCCACTCCTTCTACTCTGTAAAGGAATTTGTGAAACTTTCTAATTATTGATGTAAAACTAGATATAAGATTGTTCTAATAATATAATATAATATAATAAATACATGTAAAACAATTTGACTCATTCCATATCCTTGAAACACTGCTTCACTGAAGGATCCACGGAATATGCCTATTATGTTATGTTAAACAATCAGAAACATGTACAGTTTTTCCATTTTATAGATATTAGCATCAATATATATCTGAAATTGATGAATATGACAGGTACAATTCAAAATTCACTTTGATATTAATAAAAAGAACTAATTAAATCAGTTTAAAATATTATTAAATTTAAACACTTGAATAAGCATAAGAAATGTAATTTATTGTTGTTAGTGATTGTTGTTGTTCCTACATTTTATTGTTATAGAACTTGAAGTTATCAAACTATGAAAGTGCACTCAAAGTGAGACAGAAAAAACTTAACAGAGAAATTTTTATTTTATTTCATATTAAGTGGCATGTGGAAATAGTATAAAAAAGTAAAATAAATTCCATTATTATGTCAAGTAGTCAAGTCCTGAAAAGTATTTCCTTACATTCATCACCATTTTCACTTACTTTACAGAGGCATACACTCTCATATATGTGTTGAAAATGACATTGTCAGGTTAATTAAAACAATAAGGACAGGAAAGAGAGAGAGAGACAGAAAGTTGATAACTTACCAGAAGTTCACAGATGGCAGTAAACATGCAGGGTTAGAAATTCTTTAAGTTTCGGAGGCACCGCCCCCTTCATCAGATGGTTAGGAAAACATTTCTTGTGGCAGCCAGCAGATGAAAGTGTGCATAGTCCAATGTGACAATGGTTGTGGATATTTCAAATGAAGAGAGGGTATATGTCCAGCAAAATTGAATGTAATATGAGTTGGTAATTACAGATTTACAGCAACAGAACAAGATCTGGGAATGAATGAACTAAGTTATTATTGAGGTGACTCATTGTTCATAACTTTGTGTAAACTGAGGAGAGACTGTTTAGCCAGAAACAATTCATTCCTCATAAGTGCTGAAAGTGAAGTATGTGAAACATTGTACTGTGAGGCAAAACAAAGCTTGATAAACACTTTTGGATGTATAGATTATTTGCTAATGACAAAAGAATAGTATGTGAAAGATTGAGACCATATCTTTAAAATGTTATTTATATTTACAAGATACTGCTCTTAAGGTTTTAATTATTGTCACCAGAACATAATTTAGTACTTATATAAACATCATCTTCAATCAAAAGAAATTCAAATTTAAAGTTCTCCAGTTGATTACAGGATAATTTATTTAACAGATTAAGAATAATCATAATTACAAAAGTTTCATGAATCAATGTAAAATTAATTTATTAAATGGTGTATTTTACTCTGTTCAGGAGATTCTTGATCGATCCCCTAATACTTGAAATTAATGTTCCTGCAAAAGAATTGAATATGTTGCTTTGTATAATATCCTATTACAAAAGTTTAAAACTTTCTGTATAGTTTTTATTCTCTTTTGTTTGTTTGTTTTGTGTATTGCGTATAGGTCCTTGTCATGCAGCTCCAAGAAGTGAAATTTCCATTGTTTATGCCTGTGTTTGTGAGTCTGAGTGTGTGTTCGTGCTCTGTAGGGTGTGTGTTGTCTTCCCAATGATTTTAAACTAAATATTGTTTATTCTAGTTATGTATTTAATGATATTTTAAACTTAATAGTTATTTTATTTTGTTATTACAATTATTTGTTACTTGATGTAATGTGTGACACATCTTATTTTCTCAAGCAAGGACTAAACGAAACAACAATAAATCTAAATCAATAAATTGTGTAATAATAATGAACATAATAACATCCCAAAGTTAAATAAATAGTCATTTCGCTCAATTATGTGATATAAATAGACATAGATGTGCTTTAGTCTACTGATTTGATTCAGTGGTAAAATATCTATTAGTGAGTGTAAATAAAATGTAACTGTTGGAAATCAAACATCAATTTTTATTTGGCAGATGTATTCTCTCTTAAATTATAATGATATCTAGTAGTAAACCACATGTAGTAGACATTAAGATATTTGATATTAAGTACTTATTAATACAGATAGTTACAGTATCTTAGTATCAGGCTGACCGCAAAGAAAAAATAGGTTGTTTGCTCCATATGCACCAGGGGGATTGGTAAAATAATGTCTGAGGGAGGTGGGATTTTAGTACGATAAGTGCAAAATCTGCGAGGACAAAGAGGTGTGAATTTTTTTGTAGACCTGGAAGGACGTGTCCCGCATAAATTATTTCTAAGCGCCTAAGGACAAAATGGTGAGGATTGACTAAATTCGCGGGTAATTGGGTGCGTTTCCTTACCTAAATTAGAAACTCTGATATGTAGTACAGATGGATACAGAAAACGACGTGGCGATGGAAAAGATGGCGAGAGAACAGTCGGGGTAGAGGAGCGAGGAGTTCTCTCTGGAGGGTGGACGGTCTGTGTCCCAAGTCTCCAAACAGTTCGCATAGAGAAACGGAGGAGAGAAGAGTTCTCTTTGGACTTTGAAAAGAATAAGTCCAGAGCCTGCAAGCATCCTCCTGGGCAGAATAACTTTGCTGCTAGGAGATTCGAGGTAGAAGCCGGAAATCCACCTCTCTACCTCGGCAATTAGATACCGATTCCATCAATCCGGGAACGCAGAGGTCATCAGGGGACGACGGCACCGGTGTCCTAGCTCCATCGTCTTCCTCCACAATCACTATACAAGCATCCGAGACGGACCATCCATCGGTTCATCCCATAGCAAGAGCCCAACCACATTATACGCTCAATGTTTGGGCTCTTTAAATACTTTAAAAATTCTGGGTACATAAATATATTTTATTTATATAATTTTTATTAGGTTAAATTTAACGTCATGTAATTCAGTGTAATATTCCTTACCACCACGATTCATGCAACTAGTCGGAGCAAGTTTTAATTGAGGATTGTAAATTTTGTAAATAGTTTCTTTTATTATTTTTAGTAACGGAATGCTAGTAAATTGTTTTAATATGTATTGTAAATAGTTTGATTGCATAATTTTTTGGAAACATACTCAGTACCAAAATGCATCAAGTTTAATATTTTCAATAAGTTGAATCCTAATCTAAAAAATTTCATGTAGTGAACGCGTAAAATGTACCATGTAAATAGACGGTAGAAACCAAAAGTCCTAAACGCCCACCACAGAGGAAGAATCTGAACTACTTCCAAACAAGTAAAGTTGTCTTTGGATTAATCTAAGATATAACTACGTCAAACTCAAAAAGAGTTGCGCTATTTTTAAATTTGAAAAACATATCTGTTCGGGAGAAATATTTCATTTAATCCTTACGGCATGTTAATATATTGACTACATTAAAAACTTATTGAAGAATGAACGACCGATTCTTTTCTGTCCGCGATAAGGAACACTTAAAATAGATTATTTTAAATGTTTTTTTTATCTGATAAACTACCCACGAAATGGATAAATTAGTTTTTATTAATAAAAATAATATATTTGTTAGAAAAATATTAAAATAATTAGTTAATAAGATGTTACTCTCGAATTTTCTAACATATGCTGAGTCGAACGCCAAATTATACTCTAACGCATTTTCCCTCTTTACGAGCCACGAACATTGAAAACTCGGCATCTCTCTCAACAAAACCTGACTTCTGTTTCTGTAAACCGTAGGGATTTTGCCGTTCAATTTGAAAACCACTTAAGCTGGTGAAAACTGTCCTTACAACAAAACAAAAAACCATTGTCACTTTATTTTCTTTACCATGGCATGAATAAGAGTTGAACAATAATCTCGCGGTGATTCTCCAAGGTCATAAATTTATATCAGCTTTTCATCTATGTGACCCATGACAGCGATCTGTCAGTTATTTATCAGATCGTCCACTCCAAGTAGCTTCAGTCAGTTTAGTATAATTTATAAAATACTCGAGGATAACAATCAATACATTACAACTGAGCAGACGGTCAATCGAAGGAATGTGCCTCTTGATGTTCTGGAAAACGCCGAAGTCAACTTAAAATTCTCTCTGTCACTAGAAAACAGAATTAACATTTCCAAAATCAAATCCATGACAATTTACTAGTCAGTCGGAGTATCGTTGATAAGGAATTTGTGCCTCTATAACAAACTGCCAATCAAATTTTTATCGTGTAGCGCTTGAAAGTCTCAAGAAAATAAAAGCACGAATGCTTCCAGGAATTAGATGCAACAAACACAGCTCTATCAATCCACTAATATTGGCAGCATTTTTAATTCCTATGGTCCCTAAGCCCCTATTCTGAGATCCTGAGACTTATTTTTATTCCCTCAAAAAGAAAAGAAAAAACACATATTACTTACGAGTTGATACTGCCCTTTCAAGTAACCTGTGTTTATATCTACTTATTTGAGATTTAGAAATTTTGCCGTTTATTGACCCATTTTGTATTACTTTATGATACATTAACTTTACTTCTGGTTTGATATGAATTTACTTATGTTAGATTTATTTTCTCATAATATAGTAATGTTGTACCATTGATTTAAAATTATTGTACTCATACGACTTTTCAAATTAACATATAAGTTTTTCCTGATTTATACAATATTCTAGTTTAAATTTAAGTATTTCCCATTTAAGTGATTCCTTACCCCAGTGTTCATTTTTTGGAATTTGTTGTTTAATATTCAAGTAATTGCATATTATATATGTATATATATATGTTTGTTATTTTGATTTCTATGCATATTGTTTTCTCATCACAAGCCTAGGCACCGTAGTCAGTTTTGAGAGGTGTAGGTGTATGCTCCGGGGTCGCAGAGCTTGAGTCTTTGGGCATACTGTAAGAGTTTTTTTCTGTTCTTTTTGGAACAGCTGGCCATCTGCCTCCTAAACGTCACCGAGGCATGAAGAAGGGGATGCTGCGTCCTCTCCCGTCATTTGGAAAGGAGTGGGCCAAGTGCCAATACGCCGATCTTGTGGAATTACTAGGGCTTACCCTGCAATGAATATCAGGTACGATCCTCATTCTATACCCTAGGTCCTTATTTAACTCTTAGATTCTTCCTTTAAATTCCCTTCCTATGCTATCGCACACCGTGGCTTATACGAAGGTAATCAATCTTCACCACAAAAAAAGCCACGGATGCTTTCATTCACCCTCTAAAAAAATCTCACTAATGGACCAATGAAACCTAATAATGTAAAACTGAAATTCACATTCATTTTGACCACGAAACTACCAACAAATTAAGTGTCTGGCTAATCATAACAGAATTTCCCGTCAGTTTGCAGCGATTACGTAATACTTTCCGCAACTTTGTTTTCTTTATGAACGCTGATCGCATACAAAACATATTTAATGTATTAAAATTAATATATGTTATTTATGATTGGTGTTCTCGACACAGATCCTTGACCGATTGCCTCTCCTTACAGGGAATTGATATTTAGAGCAGCATGCCAAGGACATAGATGAATACTGGACATAATGCGATAGAAAAATTTTACTGTGGATTTGAATCAAATGTCATTAAATCTTTTGTTTTTTAAGGTAATATTTGCTTTATTAATTTGTAATGCGTTAAAGTATGTAATACTATATGTAAATATTACTTTAGTTCAGATTATCATATTCAATTATAATAATTAACAAAAAACACATTTCTGTCACAATATTCTATCTAAATGTTTTCCTTCAAATCTTTAGATCTTCTCAACCATGATCATCTATAATATTTATACATTAATAAATTTTATTTTTTTAAATTTCCGTTTGTACTTGATAAACATCATTATTAAAATAGCTGTAATGAGAATAGTTTAGATAATTTCAACTGTCCTATTCGTCAAGTTGAAATCGATGAGTTATGATAACTATTTTAAAACAAAACTTATATACTATATATTAATAGTGTAATACATAAAAAGTTTAGTGCTTTGATTATAAGGTTAAATTATAACTGATGTTTGTCTCCTCATTAGACAATGCATCAATCTGCCATAAAACGTAAATAAATACTCTTTCCCATTCTTTGATTCATTAATTTATATTACAGACGTTGTATAAATATTTTAACAATAATTAACTGAAAAATGTTATTGAAATGAGGTTTTTCAAAATAAGACATGTATCCAGTTTCAAAGTTTAACCAACATAATCGAAAAATGGTACATACAAAATCGATCGATGTACTTTTCTATCACATGGAAGAAGGCGATGGAATCGACTGGTCGTAAATGGAATAGAGAAAACACGACGGCGCCCACGATTTCCATTACCCTGAGGCCAGGTTTGATGGTTTCTTTCTTCGCTGTACGCGCTAATGCTCCATTCGTGCATTCAAGTCTCCCGTGACAGCTTATAAATTACCCGCTACTTCTTTTAACGCCAACCGCAAGCTCTTTTCTGCACTTTTAAGCGAATTAGAGGACCTTTTAAGAAAATAATGCATGCGCTAGCTTTTTGCCAAGTGCTACTGCATTGAAAAAAAAACACGAAGCAACCGCACTGCGTACGTCGCTCGCCTAAAGAAATACGAGTTAAGCTAGATTTAGTCAAAAATGTTCAAGCGAGGAATTTAGAAAGAAACGTATTTTAGTTTTATGGCGATGAATGTAATAGTACCAAATTCTGTTCGTGAAGTGCGCCGAATAGAAATTACCGAATATATTAGCTCAATAAAACCCACGTATTTATTGTACGATGTTCGATATGCATTTTATCAATAATTTCAAGAATAAAAATAAAGCAATTGTTAATATTTTATGGAATATTTATATAGACGAGAAAAAAATTATTGATGTGTTTTACCGCAATTCCAACCCGAAACAAAAATAAGTGCAGTATAATGTATGAAAAATAAGTGCATTTTCACCTACGCTAATAAGGTGTCCATGATGATACGGACTGACGATTATTCTGTAAGATGTAATTTAATTTATTTATCAGTTAATTGCGAAGAAACGTGTTATATGTAAATAATTAAAATTTCTTTGACTCTCTGCGGCAATAGAGTAAAAATTAAACAAATTAATGAAGGGTTATATTGGGATAATAAATTAAAGCTTTCAATTCCCATTAATAATATTTTTAGCAACAAGAATTACATTCTGCTACAAGTTTTTATCAGAAAATTTTGAAAGTATGCCTAGTTTCACTCCTTATCATATTCTAGGTTAATTCGTCTAGGAAAGAGAAAATTTTAATTCTGCAACAAAAAATAGGCGTCCTACATACAATAATTTTTGCATTTGTTCCAAATGATACAGAGATAATCGAATAAAATTAAAACTTTTTCAATTTAAATACAGAAAATAACAGAAGCAAGCAAAGTTTAACACTCTTAATTACACAGAAAGGAAGCTATTATAATAGCATTACTAGATTACCCAATACAATATTAAACGGATAAATGTAATGAAATCAATTCTAAGAAATTATCCAAACTTTTTTTACCTATTAAAGTATTTTTAGAATTATAATTATATTAAAATAAACCTGCAGAAGAGATTAATTTAATTTATAGGGTTGAGAATAATTTTTGACTATTATAATAATTGCTATAATAGCTGATTCCAAAACTAACAAATCTCAACTTCTATGTAGCAGGACCTAATATTAATATTAATGCAATGGTACTAAACAATGTTTCTGCACTTCCTGATGCTATATCGTCCATGGAATAATAAAATGACTTCTAGGAAACCAAGTTTTATTGATTGGAATATACTTGAAATGCCTATACAATAATAGATTTAGAAGTGGAACGTGCATGCTCGAAACACATTTTTGCCGTTAATAACATATAAAATCAGCATACGTTGGAAACATCTTGAAAAATGACAGAACTGACTGATTTAGTAAGTTATGTGGCATTCATATAATAGGGAAAAAACTATTTGAATATCAACAGAGACAAATCATTCGCTTTCCTCTTGTTCTGTAGTTGCTTGGAAACGGGTCGTCACCATGTTTTTTAGATTTTATTAATGATTCTGTTCCCAGTATCATCTAGTCATACACATGAGTATTCCTAGGTACAATGCAGTAGATTCCGTTTATAGTGAGTCATTTTGCTTCAGCTATGCTTTCTTCTCTTATCTTATACGCTTCTAATATCTCTCGTACAGTTTCTTCTGGTTCTGCTCAAATTTTCGTTCCACAAAAGCTGTATCTAAGCTTTAGAAGTCATATTTCCATTTCAATACCTTTACGATTCTTAGAATTGCAGTTTGACGGATGTTGGTCTTTCACTTTATTATTAAGGATTCTGATATGTATAATATTTATTACTGGTCTCCCCATGATTTATATATTTTTACAGTATACGTATATCTCATTCCATTCTCCTCAACTTCAATTATGTTCCTTGTACATTCCCCCGTCACCCCCAACTCTCTCTCTCTCTCTCTCTCTCTCTCTCTCTCTCTATATATATATATATATATATATATATATATATATATAATGTGTATGTGTGTCGGCAAACCTGTGGAACTGGTCTGTATTACCGCAGGAGAAACGGAATGGTTTACCTTTAGAAATGTCTTATTCTTAAAAACCGACGCACCTTCATCTATTTTGAAAGGTGTATGCTCTGGAACGAAAGATCTTAGGCATCCGATAAGAGCTGGCCGCTGCTCCTATTGGAACAATTAGCCAGCTGCCTCCTAAACTGACCTATACCTGGAAGTGAATGCTATTCCCCAACGGAAGAGCGTGGAACAAGTAACAAAATGCCGACCTACTTGATGCAGGTTTGCACTGCATCACGTTTAGGCCAATGTAGGGTGTAATGCTTAAATTATAGCCCGAAACCCCTTGACTAAGTTGCTATCACTGTTACTAATATCCCCTTTTCGATCGCTTCCTATGGTATTAAAAGCGATTTGCTATCACGTGGATTACCCTGATCTAGCCCGTCACCCAAGAAAAGAGTTTGTGTGGTGAGTGCTCTGTTCTTATGTTTTCACATTATAATCTTATTTTGAGTTAGACTCGGGCAGGTTAAAGCAGCCGCGTACTGAACGGACGTCACGTGTCCGATTTCCGTCACGGCCGACATTGATCTTTCTTTGATTCATTATATAAATGTTTACAATGTGAGCTTTGTTTCTGTTTGCATATTTTGAGCTCATAATATTGGGATTCAATTATAACGTTTTCACATCATAATTACATTTTGAGTTCATAATGATGGGATTAGATTGTTTAGTATATCGAGGAATAACTGAACTTCAAACGCATCAATAAGTAAATATCAAAATAGGGAGCTTTCGCCTCTTGCAAAGCCACATTTATAGTAAAAATGATGACAAACATGTTATGAATAATGGGTTTATAATAGTCATTATCCGATTACATAACTTATATGTTTAATTATAAATTTCAATAGTTGTAATTAGGACACACAATTAGCATTATAGTCCCTTCGTTAGGTTAAGGGACGAATCAGTGGGTATATTAATATTTGACACCCTTTGTCTTAGAGATATTAGATCTCATTTTCCCGAAGATGTCTCGTTAGAGTTGCGTGGCGCTGCTCTGCACCTGTGTGAAGCAAAGCGGCCTTGGTGCAGCTTTCTCGCCCCGCACTTTCACTGTCGCTTTCTTCTCGTCTGCATATCGCCGAAAGGCTCCTGCATCGCAAGGTCGGCATTTAAACCTGGTACATCTCACAGGAGACGCTCCCAGCATCGCCATGAACCTCCTACAGAACTTACGAATGCAAGATTACTATGAATACACATTTGTGAAAATCACGATTATACTTTGCAAATTCGTATTAATCATATTGAATAAAATGTTACAAAAGATATTAATTTCTATTAAAAGTTTCCACTCAGGTTTTGCCTTTCTATATTCTTATTATAAACTTACCATTTTGTATTTCAGAACAAACAAATTACACAAGTTGTTGTTATTCCATAACTTTATGGCCAACGTGGTTGCCGGAATGAAATTGTATTATTTTTGAGAATTGAAGACATTTGGCTATTGTAAGCTGATCTTTTTCGTCACTATAACTATAAAAATTTAAAAAATTCACCGTGGTTAATAGACTTAAATAATAAGGAAAAATTTGTGGAATCAAGTGTATTTTGCTTTATTTGTAACTTTTAATAGTTCATATTTAGTGTTAATTAATTATATAATACAGGTGGGGATTCAATTTAAAAAATAATGTAATGTATTTATTCATTTTGTTCTTAAGATATAAAATCACTTTCCGAGATTTATCAGATTTTTACGAATGAAATATTTAATCAAATTGACAACTAAATTAAAGCCAAAGTATAAATCAATTTTACTCTATAAATCAGATTTCTTTATGGATAGTGAATTGGAACAGTTTCTGTTAATAACATAACTCCGATTAAATGCCGAATTTAATGTTCTTTGATGGAGGAACAATAGACCTGCGTTATACGATCACTCACGCACGCAACGGATAAGCATTTCGCTTGACAGGCTATATGAGGACATAGTGTATCCTGTTGTAAGTTCTATACGTCTTTAGGGTAGGACCTTCTTTGACCTGAAAGGGAAGAAGGAAGAACTCAAAATTTATGTATATAATAAAATAGAGTATATGCAGCCCTGGTCTTCATATAATCAATCTGCATTTAAAGTTGTAAAACACTGTAATTGAAAAGATTATTGCTTATGTTTATATATCAATTAAGAGAAAATTAACATTTTATTTTAAGTAATAATACTTTTTTATTGTTTTTTGCGTATGTCGCATTGGATAAGTGGCTTTTAGTTACAGAAAATTCCGTCTCCGGCGCTAGAGTCGCAATCATTACTTTGCGATTTATAAAAATTTTGCATTATTACTTACTAATTAAAAAGCACCATTATTTAAATCAAATGTTAGTTAAACTTTAGTGTTATTTCACGCTAAACACCAATTTAATTTTCTCGTTTGACAGACAATGCGAGGGCATAATCTGTATTTTTTAGTCTGAAAAGGGGGAGGAAGCAACCTAATTCTTAAAAAGATCTACAGAAACCTTGTTTGAGGGAAATACAAAAAGCAATCGCAGCAATCGGATGAATGGTATAAAACTCCTAAGGGCAAACCTTATAACTCGTGGTGTGTTTGAACAAGTCCGGTATATATTTCCATGAGCGGGATTGCCTTTTATTTATTAAGATTGAAGATTAAAGATAACTACTTAGTTGTTTCCGCCTTCGTAGCTTTATAATCTTGCCTGCCAAAGCTGTACACTGTCAAAATATGAGATTGTTGAAAAGCAAACGTGTGGTTTTACAATTACAAAATTCAACAAAAAAATATTTTATTAACGCAATTTAACAAAAGCAATGGTTTTGTGGGTCCCAGTAGGTTTATTTTACATTATAATGTATGGCACCGGTAATTTATTGCAATAAAATATACATTTAGGAGACACTTTTCCTCGGGACATTGTCGGTAGTATGAACAGTTGATTCCTTTCAGTTATACAGCCAAGTTATCCACACTCGCCGTGAAAGAGTTCCCCAGGGATTGCGAAAGCAATGGTCTCCGTACCACACAGAATCGTTCGCGCTAAGATGTGAACGCCTGCAGAAACACATGAAAACTTTCGTCTCGAAGTAACTTGAAGTTTCTAGTTACCTAAGATTTACTTTCTATTAAATCATCAAAAGTTTAAAATTAATTTTCTGCTGTAAATAATTCTATAAATTTGGACCAATGTCATCTGTGGCAGTTAAGATCTGATGTCTGATACTTGATCATTATATGTATAGCGATTCGTTTCGGAAATAGTAATTGAGAATTGATTGAATAAATTTTAAGTTTAATGTCGGTCCGACTCCCAGTCTGATCATACGGTGGTTAGACTGCCTGATATTAATCGAAGTTCTCTATTGGATTGCAATTAAGATGAGAGTAGCGGACAGGATACGTATTGTAAGGAATATACTTGGAAACTCTGGTAAAGATATTGATGATTCAATAGTTTAACACCTTAACCAGTTTGAGAATAACGGATATCATTTTAAGTAGATAAATTCTACATATATTCAGCGTACATCAAAAAGTGAACCGTTGACGGGTCAGCGTAGCGGTTTTGTTGCCTACTCCCTCCAGAATCACCGCTTCGGGGAGGTCAGTGGCGCTCTGGGATGTATGATACAATTTAATCTGATGGTTCCAAACGAAGGAAAAGTCCCCTTACAATCCGAGTGGAAGTACCGCACGTTGCCTTCTCCTCAGATCGACTCTTTTCAACAAGTATTTCGATCGGTGCTCAAAACTGCTTGTGAAAGCATCCGCATCGAAACTTGGTAGCTATCACGCCGAGTTAGGTGTTTAGTTTAAATCTATGGAAGCTCAAAACAACTTTTAGAATTAAAATATATATTTGGAATTCAGACATAACATTATACTGTATTTCACTTGTTTTCTAAATCAATTTCATGCTCTCTACAGTGCATAAGTGACAATTTTATTTAAACATATAATTATAAAAGAAAGTGGCTTAGCCCATGTAAAAGTATTTACGTGTATATATGGGACGTAAATCAGATAAATGTGTTTAAATAAAATGATTCTAAGCTTAACTGTTCTCACTCCTTCGGCTTTATCTCCGTAATGGCCCCTACAGTGATTCTCGAAAATCAGCTTTTACGTTGAACACTTACCATGTTGGAGGATTTCGGCTCTTCCGTCCCAAAATCTGCACAGTAACTCCGTCAAAAACGTTTTGACAACTCTCTCGAAACAGCCTTTCAAAGCTCTCCCAGCACTGTTTCCCCAAAACTATTTCCTGACTGATTCTCAAAAAAAATGTTTCGAAAACTCTTTTAACACTCTGTCAAAACTGTATCTTAATTCTGATTCGAAACTGATTAAGAAACTATTCCGAAATTGTCCTCCGAGCTGCTTCCTCCAGAAACTACTTCATCACTCCTTTCCAAAACTGTTTCTTTATATTGTCACTAAAGTGTCAAGCAACGACGCCATGACAACCCTCTCTGCCCCTCTGAAGGCCATTTTCAAAATTCATGGCCCCAAATTTCTCTTACTTCTCCAGTATTTTATCATCATCATCATCAATTTCTGGTGTTCCTCATGGAGCATAGGGCATCAACAAAGCACCACCATCTGGTCCTGTTGACAACGTCTTCACCTCTCTCCACGTCTTGCCTTCTTCAATTGCTTCTATATGTACAGATCTTTGCCATGTTCGTTTGCGCCTCCCTCTCTTACTTTTACCCTGCGGGTTCCAGTTGAGTGCCTCTCTCTCAATTGCTTCATTTCCCTTCCTAAGTGTATGTCCGATCCATTTCCATTTACGCCGCATTATCTGTGTGTCCATCTCGGTTTCTCCCGTTCTTCTCCATAGTTCGTGATTAGAGATTACTTCCGAACTTACTTCTGAAACAGTGGTTGACAAAAGTTTGTATCTTGCAGGTAATTTCTTTAGCCACTTTCCAAGTCTCGGACTCATATAATAGAACAAAGTTGACATTACTTCCGAAGATGCGGAGTTAGGTCCTGGTAGATATTTTGTTGTTCTTCCACACCGTTGCGATACATCGAGTACAGCTCCTCCATATTTGGTAACTATACTACCCAAGTAACTAAAGCTATCCGCATCCTCTATAGTTTCACCGTCGAGGGAAAATGGTTCTAGTTTGTTCCTGTTAATCTTTATGGCCTTGGTATTCCACTTTTTCCTTCTTTTTCCGTCTTCAAGCTTCGCTTTCATTTTACCATGTGCCTCAGAGACACAAATCGTCAGCAAAATCTAGATCTTCTAGCCTATTAAATAGTTCCTATTGGATGCCACGTTTCACCTTTCGCGTCACATTCCACATTTCCGCATCAATCATATCTGGCGATAGAATGCAACCTTGAACGTACAGATACACGGACCTCATGAATGACTCTGCATGTGTAGTCACGATACGTTTCTTGAATGAGGTTAATAATTTGTGATAGCACTCAATACCACCTTACTTCCTTCCACATAGCCTCTCTGTTGAGTGAATCGAAAGCTTTCTCGAGCAACGAACCCTGCATAGAGGTGATGTGACCATTCGGCACACTGTTCCAGAATTATTCGCAAAGTATTTATTTGGTCTGTGCATGAGCGCTTGGGCCGTCGTAACCTCAAGTTAATGTACCCTTTAAGCAGAACCCTGGTGAAGACTTTGCTTGGTAGTGAGAAAAGCGTGATGCCTTTCACTAACCGCAAATTTTCTCTTTTTAAAGTGCGTCTGAACAGTCGTCACAAAACTTTATAGGTCGACGTTCATTGTCCGGGGTCGGTGATATTTTTATGGATCCGCACTCCCGAATGTGAATCCCGATGCCTCGTCAATAGTCATTCCTCCAACATGGCAATAAGTTTGGAAATTTCACCGTATCCATCCATTAGAAACTCATTATTTACCGTTAAACTATCGCAAAGAGATTTCTATCTATTACTTAAAATTTCAATTTAAACATTAGGAAAAAGGCTTTTATTCCGGGAAAAATACGAGCATTGAAGCTGCTCAAAAATTTCCCGTACAAACGTTTAGGACTTGTACATCGGACTGAGTACATCATCATTCCTTTAAATTGGAAACCGTGGCTGGAAACGTACGGTTTTCATACTATTGATATTAGTAACGAATTTTTGTTTAAGTAATTTATTTAGACGTGACTTAGTACATCACTTATCATGTAATACAATCCTTTTTGTAACAAGACCAAATAATCACTTTTAATTACAGTTAATCTGCCTGTATTTTCATAAATGAATGGTTGGCATTCTGTTGCACTACAAATTCGTATAGGCCAATTCCGTGGTCTTTACCGGATTCTCCGTCTATTCTGAAGGGTCGTAAGAATAGTTTTATTTACGAGACTTGTGTGGAAACAAAGAATCCATTGCTGACACGAGTTGTGGTTACTGCTCAACTGATTGAAGAGACACCAAGAGCTAATGTACCAGGATATAATTGGTTGGTACAGTTTGTGCAACGACGTCCATGGTCGTCGCGTCGTCAGATCATTTAATAATGCAATTAATATTAATTCCGAGAGTATTATCTCCTTACCATAATTTCTTTCTTCTAAACATTTGATTTAATATTTATAAGCTTATCTTTTAACAGACATCCGAGTTGCATTATAAAACATTCTACACACCAAACACCCTCTCACCTTTTCTCTTCAATTAAACACAAAAAAAATATTATCTCTGTATAGTATTGTTAGAAAGATTTCAATTCCAGATTAAAATATTAATTTTTTATACTTGTGTATTTTTTGTATGACCTGAACGTTTTTACATGCTTATTATTTAAAAGTTTAGTCGTAGTTGAAAGCTTTCCTTTAATCTGATGGTGTGAACTTCCGCTTAAACGCTACACTCTTTTGACTTTCTTCCCTAGAGTGAAAGTTCTCACGACTTCATTGTATATTCTTCAGCAAAGTATTACAATCATGTTCGTATCTAGTTGTGAATCTTATACGAGCAAGTGGGTTTTCAAATATTTAACGTCATTTGTATATAGGAAGCAACCAGCCTATGTATGATTAAGGAATTACACTCAAAATCGATAAGAAAACTAGGACCCAGACACTTAAATATTCAAAAACCAAGACGAAATATAAATTGAAATGGCAAACCGTTAATTGAAAAAGTGATCATACTCGTTAACTGAATCAACTTACAGCGTTTACGTGATATTACAAATGAAACTCATTACTCCCATAACCTTGTTGAATATTTGTGAGCCAAAACTAAATTTTTATTAGGATCTCTAAATTTAACATAAAATATATTGGAATGCATACAATCAAATCTTTAACATTATGAAGAAGTTTATTTAGTTCTCTTCACTCATATGTAATACCTGATGAAGTCCAAGAATAGTAGACAGTCTTAATTATGCCATTATTTTATTTTTATGCCTTTTTGATGTATATTTTTGATTCTGCAACGTTTAAAGGGATTTGAGTAGTACTTTAATTAAATGAGCAGGTGGAATAAATGATAAGAAAATTTATTACTTTAAATTTATATTTTAACAACAAATAAATATATTTTATCTCCCTGCTCTTTTAAAAAGATTATGCATTTCGAAAAGAATTGACTTTAAAAGTTGAAATAGCTAAGAAAATGGATTCTATCTCCCAGGGGTTGACGTGCTTATATTCCTTGGTCCTTACTAATTGATGGTGGCAATGGCTTCTGCTGTGACGGCTTTGAGGGATTTATTGTACGTTACCAACACCGGAATTCGTAGGTAGCTTGGCTGCAACCTTTAGAATCCTTGAAAAAGTAGCTTCTGGAATTCGGTGATCTGCTACCGCTGACTAAACACCGAACTTCTCAACAAATCTCCAACTGCTCTCTCTCTCTCTCTCTCCTCCACGACTAACTCTTTATCCCTCCACCTCCACGACAACTCCACAACATCTCTCTCCTCAATCTCCCCATAACCACGAAACCTATGATTTCTTCTTAATATTCAAGTTTTGTCTAATTGGAAACATTCTTAAATTTTCTAGTTCGTGGACCTGGAGTCACACGTCTGCCAGAAAGTCACAAAATGACACGCTCGAGAGGTTACTGAACCTTTTGTGGGAACGTCTGAACGTGAACTTAGATTATTACCCGACACAAATATTTATAGCTTTTGCTAACCGGTGTCACAATCATTCAAAGGAAAACTTTTCAATAGATGTTTTGATGACCCGAAGGCCAGGTCTTCGGGTCATTTACCTAAAAGGAGCAACAAACTCATTCGACATTCGGAGTTCACACAAATTAATTAAATAAATAAATTTTTTATACAATTAAAATGAAAAATAACCCCCTTAATAATTTAGATTGTAAGTGCACACTACAATTCATTATGGTTAAATACGATGTAGAAAATACGTGATTATACAATAATATCGAACATAAAAGTAATATTCGTTTCAATATCTCAGGTTTACTGATTTTTTAATTATATAAACATAAAATGATTTGCCGTCAGTCAACTGTTACGTACATTTTCTTCATAACTGAGTCGATAATAATTCCGTCTCAGCATCTTATATAAATATAATATTTGTCCAACTTTAACCATACAGCTAATATAATAAAAGGAAATTATTTTGTTGGAAAGAGAAAAGTAAAGCACACGATAAAGTAAGGACTCGACCTGTACTATTCATTTATATTCTGAGGTTGTCATTAACAGCATAAGTGAAAAATAAAATTCAAACAAAATTATATGGAGAACATTTAGACAATATCTATGGAAAGGACTCAAAACTTATTGTACACCAAAGAAGGTCGGTTATCCGCGGTTATTTTGGTTTGTTTGGTCAATTCCTTCAGGCTGTAGTCGCAGTCAGATGAGTAACATTTCCGTGGTCACTGTTTGACACGTTTGTTGATGTGTTCTCTGTGGGTCCGGGCGTGCTATTTATACTTGGCGGCTGCGAGTGTCTCGGTCAAGGTCGCGTGGGCCGCAATGTCGCTACAGAGGTCACAGTCGCCCACGCAATTCTCGCATTCCTCTGCGCTCTGTAGTCTGTAGGCGCCCACGACCTGCGCGCTGCGGCACACTAACCGATACAAGTCCCCTAAGGGTCATCGCCATCTAAACGGCACGCAAACAACAATCTAAGTGCAGAAGAATTGAATAAAGGAAGGAACTTCAGAAAAAAAAGAATGAAATGGAGCAAGAGGCAAAGTTATATTATACTTATACTGGAAATTGTGAAGATTATATATTAATCTATGGTTGTGTCCAGTAAAAAGTATATTTAAATTTGGTCAAGTTCTGGAAAAGCGGAGAACTTAGAGAATATGTCGATCGAGAGAAAACTTGATTAGTTATGAAATATATACATCACTAAATTTTTTACTGTAATGAGTTAATTTAGATTTAGTTACCAAAAATACTGTTTCAAATATTGGCATGCATACTTTTTCGTTATTATAAAATTTGAAATGTTTGAGAACAAATGTAAATAAAAGTATATAAAGTGTTTTTTCTGACCGTTCCGAATAAAATTTTCTCATCTCTTTACATCTTCTTAATCCACATTCATACTTTTCCTGCCATAACATGTTTATTCTCCAGACTTGTTAAAATTGATTCAAGATATGACTTATCCAATCACGCAATATTAATGCACACTTCTGTGCTATTTCCGTTGATAAATGCTGATACTATCAGTATTTTGGTAGAAACATAGTTCTTCTAAAAGACTTATAGAAAATTCAGCTTATTGAAGCACTTTTCTTTGGTATTTCAATACAGAAATAGAACATATTAGTTAATCTTCTTTGAAATATTAGCTTTGCAATGTATACTATGTTACATCCACACAAGCATATATATGTTTTTTGTGTGTGTGAGTCTATAGGTCCTATATAGATTTTTTTTCACAGAATTTGTCAACTTCCTTTTAAGTTTTTCTCGTGGTCCGGACCACGGGGCTCGTTCAACTTCTTCTGCCATTATCTACTCAACTCTGTCTTCCCGTCTTATTTCTACAATTGAACAACGGGAATCCACTCTGCAACTACAACTCTCCAACATCCCCTCTGACCTTCTAGCTCCTTACTGAGCTATCTCATTTCTGCAGATCATCTCAACACAATGGTGAGCCAAGATTCCACCCACCAGATTTTTGAACTTTGGATGATACAGAGTATGCAATTCGTGCGCCTACAACTTTCAATATTCTATTGTAGTGACTGTGGCAACAGACGTTCCTCTCAGTGCCTAATTTCTGGGAAAACGATCAAACATTGGGGCCAAATTTTTTAATCAAATGGTTAAAGCTCCTGGGTGCTTTCTCGACCGTCGTTAATCCTCTCAAAGGAGGGCGGCTGATTAATATTTGTTTTCTTCTCCCTACATGAGTTCTTTTCCCTGCCAGAAAGGACACGAAAATTTAACTTTAATAGAATTGTTACAAAAAATAAAATACCCGAAATCAATTAATTTCGTCTATGTACTGTGCAAGAATTAACTCATTTATATGACAACAGTTAAATAATCTACATTTGGGGAAACAGAATGTTGACGGATATAAGATTCTATTTTCTGTTAAGCATATTACTTATAGCCTAACTTACATTAACAATAATAATACATTGTCCCTAGTAAAATTTGAACCCTGAAAAGAAAAACACTAAATTACTGTTTTACACTACAATTCAAATTGAACGATTCAATTTAATTATGATTGGATTTTTTGAGGGAAAATATTTCATTACTTACATTTTTTAATTTATTTCTAAATTTATTTTCTTGATGACCATCTTTCATCGAACCGGTAGAGGTGAGCGTTTCGATTTTAGAGCTAATTACAATCCGATGTGTTCTCCGCATAAGCTTTGAATATCATACTAAGCCCTTCTCTCTCTTTCTCTCCGGATAAAAACTACTAACATTACTACTCGCTTTTTAGTACCCATGGTCTGGTCTTCCTCTTACAAATTAAGATGCCATTTTCTGAATTTTCTCCAACGTTTATTCTTTGATAGAGAATCCAACAAACCAAATTTAGTCTCACTCAACTTAATATTAAAGATTCTGAGCTTCCCTTGTTTGGATTCTGACATACAATATTTTTCCAACTAATAATTACATATAATATTCATATTTGTTACCTGCTGATATTACTAGTTAGAAGAATTTTTTGAACAACGGCCTCAATTATTATTTACGAAGAAAGTAAAAAATTGGTTAGTATTCTGTAAAAATACTTTTTTTCATTCTCCATGGCTCTACAGCCCATTGAGGACCTGGGCCTGCCGAGTCGTCTGCGGACTGTCATCTTGCATGACGCATTCCGAATTTGGACCCCGGTCTACTCGACCATGACAACACAAACATCCAAGCCCATGCCGGGATTCGAACCCGGGACTGCTGGGTTATAAGGCAGCAACGCTAGCCACTACACCACAGGAGATCGGCTGTAAAAAAACTAGTAAATATAATTATAATTAGTATTTACATCTTTCTATTGATAGTTTGTGCAGAACATGACTTCATACTAACAGCCTTTTATAATGTTTACTCTTTTAATTTCCTGAATTAAATTTAATATCGTTAAAGAACGTTTATCAAATATTTTTAATGCAGTTTGGATTTTCTATAGAGATAAAATCCACATTGGATGAGAAACACCTCGAATGTTTCTATTAAATGTAGATTTAAATAGAATTGTGAATGCGATTGTTGGAAGTTACGCGTATTCTCGGCCTTGACTGGTGCTGCCGTTCGTGGGAAGGCGCGTAGACGAGTCTTCAGAAGCCTTCACGTTCGATTGCATTCCCTTGTGTAAACCCTCTCTCCGCTTGGCACAAAGCAACTCGATCTTCTGCAAAAAATTTCGGTGGGCGGCCAACATCTATCGAGACATTCCCCATAAGCGACGTACTGTCATTAACTGGTTCTGTAATTGCCATCAGACGAAACTCTAAAATGCTGCTTTCTGTATCTTCACTGTTTTTATCAGGAACCACTGTTAAATTTTCAACCCTGATGAAGAAAGACGAAATCTAACGTGAAAATTTATTAGTTGGCTTGATGAAATTAACTTCATTGAGTTTAACATTTGAGACTTAAATTTGGAGAAATGGAACTTATTTTTTACCTACAAAACTAAAATATTTCATTTAAATCCAAACAGACAATAAATGATTTAGGTATTAACAACATTGTATTATTTTAAAATAGAAATTTGGTTTGAAGGCCGAAAACTTTTAAGAAATCCTGGTTATCAAAAACATTAAAATTCTGTACGAAATTTGTTCCACAGAACTATTGACATAGTCATGAGAGATTGGCTGAGGATAATTTATGTAGGGCGGGTTGTAGGAAAAATTTAAAAGGGTAATTAAAAGGTAATGGGAAATTTATTTACAAAAGAACTTGACTTGGAAAGACATTAATGTAGGAAATATTTACAAATTTTGAAGTTTTGGCGAAGAAATCTGATCTCTTAATAATCTCAGGATAAAAACCGTGGATACCTTTCTTAGACGTCAAGGATTGGAAACCTCTGCGCCAGTTTTCCCGTAGGACGTCTTCTTCAGCGTCGACGGTTGTCCTTCAGATACGACGGGACCACGCATCGGTTCCCATCCGTCTCCTTCAAGTTCCAAGAACCGAATTATGAATTCACACAGCCTCAATTTTGTTTAAAGAAGCATCAAAATCGATGCTTGATAATTGATTTTCTTTAGAAGTCGGACGACGGGCGCTGAGTTTGCTATGGGGTCTTAGCATTCCCTTCTCTGTGCTCCCGCAATTTTTAGACCTCTGGCCGACTGGTCCAATGGGATCAACGGACAACACTTACCGTATGCCTAAGGTCTTCGACCTCCTAAAATTGATGAAGTTGCATCAACATATTGAATTCTGACTTTCCCATATTTATAGTATTGGCCCAAGGAACTACTTGAAATATGGGGGACGTTGACCAAGAGAAGGGATAGATTAATAGGCCACGTTTTAAGACATGAGGGGTCTTGTACAATTAGCATTAGAGGGAAGTGTGTGGGGTAAGAACAGAAGAGGGAGCCCAGGATGGAATATGCTAAGCATAATTATGCGGAAATAAAAACACTTGCGAAAGCATGGAGGGTTGCATCAGACCAGTCTTAGGAACAACAACAACCATTAAATTTCGTTTATTTAGATTAAATAGTATATTAAATATGAATATATTGATTCTTTCGTTCTACGATAGTGGTGTTAAAGATTTATATGGAATAAAAGCTTGGTCATGGTTACTAAATAGATTATGAAGGTGGCCGGAAAGTTGGATTACTTCAGTAAAATTATTGTTTGTAACAGGAAACCCGTAATCCAGCAATGACTCAAGGTGTTGCGGTTTTATCGTATCGCTAAGCGTAACAATAGTTTTCCTCGTTGAGTTTGCTGATAACAGGTTCTGAAATTGTAAGAAAATTTTCAGAATACCTATCGCAAATTTTTAAATAAGCAAAAATACAAAGTGTCTAGAGTTTTCACGTGCTACACGTTTCTCGGCACTGTGATGAAAAACAGCTTCCTAACTAATTAATCTAATATCTCTTTCATATATATGACATTTCGGCGAAGTAAAAGACATATTGGTACCAAATAACAATATCAAAGGGAACGCATTGTGTTCTGAAAATAAGAAGTTAACATCCGATTGTAGGATGGGTTGTTGAATTGCTGAATAGCACGTGCACCAGAACTCTGTCCAAGTAAACAGGCAAAGTTGTAAAATCTTGCAAAAAGTTTCACCTTGCAAACAGGTATTTTTCTGTCTTGTCACGATGGTGCAAGACACTCAGCTGGTGTTTACCTGGAGTTTTGCTCAGCGTACCAACGATCACCAATGCTTCATTGTTCGCGAGACGCGTAAATGATCGCATGGCTTAGATGAAAGATTTAGAATTGAGACATTTTATCACGGTATGCATTTTTTATATTCAGATAGCAGTAATTAAGAAATTGCTGTAATGTGAACGTTTCTTTAATATTTGTTATTATTATTGGTTGTTGTTGTGCCTTTGGTAGTACCTTCTTTTATTTGGTATCCCATCAACATCTCAAAGAATAAATAGAACTATTAATTTACAATAACTATAATTGTTTAAGTTTATTTACATATTTTAAAATTACCAAACTTCATACTTTCATACTGTAACTGCAATATTTTATGAATAAAATAGTTTACTACTTGTTCAACTCATACCCCCACCATGCAGCTTTTGATTTTGCTGCTATTTCATATTATTCTTTAGTATTAAGTAGGCGAGTCTGGTCTTCAGGTCTATACAACGGAGATAAAGATCTCGTAGCGGCTCGGAAGTCGACTCGGATTATCTCGGATGGTAGAACCACAGCCTGTTTATCAGAAGGTTCCGGGTTCAAGAATTTCTCCTCCTTATCTTCAACACTTCAACACTACGTTTCATGACCGTCAGGGTTGATCTACAATTGGAAGGAATTATTCTGCCTTTGAATAATGTACACCGGAAACTGTATAAATTCTGTAATATATGTCTTTGCAGGTAGAAAATAGCAATTACTTGAATTATCAAGCGCAGAAAAAATCCTGTTAGTTAAATGTAACTAATTAATTGAAACCTAACCGTTCTCAAATATCAACGTTATTTAAATGTGTTCTTACAATCCTAAAAGTATAAGTAGCTAACAATATTGTAGTCATATTCATCTGAAAATTAGAAAAACTTTAATTTATTACATTTAAGACGATACAATAGTACTATATTTATTCAACACAATAAATTAATTCTAATTTTATCAATTTCTTCTACTGTATTGTCTTGGTGAGAGAAATAATTAAATGTAATTTATTTGTAAAATATGTAGAGGAGATTCTCCATTATATATTTTCTTAATTTTTAAGCCATAAACTTCCATTACACTGCACATAAGATTAGAAGTGTCAAGATATCTTAATTACTGCTGCGTTAAATTTATATTTAATTTATAATTTTCAGTATTTAGGCCAATGTTTTTACAAATAATTGGTTTATTCTTTTAAATTAATTCGTAATTAGATACGGTTAATTATATTAAATTAGTTCCTTAAGTGTCTAATGGGAAATAGTTTTTAAGCACATTAATTGAGTGAATTAACCTCTAAATGTAACTTATAATAGACATTTGTGGGATGCAGTTTTATGAATAAACGTTACTTTCTCTGCGAACGCCTGAGTAAAGCTGATTCAAGTAATAACGTAATGTAGAAAAAGTACGTTGTTCAATCTGTTAGCAGATGTGCAACGTTTTGAAAAGCTGGGCTTTCGAGCATGTCTAGAATTATGTATTTTTCTTAGCTTGTTGGGCTGGCTGATCACAGTACTATAATAGGAAATACCAGAGTCAACTCAGTTTGGGGAAAAAAGTAGTTACGTCCATGAAAGGGAATCTGCGATGAGAAGAACATACACCAGTAAGATATGAGAGTAAGTACTAATGATACTGACCATCAGAGAGATGTAAAACGACAAGTAAAATAATTGAATAGGATTTCATTTCAAGGTACGTTTACCAAATATACAAAACAGGTTGCCAAAGGGATATTGCGCAATTAAGACTGATATAGAAAAGTAACTCAATTTTGACAACACTTCTATTTTATACAGAAAACCACATTTTAGAAAAATATTAATTACTGAGATATTTCGTATTAAAAAACAAAGTAATACTATTAATGTTAAACATGACAGTGATAATTTGAATGAGTTATGTATTATTTTAAATTCTTTGGTCTTTTATTATTGTATTTTTCATATTCCCATATTCATCTTACAGGATATTTGTTTTAGCCGTTGGAGAAACGTCCATCCTATTTTAATTATTTCAGAAATGTCTCTTTTCAATGTTTTTCTGTGATCGTATTTATCATAATACCAGTAGATGCCCACTTTATGAATTTTGTTGTTCCGAAGGAAGCGTTTATTTCCTTGGACGTAGAGCGTTCAATCTCAAGAGTCGTTTAAAAGGTTTAGTAGAAAGCTATGACATAATAATAACTTTTTTCTCTTCTGTAGATAACAATTGGTAAATTAGCACAAAAAGTATACTTTTATTAATTAAATTATTAAACATAATAATTACAATACAACACTTGTCAGTTCATCAAGTCACAACACAAGTTCTCATGAAATATCTTTATTCTCTAGGTTTTAACGCCAGGAGTTTTCGTCATTTGGCCATATTCATCTCTTTGGAACATCAATCATACATACATAAATATTTTTTCCATTAACATAAGATTATTATTTTACAATATATTTAAATTCGTTATTCATTCGTTTTTACGTACCTGTCAACAGAATAAAAACACTCGAATGACTTAATTAAACCTCAAACTTCCATCACTTTCTTTAGCTAAATTTTTAACTTTCACGATCGACTTAACATTTTAGAGAAAGTACATCCTTCATAATACAATCCTTCTTACAATTTTCATCTATTTACCAGTTTAAGATACTTATTCTAACACATATTAAAAAAATTTTCTCACTACTAATTTTTAATTATCTTAAGTGCACTGTTATCCTTTTTCCATATTAAAGAACAATAGAAGACAAACACGGTATGAGCCCAGAATTTAAAGGACACAGGACATAAATTTGAGTTTACTAACTATGAGGTGTAAGACACTGAAAACTCGAAGAACTTGTGAATGAAAGAACGCACACGAATATGGGTATCTTCTATGCCAGTATAATCGAGAAGATTCAAAGAATGGAATTAGGTCAGAATTGTAATTCAGTGTCATTAAAATTTTTGGGATGATTCATCGTAAAAATGATAGTTTAAACAGAAGATAACTATATAATTATACGTTATAATGTAAATTTTAAAAACAGACAACTTGTCTAAAGCGTGAGTTCGTGACCGCAGGGCGTGGAAGATTCCAGGGAATATTTTGGGACATTAACAACTTTGTTTACGTTACGCTTTGCGTTTGCGTCATGCGTCCCTACCTTTGTTCAGTATAAATTGGGGCCGAGCGTGGATATTATCCAGGACTAGCTTCGTTGTACTCTCTAAAGAAACTTGTAAAATGAAATAATCAACATTACATGATCTTAATTTTCTTAGCGAAGTAGGTTTTGCTTCATAAGTACCTGATAAGGACTACGCAAAAAGAATGGAGATAAAGCAGCCATCTGATTTAAGTAATAATTACTTCTTACAAATGAGTCAATATCAAACATCGTATTTAAATGTCCAAATCAGACGAAAGCTTTCATCCCATTTTCGGCCATAATCTGTAAAAAGTTACCATTCAATAAGGTTGACTGGAAGGATAAAATCTACACTCTAATTTCCATTCAATCTTTTACAGATTATTATGGATGGAAATGGGCCGAAAGCTCAAGTTTGACCTGGACATTTAAATAAAGTTATTAAAATAGACCCTCAATAAGGACTACGCAAAATTACAATTAAGTAATAATTTGCGTGAATATAATTTTATTGTTCAGATTAAATAATTAAATTGAAGTTGAATTTAGAGTAATGAACCTGTATTACAAAACCCAAAATTAAATTGAGTTTAAGAATTGCGGAATTTATCTTTACGAATTCGTACAACGACTAAGACAAAAATTATGCTATTAACAACCGTCATGTCCATACAACAGTCCATTAACAACTCATTACGTAAAGCCAAAATATGTCAAGTAAAGCAGGAACGCCAGGTGTAACTTCGTCCGAGTTATTACGTACGACATGGATTCGGTAGGCGAATCTCAGCAATGAGTCACTGTGTCAACGCTATTGTCCAGCAATGCCATATTTCTACGTAGGCCTAGTTTCTAAGCTGTGAGCACGAAGTTCTTTATAATGTCACGGGTAAGAGGAGGCAAATGAATGATGTATCCGAAGTTTTCCGACTGGAATGAAATATTCGCGTGCACACTGTTCCGTTTCACCCTCCTGCGTCACCCGCAAAACTCCGCGCGAAGTGCTACAAAACATGTATCACGTTATGGTGGCATCGCATGAGGGCGGCATAAGCAGCGAAATCAAAACAATTCGATCTATTTTACTTTAAGTATTTTATTTTCTCAAAACAAAAATAGCAATTGTTTGTGTTTCGTAGTATTTGAGATGATCACCGTCGAAGGTTATTTTGAAGTAAAATATATCTGAGGTAATTTCTTATAGTTTCATCATAATGAGAAAACCATCGCAGGGTCAAGCATACAATACTGTCATCTTGTGTAGCTTATAAATTTATTTCGCTTTTAAAAATGAGATATAATTAATTGTTATGTAGTCTGAATTAGCTTATTATGGGCCCGTTGATTTACCACAGAATATTGGTAAAGGGGAAAGGGAATGTAATAAAAAAAATAGGAAGGTATTTATTGTAAGGGAATTTATTGGCCCCATGTGGTAGAATTGCCACGAATCTAAAAACAATTTAAATTACAATCTATAATCCAATATTTATTCAAACAAAATAAAATATGCACAAAAAATGAATTCATTAATCAATCTTGACCATTGCTCCAGCAGGAATTAGTAAAAAAGAAAACATCACAAAGCCGCTCCATCAAAGTATTGGCCTGCAGGGTATTTTGATCCGGGAAACTCTTATCAGGAAATCCTCTACCTTGGTATTTTGACACTTTAAACATATGTAAATACAATGCAGCATTATTTTTCACATGAGCTTAACAATTACTCTTATGATGATATAACCTATTTTTCGTTGGCATGCCAGTCGTCCCAATATATTTAACATTACAATCTGCACATTTCAAACAATGCACACAATCTTTTACATTTTCTTTATTAATTTTATCTATTATATTGGTAAAGTAATTACTTATTTTATTGACATGTTTCAATGCAATTTTGATCTTCGAAAAGCTATTATCTTTTAATAATTTGACAAGATTTTCGATACATTTTTAATACATGTAACAACAAAATAGTTAAAATTATCACTTTTAGAATTTTAAACCTCGCTATTAAGGCTTATCATATTATCTTTTTCTCTAGTGTTTATACTTGTATTATCTTCACATTTTTATACAATCCAATCTTTTTACCTTCACTATTATTATCATCTCTATTATAATTATAATTCTCTCTATTAACATTCCCCAAGTTGCTAACTTACACTCATATTATTTACATTATTTTTAATTTTATTAATGCAACTAAATCAAACTCCTTTAATGTAATTTTCAGGCTACCAATTTTCTTTCAATATTTTATTACATTTATCTTTCAATTCATCTAAATATATATCCCCACTTAATCTAATTGCTCCATTTGAAACATTTCTTATACCATTATCTTTATATTTCAAAGAACGATTTGAAATATAGTTAATGATAGAATAGTTATTTAAGCTCTTTGACGTTAAGTGTAAATGTGTTGTACTAGAGTAGTATTTAAGTTCTTTGATTTAAGAGTTTGGTTTGTATATTAATTTTGCGACATGTACTGGATGAGTACAAAATTTTAGTTGAAATTGTATTATATTGATGTATTAAGTTTAAATTATAGCGATAATGTTAGGGTAAGCTAACTATATGACGTTTAAGTAATGTTATTGTATGACATTGTTATGTATATGACTGATTGTTTAATAAATAGTTGCAGATGAGGATGACGAAAGTCGAAAGATACTGCAGATAAATGTAATGTTGGACTTATTCGCTTATAAATGTTCAGTAAAGCTGAACGGAATATAAATTCAATTTAAGAAACAAATTGAATCAAACGTGAATAGTGCCCTATACGTATTATTACAGTGAAAATTAATGATAGGTCTGATGTAATACATAACTTAAAAAATTCACGTGCCACCATTGGCTGTGAAGAAATGACAAGTTTTATTGAAGTGCGAATGAGGAGGAGGGGGAAACAAATCTGGGCAGTAACAATTTGGAGAACACTCATTCTTTAAAGATGCGGCCCATTCGCAAGATACATGCCCGAAAATCACAATTATTGGGGATGTTAATGCATAAGACTATTCGTCACTATCCTCACAATATCTCATGATGTTAGATTTGGAAATGTAGATGTTGGCTTAGCTGACGCTTTGTAATTCCCGGCTCGCAATGAAACGACCGAATTATTCTACGATTTGAAGGCTATCAAAATATCAGGATGTAAATAAACCTTCTTCTTGTTCTACGCATTTGCGAATTTACTAATAAAATATAAATGATAACGTTGAGTGTAAGTTTTGGAACTGTGGTGGAACATCTGCGCTGCAGTTTGAGAGCGTTTCCTGTTTGTGCCCTTGATTCCTAGCTACGCAGAAACTGAATTGTCTCATCGCGTCCGTAAAAACCGAACAGTCCGGTATTGCTACTTGTATCTGGAAAGGTTCGTTGTTCTTGGAAGAAGGATGAGACATTATCCTGCAGCCTTAGTTCGCTTAAATCAATTATTCATTAGTTGGACAGACAATGTTGGAAAATATTTATATTTAATAAATTTCTTACACTTCATTATTTTGGCTAGAAACGCGATAGTCTATTTGTGAAATACTGTTCGAATGCAATGTTTCTGATATTTCCAAATCGAGAGGTATATGTAACTGCCATGTGTACGTTTTTTATACAACGAGCAGGTTCACTTTTATCATGAAACACAGGGAATGAACATTTGGGGTGTGGTGGCAGTGTTATGGTTTGGGACATGTTTTTGAGAAAACTGTGATACAGTTCATCCTATAATATTGATCGCGTGTCCAATTGAATATGGCTAGTATCTCCTGGAGATGTTACTTTACGTTAGAGCTTCCACCTCCCTCCCCACACACCATCATCAGATTCAAATGTCAATCCAATTTAACGTTCTTTAAAGATGTTGAAAGAGTCATCTGGAAGCTGAATTCAATACCCATTTTCACAAAAATGAATAGATCTATTTATTGATTATAGTGGTAGATTCTTTGAATTAGAATATCATCGCGTAGAGTCAAGACAAAGACTAATCGACGTCGTAGTTGTAACGGTCAAACACATCTGCTCGAGCTTTTTGCGGTATGGAGTCATAAGAAAAGAGACAGCATTTGAACCAGCGGCAATAAAAACCAGACTTAACGTCGCACCCGGGATGTTACCCAATTTTGGTGGGAGTTGGCTGCATCGGGTGGTGATTTTTCCCAAGTATAACCATAAATGTTATTGGTCACCTGAGTGATATGAACCAAAGAAGTGGGGAATAAATTTTAAAAAGGCGTGCAGCGAAATTTTAGGTGGAGATTTGGATAGATTTTTCGAGAGCGGTGAGACGAGAGAAATTGCAAGAGATTTGGAGAGAGATTCTCCGAGAGAGGTTGCTGTATAGGTGGTTGGAATTGTGGCAATGAAGATTTAGAGCAGATGATCGGAATCCTTGGACAGGCAGTTCAAGGACAGGAGGATAAAGAGAAATTCTACCTGAAGCAGGAAGAATAGCAGTGGCGGTGGCTGTGATCCGGATAGAGTGCAACCCAGTTAAGGGGAAGTAGCTGGAATATTCTCTGATTTCTGTACTGCCAGGTACGAGTAGATTTTTGTAAAATATTTTGTTCAATGAGAAGGTCCATAATATACGACCCTGAGGTTAGAGATAGAAATGTTTAGTTTTGAGGAATTTATTTGTATAATTTTTTATGTAAATATATTTGTAGTTAAATTAAGAAAGAATTGCCAGCATTTAGATTAATATAACGAAATTGTAATTATTAATGTAAAATA
Source organism: Eucriotettix oculatus (assembly GCA_034510155.1). NCBI lineage: Eukaryota > Metazoa > Arthropoda > Insecta > Orthoptera > Tetrigidae > Eucriotettix > Eucriotettix oculatus. The sequence goes on from CM067377.1 coordinate 60,780,612, forward strand.
TGTTTTTGGATCAAGTAAATTATTTGTCTTTCTTTTATTTTATAAAAAAAACTCAATATTAATGTATTAATATTAGACGTAAAGAGGCTTGTAAACGAGCAACAAAAATTTCACATTGCCGGCAATATTTCTGAAAACTATGACCCGGCAATATTGTCGACAATGTGTAGGCAAAGCTATGGCCAGGCAATGTGTTGAAATGTATATCCCGGCAATATTGCGGCCACAATGTAACCGGAACATTTCCCGCCTGCACGCAGTACAGCAATAATGGCCGAAAATGAAGTTCTTATTAGCGCATCGTTAGTAGTGATAAACTAAAGAAAATTAAAAACCTGGTTTAGAGCTTTTTTAAATAAACAAGACACAATTCACAATTTAAGCAACGAACTGATTCTTGATTATTTATTCAAAAACCGTCGCCTTCTTTGTCCGAGGGAGACTTTGAATATTTCCTTTAAAAATAGTGGTCATTATAGGGAAAAAGGATACGGTGATGGGAAATACAACACCGACCTATACGAGATTGGCAATTATCCAAAAATTGTTTTGACGTATTTATTCAGTGTCCGACTGTTCGATTGAAGTATGCGTAGTTTAAAAGGTAGGATTAAGTGAGTTTATTTAATTACAGGTTAGACCTCTTTATTTGCTGAATAATTATTTTAAAAATTACATAATACTTTGTAATTATTTTTTTGTTACTTTTCAATAAATGACCAATATATAGGTTTCACAAGTTGTAAAATTTGTTGGCTATTGTCTGCCAAACATATTTTTTTACTTGGTATTCTCTAATGACCCACGACTCAAATTGATGAATTTGTGTGAACTGCATCGATAAATGCAATAATTTTTTCGTTTGGCGAGTCCATGATTGGAATAATGAATAATATTTATACTAAACACGACTCTAACCACATCTTATATTTATTATTAACTTAGCTGATTGGCCACAGAGATCTCTAGGGCCGAACTCACCGGCAAGTGGTTGCAGTACAGGCAACATTGCTCGGCAATACTGATATATTGCCGAAAATGTTGCTGGATTTTGGGCATGATTGCCGACCACATAGTGCCGTAAAAAGTTGCTCGTTTACAAGCCCCTTAGATAATGAATATCCGCCCCCTATATATTCACTACATATTGAAAGACAAATGTAGCTCATATATTTTTATAAGCGACGGACTAAAGTGTGTATGTAATAAGAAATTCACGTTTCAATTGAATACATTCAGTTCAAAAATTATTCAAGATCTTGATCACTGAACGAACGCGCTGTTCATTGGACACTGAATTGTGTGGGTGTTTTAGACAAAAGGTAATTATTAGCACAATAGGAAACGTCTCCACAGGATTGGGAAGTGATGATACGAAATACAGAGTTTTTAGAAATAGAATATCTCCTAATGCCAAACTTATTCAAGACATTTCGTGTTCAATACTCAGATAATTGATTTTTGTTGTTTAATTATTTAACTAAGAATGTCTGCGAAACTATAACACAAATTGATAGCAGTGAGGAGGTTGAACATGGACAGTCTTCCTGTTTTCCATTACATTGGATTCTGTTTCGTTTTGTGTTGACAGGCTACGTGAGGCTGATCCTAAAACAGACAACTCCCCTTTAATAGCATAGGAAGGAAATTGAAAAGGGGGCATTTGGATGGTAGAGCAAGGTAACAAAGGGATAACTACGCTACCCGGGCTATTGTTTAAGGATCCTACCCGGTGTTTCACCTAAAAGAGATGCAGGGCAAACCCTAGAAAACCTGCACGAGGAAGGTCGGGATTTTGGGTATTTTACTCACGCCCTTTCAAATGACGCTAGAAGAAGTTGCTGTGGGGTCGCAGCATTTCCTTCTCCGTGTCTGCTCTGCACCAGTTTTAGGAGGCAGTTGACTGAATGATCCAATGGGATCAAAGAACAAATTTTATCGTGTGCTCTTCTAAGTAGATGAAGGTGCCTCGGAAAGCGAGAAAACGAGAGAGAATACGAGGCATCCCCTAAGGTAAGTCCCATAATCAATCTGGGTAGACATACCTGCAAGATATATATATATATATATATATATATATATTATTTTCTCCATAGTTCAACTGCGAATCACATGACAGAGACCACCTTGTTTGGTGAAACATGTTCATAAAACATTAATTTACTGAATCCGTTATAACGTATTAAGATCATGCTCGTTCTCTCATATACAGCTAATTTTCATGTTGAGCGTAATGCCAACGTTGAAGTGAAAATTACAGGATGTAACTTTTCTTCGGCATAGCCGCGATAAAGGTTGGGAGGTCGCTGTTGTCAAACTGAGACAACTAAGCTTTTAATTATGAGTTAATTATGAGGTTATGTCATTATACAGATTAACTGCCAATAAGTACAATGTAAAATAAGAATTAATAATCTTGTACAGTAATTTATGTTGATAAAATCAATTTCAGTACATACTTGTCCTTTTAACTAAAAACGTCTGAGCAAGAAGTGAAGTAACCGTCGAGTCGTTCCTAATCCATTTTCTGAGGTTACTCTTACTTTTTATATCAAAATGATTACATATTTTTTATAAGTGTCAACCTGGAATTTTCTAAGAGAGACGCAGGATGAACCTTGCGATCTTGCTTCAGGTATGTCGAGCGTATGATACTAGTTCCACGCCCTTCCAGTGACGGAAAAGGAGAAATCGTCGTAAGTTACTTAAATGTGATCAACGGATTTAAATAAATACGATGTGAAATATATTGAAAAATAAGTTGTAGTACTTATAGAACAAGCAATTGAAAATATGGGATTACCTATTAAAATTTTCACCTCATTTGTACCTTATAACGATTCGAAAATTTTTGGATGTAAATATTAATGTTTAGTAACATTAAAAAAGTTAATAATAATTTAATACTGATTGTAACAGTCGCTCTCCATAGTCCGACAAATATGCATTGAAAATAACGTTTTATTTTAAATTATATAAAGACTTAGTACCTACAACGACAAAGGCCTCAGAAATTGTTTCCATTTTGTACATCACTAACATTATAAAACATTCTCCGGAATAATAACCTTATGTGAATATACTGATACGTTTTTGATAAATGACCTGCTATTGGCGTTTGCTTTGTAAATCAAGGAGCGGAAAGTAGTCCTACCAAGAAGTTATTCATTAAATTCAATATGAAAGTGGCAGTAAAGATGAAAATGCATTATCGGATGGACGATTTGCACACCTTACTGATATAAATGTTAATTTTTTAAAGGGAAAACAGAGGCATCACCGCGGTACGTACCATTTTCACAGATCTTGAAAACTATACTGTGCAAAATAAATATAACCCCATCGAGGTGGCGGCTGATTATCGTATTCGTGACGGAGCTCAATTTGGATCTAAAAATTGTTACCTAATGGTTTTGTTATTGTTGTAAACCACTGTCTAATTTAGGTAAATTTTTTAAAAAGAGATTTATTTTACTATTGGTATGATCTCTTTGTAATTACAGATAAATATGGCCTAACCAATTAAGATTTTATTGACTTTTATGAGGACTAATCATTGTACATTGATACCTATAAAATTCTTTCTTCGGAATTTTAATCAAGTAAATATGAAATAACAATTTTAACAAGAACTAACTACTTTTCTCTCACGAATATTGAAATATTTAAATGTCTGATTATATTCTGAATTTGCATATCTTATTTCAGTTCGAAGGTATGTTGTTGTGGTATTCAGTCTTAAGACTGGTCTGTTGCAACCCTTCATGCTAATCAATCTTTCGCAAGCCTTTGCATTTTTGCATAACTACCACATCCCACATCCTCCCTAATCCATTATCGTATTCCATCCTTGGACTCCCTCTCTTGTTCTTACCCCACACACCTCCCTCTAATGCTAATTTTACAAGACCCTCATGTCTTAAAACGTGGCCGGCCTATTAATCTATCCCTTCTCTTAGTCAACGTCCTCCATATTGCTCGCTCTTCCCCTATTCTGCTTAGAAATTCCTCGTTAGTGACTCTATTCGCCCATCTAATTTTCAGCATTCTCCTATAGCACCACATTTCTAAAGTTTTTATTCTTTTCCTTTCTGCATCTCTTACCGTCCACGTTTTGGACGCATATACCACCACACTCTATACGAACATTTTAGCAACGATTTCCTAATAATCACACTTATATTACCCGTAAGTCCCTCTTTTCCGCGAAAGCCTTCCTTACCTGTGCTATACTTCTACCATCCCTTTTTATTAGGTTTGCTTAGTAGGAGAATTACTTAACTTCCTCAAAAATATCCCTTCCCAATTTAACATCCTTTGTTATTCCGCTGTTTCTCATACTACACTCCATTACCTTGGTTTTCCTTTTATTAATCCTCATAGAGTACTCTTCCTCCATGACTACGTTAATACCATTTATAATGTATTCCAAGTCCTCTTATGACTCCCCTAATAGGACAATATCATCGGCATCAAGGTATAAGATAACAATATTTTAGTAAACTTTAGGAAATACTAGGAAATTTAGAATACAGGCTACAATCAAGAAGAGCAACTTACAGTCATGGTCAAATATACAAAAAAAAAAGGAAATTTCCCAAACGTTAAAGAGAAAACTAAGTATATGTTATTTTATATATTTTTAATTTCTAGCGCGTTTGTTATGTTATACAGGAATGTTTAATAACACAAAATGTTGAAATTGGACTACCGATTGCAGTAGCATAAAATGTATAAAAGTCTTTCTTCGAAACAGTTAAAATGAGTTTTAAAAATTCTAAGGAGGCAACTAAAATATATATTTATAGCGGTAAAGAGTAATTTTAATTACACAGAATACATAGAAATGTGAAAAAACATTTCTATATATTTTGTGTAACTTTTATTAAATTATTTAAATTTTATAGTTTATGCTTTATCTTTTGAAGGTTAACACTGTTGTGATAGTAAGCTATTTGTTTCTTTTATGTGCCGTTCTTACAATCAATATTGAAATTAATTATTCTATGTAATTTGCATATTTATTAATAATATACAATATTCAGGTTTACCTTCTAAAAAACGCATTTAGTTCATAACTGTTATTGCAACAATATACTAATTTTAAAATTTGTGTGCCAGTAATATTGGAAATGTGATGACTCTGAAAATATTATTGAGACTTCATTTAAATTGTAAATGACATGTTAACAGAAAACAATTATTCACAATGATATAGTCATGTTCGACCTGTATGTTCGTGTCTCTGCTTGTGGTCGGATTACTCACTAGTAGCGGATAAACACATACATAAATTTCACTGATAAGATTGCCATACAAAGGCTATCATTCTTCATGAATCAGGTTTCAGTTTTTTTCTCTGTTCAATAATCTCAGATAAATAGTATTATAAGGATGCAGATAACATACAGACTGAGGAACCACGTGACTGAATTTTTGCCGTAACTTTAAAATTATTTTCTTTCTTAATTGAATTGTTTTTAAATTTTATAACTCGTATTTTGATTATTAAATAACTCCCCCATATTTATTTAATTAAATGCCAAGACCACTGAGACTCGCATGCTCGGCTCAAGAGCTCAGGCTTCTTGGCTCATCGCTTATCATCTCCTTCAATGTTCTGGCGGATCGGGATTGGTATTTTTATGTACATATTTATTTAATTATGAAAATGTAGTGGTGTCCGGCATTCGTATAAACAAATCTGAGGGATAGCGTAAGCGTTACAATATCACTGCTCAAATTAATTAAAAGGGACAAACCGTCGCAACGTGGAACATAATGTTCTAAAAGAATAAAGAATGAAAAAGAATTTGGCTTATAATTTCGGCATATTTAATAAATGCTGCATCTTGGAATAACTAGTAGAAATAAATGACAATAATGATACACAAACCTAATTCTTAATGCATACATCGTAAAATTGCAATGTTGTGGTATTCAGTCCTAAGACTGGTCTGATGCAACCCTCCATGCTAACCTATCTTGCGCAGGCCTTTACATTTCCGCATCACTACCACATCCCACATTCTCCCTAATCTACTTATCGATTCCATGCTTGGCCTCCCCCTTCTGTCCATTTCTCACACACTTTCCTTCCAATGCTAACTTTACAAGACCCTCATGTCTTAAAACGTGGCCTATTAATCTATCCCATCTCTTGGTCAACTTCCTCCATATTGTTCTCTCTTCCACTATTCTGTTTAGAACTTGCTTTTTAGTGATTCGATCCACCCATCTGATTTTCAGCATTCTCATATAGCACCACATTTCACAGGCTTCTATTCATTTTCCTTTCCCCAACTCCTATCGTCCACGTTCGCACCCATATAACTCCATGCTCCATACGAACATTTTTAGCAATGATTTCTTTATATTCACACTTATATTAGCCGGAAGTAAATCCCTCTTTTTCGCGAAAGCCTTCCTCACATGCACTATCCTACTCCTTATGTTTATTTACTTTTACCATCCCCAGTTATTGCGCTTCCCAAGTAGCAGAATTCCTTAACTTTCGTCAAAATATCCCGTTCCAATCTAACACCTTTTGTTAATCCACTGTTTCCTATACTACACTCCATTACCTTTGTTTTGCCTCTATTAATCTTTAAATTCAACTCTTCCTCCAGGACCCCGTTCATGCCATTATTATGGTTTCCAAGTTTTATTCTGACTCCTCTAATACTACAATTTCATCGGTAAAGCGTAGGATTTTTATTTATTCTCATTGCAGTATGATTCCTTTGCCATATTCCGTTTTAACTTTCTTCATCGCCTGTTCTAGATATAAGTTAAACAGTATGGCGACAGCCTGCATCCTTGTCTTACTCCTTCTCGATTTCTGTTTTCTTTTCTTGATCTTCAATTCTAATTACTGCTGGCTGACTTCTGTAGAGGTTACAGATAAGCCTTCTTTCTCGATATTTTATTCCTGTACTCTTAAAAATACTTAATAGTGCGTTCCAGTTCACATTATCAAAGGCTTTTTTAACCTAATAATACCATGAACTAGGCCTTTTTTTTCTTATCCTGTCTTCGAAAATTAGACACAAAGTCAATATTGTTTCTTTTGTCCGTATATTATTCCTAAAAACAAACTGATATTCTTCTCACTCGCACTATATTTGACATTTTGTGAATAAAGAACCACACGAAAGGAATCCCATTATTCTATAAGACTATATTCTTTTAAGATTCAGGACGATCTTTTGAGCAAACAATCATAACAAAGCAGCAGTGTCGTCGCACTACTTATTTGTAGACTACAATTAATAGAAGTATTGTTGGATTATTTGTACTTTTGTTCTCAATTTAGTTGAGGGACTTCTGATTTGTAGTTTATATTTACTAATAAAAATCTTTTACTCTCCTCTGCCATGTATAGCATACTTATCATTAAGGCACTTGAACTTCCTTGGGTCGTAACCTATTCGCTTATTCCACAATTTTGTTGTAAATTACTAAATGGATTGTGTTTAATATGCGGATGATTGATAAGTGATGAACTTATGCATACTTCTTCCAGAGCTCAGGGATCGAAGGCTTTCCCTTTGTATTTGCTGTAGAAGAAGTTCTCCGGTTTCCAAACAGGTACAACATTGATCAAGACGCGACGTTTTACGACCAACGGCTCTGTCGCCATCTTCTAGATGAAGAGCGGATGGTCGTAGAAACATCACGTTTTAATCAATGTCACAGCCGAGAACTTCCTCCAGAGCCGCTGTCCCTGACTAGTTTTGTAGGTCTCTGGAACAAAGACAACTCTTGTGAGACGTAAAGTTTCATGCGCTATTTTTTCATCCACCTTATCAGGTGTGTACATGGCCACCCAGTGAAGAAACAGGGGGCAATAAACAGCAGAGAAAATTTCTTTCTCACGCGACAAGTGGCAAGTTCGAGGTCACGGCGAAGGGCTCCCACGAGAATGCGCCATTGTGGAGAGTGCACTACTTCACAGAAATAAAGACACAGAGACAGAGAGAGAGAGACGAGGGAAATTGTTCCACAATAGCGTCGCAGACTTTCATGTTAATTTGCAAACGTAAATAACATACTCTGAAGTATCCGAACAGCAAGCCGATAACTTAGACACACCAAAGATGTAAATCCTTCCAAAAAATTATATCTCCCCGAAATTCTCGAAAACAAGTAATTATATCTAGTAGTAAGCAAAGTATATTATAATGTCTTTCAATTATCTCCCAACTGCTTAATCTTAGCAAATTTACTTACAGCAATAGATTCCTAATTTGTAATCACAGCCTTTTGTAACATTCCTCATTGCAAATTAACTGCAACGAATTATTAATTACTTTCGTTTGAAAAAAAAAGTCTGCACTTATTTAATAATAAGTTTGTTTAGCGTTTATAAATCTGGAAACATTCCATACTTAGTTACACAAAAATAGTCAAGAAACATTACTAAAACCATTCATTATCCATGAATGACTATTTTACTTTTTCATGGTACCTTGACAGTCAAATTTTATCTCTAGATTAGGAAAGCTCGTTTCATAAGCAGCCCGAGTGCTATCACGCGTGTATTCAATGTGACCTGTAGTACGTGTGTAAGGAAATATAATTTTTCCCTACATAAAGAAAAAATCAGAACTGAATAATTTAGTTACATGTTTACTGACATGTAGTGAGCAATTATAAATAAACTAATAAATATTTAGTGTTCTCCTAATTAATTATTACAGAGGTATCCACTGTAAAAATTTACAGAATTATTTTTGCTAAAAGAAGCATAGAAACTAGTGACCTTATAAATAAAATAAAAAATTACACAATTGAGATTGTGAGGAAATAAGTATGAACTGATGTAAAAAAAGCAATGGTTTCCCAAAGGATTACGACGATTACTTTCACTTCTGGGAAACCATACGCAATGTATACGTATGCTATTAGTACGTTCATATTATTATGTACAAACTATATTTGTCGAAGAGAAATTTACTCGAGTTAGTCAAGCTCTAGGAAATTTTTCCTTCACTCCAGACTCTAAAGTTCTATGTCATGTATGGAAATTATTACAACAAGAACATGTCGTGGTTGTCAGTCCTTTGACCGGTTTGATGCAACGTTCCATGATAACTTACTCTGTGTGAGCCTCAATATTCTACATAACTACCAAATCCTTGGTAATCTGCTTAGAGTATTCCATCCTTGGCCTCCCTCTTCTGTTCCTACCCCACACTCTTCCCTCTATTGCTTATTTTGCCAAGCCCACATGTCTCAAAACGTGGAATATTAATCTATCTTTTATCTTGGTCAAAGTCCTCCATATTGTTCTCTCTTCTCTTATTCTGCTTCGAAGTTCCTCGTTTGTTACTCTATCCACCCATCTGATTTTCAGCATTCTCCTAAAGCACCATATTTCTTATGCTTTTTTTTCGGTATGCAACTCCTATCGTCCATGTTTCGCACCCATTTAACGCAAAACTCCATACGAGCATTTATAGCAATGATTTCCTTATATTCACACTTATAATACCCGTAAGTAAATTACCTTTTTTGCGAAAGCCTTCCTTGCCTGTGTTAATCTACTCTTTATGTCTACTATACTTCTAACATCCCTAGTTATTATGCTGCCGAAGTAGCGGAATTCCTTAACTTCCTTCAAAGTATCCCTTCCCAAACTAATACCCTTTGTTATTCTACTGTTTCGCATACTACACTCCATTACCTTGTGTTTCCCTCAATGATCACGTGGAACATGATAGAGGTTTTATGCAGAATTTTAATTAATTTTACAAATGAAGTAACGCCCGGGCCGATGTCTCGACAGAGATATTGATTAATTTCTCATCATGTTGCTTCCACGTCGGATCCACAACAGAGTAAAACTTAGGAGAGGGTGAGTTGAAAAAACAATATCAGTCATCTCCGCACTCGAGGACGCAAAAATCAACTAAGGTCCGACGAATAATTACGTCTGAGTCATATTTTGGACCTAATACCAACTTTCGACTTAAAAAATGTCTGCTCCATTTACCTGAGGCACAACTTCGGCCTTAGAAGTATTTACAACAATACTGGACTCTGAAGAAATTACGCTTAATCCATCCGAGCTACGACTCCGAACTTTGATGAATTTAGTACGGTTCCGGACTAAAAGATTCTGCTGTACGTCGCGTAGGCAGAGGCCATCCTGCTTCCCTGGCTTCGAATCCTGTGCTGTCTCCTGTTTTAGTTCTCGTATTTAATCTTGTGTTTATTCAAAGAATTTATTTTACTAATTATTTGTTTTAAGACTGATATTTAAATTAATAATGATGATAATTTTCCCCTTGTTTTTATCAGTCACACAATAAGAACTTTTTAATTTTGATTTCCAAATTTTATTCAGAGCTTTCGGCAATAGCCATAATCATCATCTTATAATTTGTAGCAAAATTTCTAAATTTCTTCATGGAAAGGTATGCGATTCCAGTCTATGCTGGCTTACACAGAGCACTTTTTTGAACTTCAGTGTTCTATAAGTTCTTGCTCATGTGCTCACCGAGCGCAACCGGCAACATACTTCCATGAATTGTCGAAAATTACATTGAAAAACTTTCAATGAGTCTTTAAAAATTTAGCCACGTCCAAATAATTTGTCGAAAGTCAATCGTAATCGTAACGATTTTGGAAATCAAAATTAAAAAGTTTTTATTATGTGACTGATAATGACAAGGGGAAAATTATCATAATTATCTTGTGTTTATTTATTTGTGTTAAGCAATTAGGTTAAAGTGTTAAAGCAATTTTTTGTATCAACGTTCATAGAATATATTACAATTGCAAGCACGTTCATTTATCGCATTTGTGTAGTGTGATATTGCTACTTTGTGAGAGCATCAAAACATTTAACGTAGTCTATTGAGCAAAGAGCGATTATCAGAACCTTCCTTTGTGCATTATATCATATATTATACATAAAATTTGTAATAATTTTGCACAGCTGAGATTAATTCTAATACGCGGGTACGAGCGGTAACTAGTGGAAAATCCCTGTATGGCGTTCTTATGTCTCTCCATTATCGCTTCCCGGCTATCTCTGTACGATCCTTCATATCGAACCGCTGTAATTCCGCCAATAATTTCTTATATTTTGTAACTGTAATTTTTCGGGAACTTCGCGTTCAAGGGGATTAGTGGAGCCCAGATTTTCTCTGTACAGTATGATACCAAGTTTTGCCATTATTTACGACTCTGACTCGCTCTCTGCAAATAACCCCTCAATATCCTTCTGCCGACTAGCTGAGCCGACCAATACACACGATTAGCAGCTTGAAGGGCAGGCAAGAGGAGAGGATCAGTGTAATAACTTCGAAACCAAGAGTTTTAAAAACGTAGTAATTTCTACAACCCCTGGTCAGATCATTGTATTTTACATTTGCTTCTCAAACTGGGAAGGATATATATATATAACATTAATGTTTACTTACAATTCAAATCTTTAAATTTATTATAAAGACAATGAAAAATTCTTATATTTGCTTAATTTCCTTTTAACACTCCACAATCGTAAATAGAGATCTGAGTTCATATTTACGTTATTAAATATTTATTATCAAAATTGGAGCAAAATTAATGCTTAACTCAAAATGACCCTGCCTTTTTCAATCCAAGTGTCTCAATACGCACGGTTTTCATGAATCAAGCTACATAAGAGGCGGAAGAATATTTGACCCACTGACAATTATTTTCTTCGCAAATTCTGGCAAGAGCTCTTTGGACGACACCTGTTATTCTTCTTGGAACGTTTCCAGGACATCATCTTTCAGGTAGCGTGACGAATTGCTGGCAAAGGTCCGGGACTTGCTGTCAGAATGACTAATTTTGAACTTGAACTGCGCGGGTCCAATAGCATACGGTAACTCAATATTATCAAAAGAAAAGATATTTACATTAACCTGTTGATAAGTGGACTAGTGATCGTCTCAACATAACTAAGTTCTCCTAAATGTTACTCGCAATAATGCAACAGTTTTGTATTGTGAAGATAAATCACTATAATAAAATTGAATATTTGTATCACCTGGAGTTCAAGCGTCATATCTTTGGACTTCGACCCTTATAAAACATCAAAGATAGGTTCACTGCTTTTCCAGAACATATGTGGTGTAATTATTCCCTAGTTAATACTCAATAATTATTTATTTGAATTCTAATCTGTAATGAGACGTTTAGGTAACAACGTATTTCATGGCGGTTTCTGACTTCATTAATAGTTTAAACTTGATTAAAAGTTTGTAACTGCTTATTATCGTATTTAGTCTTGACGACTTCCATCTATAAACTTACTATAAGCATTTACATTTTATTCTTTTTTTGGCAACTCGACTACGATCATAAACAACTAAACTTGAATCTATTAGTTGCGAGATATGACGTCATTTCAGTTATCTATATATAATAATCTTGAAATAAAAAACAGTTTTACATGCTCTAAATTGGACAATTAGTCATAACGAATTTCTTAAATTATTTAGATAACACTGCGTAATATTCTTCGGTGCTTTCTTCCAGATATTCCATGGAATCACACGATGTGCATCCCAGCTCAGTGTTGCCATAGTGTTCTTCGGATAATCTCCTTCTTTTTCCACCTATTTAACTGTTACTTAGTGTATGTGACTTATAATGAATCCACGTTTCATCAACAGTAATAATACGTTATGAAACCTCGGTCCAATACCGTTATAAAACATCCAAATACTGGGGCGAAATGTTTATTCGACCACCTTGAGGGTAATCACGTGGTGACATCTCTAGTGGGATAGACTATTCCTCTGATAGTCTCACCTTTCATAAAAGTCAGTGTTTCAAACTAGGCTGATGAAGCAATTTTACTCCCCCATTCATATGGAAAAATTATATATTAATAATAATTGATATGATTAATTTAATGAATCAGAGTCTTCCACAAAAGCGAAATGTCCCGTCCGGTCGAGATTTTTCTCCATTCCGATCTTCCAAATACAATAATTTGCTGAAACAATAATATTACCGCTATGTAAAAGTTATGTGTATTCGCTAATGACCTAGACGTTGAAGCGACTTTAAACAAAAATAATATTAATAATATACCAAAATTTTACTACGTTTCTTAGAAGATCCGCAGAGTTCTCTTCATTATAAAATTTCCAAATTTTGCCCGTACTCGGCGGTAATTCCAAAGTGACTATTAAAATTTCGTACTAGACGTGCAAAAGCCTCTGTCTCTAAACTTGGTAAAATTATCCACTGCTGTCAACATGTGGATCATCAATTTTTGTCCGATCACGATACAAAGCCTCCATATTGAGCATTATTGCACGTCTTACTCGTCTCATTTAATGCCACTAGTAATTAACAAAATAATTCAGTCTTGACAAGGTTTAAAATCTTAAAAAATTATTTAGGCATTAAGATTTTTATCTTTTCACAAGTTGTACAGTTTTTTAGTAAATGCAAAATCCAGATAGATTACAAATCTGACTATACCACATCTAATAAAATAAATTAAATGAAAAAATTAATTTGACGATCTGAGTAAACACTGTGTGGTTTACAAACTCTCCTGTTCAAATTATAATATCTGCCAAACTAAGTAATCTCTTAAACCCCAGGACATAAACGACATAGTTACTTTAAAGCGAAAAAGATGCGTCTTTTTATAAACATATTTTTATACACCAACAAATTTTATTGGATTGATATAAAACTTTTAATTACAAAATAAAGTGTAACAAATCATTTTTTAGACAAGTTACGCCCTTAAGTGTTTCTAAATGCTTTCTTCTCAAGTACAGAAGAGACTTACTTATCTTACATTAGTGTCATAAATACATCTAGAAAGGTCATTACTAATGGGTTTAATTGCTTGGAAAAGGTTTCAATGTGAGTGCACAACGTAACTTTCACTGATGGTTTGAACGTAACCTTCTACAGGGCTCGTTTAGAGTTCATAACCGTTATAAAATACTCATTGGAAGTAATAATGAAAGCAATATTAAATCTTATATAAAGGTAAGAAATAAGAAGGTTTAAGAACGACAGTTTTGTAATTAATTATCGACTAAACTGTTACAAGATTCAAACAAACTCGAACTAAACTGATGTTAATTACTACGTAACAATGCGTCGCATGTGAAAGGAAAAGCTAAGGAAAACTGTTAAATGAGAAAATGAATGTATTCCACAGAGAAAAAAGCTGTGGGGCTCTGACGCCAGAATTCGCGAAGGAGGAACAGGTTAGCAACACCCAGATATCTACTTTGACAAGCGGAATGCAGGATTTTAAATGACTCCAACAAGAAGCCCGTTACATCCAGTCACTTAGAAAAGAAAAGAAATTAAAATCGACACGGAAGCTAAGAGGTATAATAATTATATCCGACGATGTTCAGTATTTTAACGGACTGAGAGTGTATTTAACTACAGTACTATGGCCTGCCATTGCAATAACTTTTATTTCGAGTTGTAACATGAGAAAGAGGAAAGTAAAAATAATCAGCAACACTATATACACCTGGAATAAAAAACTCAATTTGAGTCTCATATAAATTCCTTTTAGTAAAATTAGCTTATTACATTCATTCTTAATAAATGTTTACATACATACTATATTAGCACGGTATAGTATTTAGTTCAAGAGTAACATCTCCGCCAACACGTGATTAAATCAGATAGAGTGGATATATTAATAGACCATTAAAGAACGAAGGCTTTCCCGGTGAAGAATATGTAGAAACGTTTCTCGGGTTTCCAACCGGGTAGTCTCAGTAAACAGCGACGTTTCGTCAGATAGCAACTCCGTCATCTTCCAGGCTGAAGTGTAATTCAACCTGGAAGATGACGGAGTTTCTATCTGTCGAAATTTCACTGTTTACTGAGACTACCCGGTTGGAAACCCGAGAAACGTTTCTACATTAATAGACCACATTGTAAAATTAGTATTAGAGGGACGTTTGTGGGGTAAGAACAGAAGAAGGAGGCTAAGGATGGAATGCGCTAGGCAGATTATGAATGATGCGAAATGTGCTAATTATGCGAAAATGAAAAGGCTTGTGCAAGATATTTTGCATCAGACTAGTCGTCGGACTGAATACCACAACACACACACCTTAATATAGTAAAGAAGTCTACCACCTTACAGAAGTACTGAAACGTTTTAAAAAGTCTAAGAAACGGTTCATTTAATTCTCCTGTATGTTAAGACAGGCGAAAATAATCCTGACACCTTAAGAGGGTCGAATATAATCCAGGTACCTCAGAAGACTGAAAACTAATAGGGCTGAACTACTACAGATCTTGCACGATGAATGCCTGAATTGAATTCAGCGACTTCCATAACTCCAGATTTCACATAAATTTCGTTTTTTTCTCGCTATTATTATCCCCTTAGGATGCGCCTGTTTCATGACGAATTGGGTTTAAATTATACTAAAACAAAATCTGAAAAAAAACTATGGATTTCTCTGACCGAGGAAAATATTTATTCTACGCAAACATTGGTCATCCTCTCCATCTCAATGAGTGTTAGTCACGATTTACCCCTACAGTGCTTATTTTCGCGTCGCAAAGAACACGTGTACAAAATTTGGTTGTAACTGGTCCACGACTTAAAAATTTAATATTGGAACATACACTCACGTACACACAAAGTACACAGAAACGGTCAATTTACTGTTCCGTCTGTTAAGCGCTGTGGTTTTCTTGTATGTCAGTACGTAATGTATGGTGTCATTATTATGTTTATGAACAAAGCTTGGTACGTAAAGAAGAGACAAATCTACATACAAGTAGTACGTGTTATTGACTTGCGACAGACTGATGCGTACAAGTAGCACTACATAGAAGTCCTTGTCGCAACGCCCAAGACGTATGGTTGGTCGTTAATCTTCTCATACTCTTACAACAATACAAGACGCAATACCCACATCACTCAAAACGCCATTGTGTAACCACGTCATGGATTGGAAAGATGTCGCAATACGTAATTGTCAGAAGATCCTACAGAAAAGAATAACCCTCACTAATAATAATTAATTAATCAATTTTTTAAAATACTACTTACATGAAAAATTCGGCCACAAGTCAGCATTAAATAAATCACTATTTATTAACAAAAGCGATGTTTCATCTCCATTTTAAGACTCCCTGAGGCTTACTACAATAAATATTACAATAAATTAAATATAAGTTCAATGCTACAATTTTTTAATTCTTATATAAAAATGGCTAAAAACTTACAAATTTAGCATTACATCCTATTTACTCCTTGACTCCAAATTCTTCACATGTAAATAAAATAATCTTTTCGGCTGAGGGAGTCAAGGATTAAATAGGATGTAATGCTAAATTTGTAAGTCTTTAACCATTTTTATACATAAATTAAAAAATTGTAACATTACACTTATATTTAATTTATTGTAATATTGTTTGTAGTGATCCTGAGGAAGTCTCAAAATGGAGATAAAACGTCGCTTTTGTGAATAAATAGTATTTATTTAATTCTGACTTGTGGCAGTCTTTTTTATTTATTGTTAAATTGAAAGTCAGAAAAGTTTGTTGCATTACAATTTAATTTATGTAACTGTAACATAAAGCATATAATAACGAATTCGATTATTTTACTCAACTGTACTCCTTAATTCAGGTTTTCTGTTCAGTTCTGATTTGATTGTTTATGTTGTAGTTATAATTATTCATTTTATTTTTTGGTGTGCTTATTCCCTATTTTATTATGTAACTGCTAAATTTTATAAAATTAAATATATTTCTAAAATAATATGGAAGCATCACTTAACATTTCTAGCCTCTTTACCAATTTTTGTTTTTATATATTCATATTTTAAATAGTATAATACATTGTATAATTATCAAACTCATTCTATTTTCAAAACTTCGTTAACACTTCCAAACAAATTAGTTATCTCGTGAGTCCATGCGAACATTTCACTTAAGTGCTGGAAATGTGATTTTTTTCCAACATTTAAATAATAAGTTCAATAATATTTCCTTTCGTCGTTAAAAATATCATCACAATTCAATAACAAAAATTAATTTGATTAGTTTTGTACTTTTAAGCATTAATGTTCAAGCCATACGTTCAGCACTTGCATCCTTCTCCACCTTCCCACTTTCAGTTCTCTTTCACAAAAGAAAAGAAGTCCAATGACTAAAAAATTACTGAACTGCATAGAAGAACATTTGTAACCAAAATCGTTTGTCAAAGTCATTTATAACAACTTATTTCAAAATGTAATATTGCCACATTATTTGTTATTATTTTGTTTGTAACTTTAGTTTTATTATAATTTCAATGACATTAACAAATGTATTAGTAGACATGTCTTTACCCACAAGAACTTTGTATTGTAGCTGATGTTATGGTGTGGTTGTGAGCGAGGGGCAGTTTACGGTGTGCATTCGGTGCGAGTGGATCGAGTTGAATAAAAGTGTTTTTATAAAACCTGCTAGTTCGATTATTAACTGAGACCCGTGACAGTTTGGTGGAGACGCCAGGTATCCTCAACACGGGTCCCATTAGAAGAAGCCGTCGCCTTAAACATTTGCCACCTGAGTACGGAGTTTATTTGAAACAGCGTACGAGGGTTAGAAAGATGGCGACCACGACAGCTGTTTCACCTTTAAGCTCCTGCCATCAAGTTAGGAATCCGACAATATTCAAAGGTGAGACCAGCCAAGATCCAGACAAATGGCTAAAAGAATACAAACGGGTCGCCAAACACAATCGCTGGGACGACACAGTGTGTTTAGCCAATGTGTACTTCTTCTTAGAAGATACGGCGAAACAGTGGTTCGAAAACAATGAAGACCGACTTAGTTCCTGGGACGTATTCGAAGAAGGGATAAAAGCAGCTTTCGGTGACAGCCAGAAACTTAAAAGGCGTGCGGAGGAGCAATTGAAGACGCGTGCACAAGGATCAACGGAAAGCGCAATGTCTTACATACAGGACGTCATTGCACTGTGCCATCGAGTAAACTCGTCAATGGACGAAGAAGAGAAAGTTGGTCACTTGATGAAGGGCGTCGCAGAGAACATTTACCAGGCCATTCGTATCCTGAACATTACAACAACAGAGGAGTTCATAAAATGGTGCCACCACATAGAGCTATCACAACAGAGTAGAATAGCTCCACGACGCTATGAACGTTTACCTAACGTCGCTTCAATGACGAAGGTGGATGAGAGACAAGATATGGCCACTCTAATAAGACAGATCGTCAGAGAGGAAATACAGAAAGTGTTTATGCCACAAAATATAGAACCGCAGCCGTTAGATTTTGAGGGAATAATAAAAGAAGAAATACAAAGAAGCATGGCTCCCCTTTCGAGGCCCGAACCAGCGTACGTCGCAGAAAGACCACAGATAAGTTATGCTGCCACGATCCGTAACAAACCGAGACAGTCGTATATCGTGCAATCCCGTCGACAATCCTCGAGTCAACAGAAGGAATCACCACGACGACGAACAGATGTTTGGAGGACTACAGACAATACACCCGTGTGCTTCCATTGTGGGCGTCCAGGCCACGTGGTACGTTACTGCCGTGAACGGAGGCAAATCTTTGATGACTACTACGCCGACAGACGTCAACAACCAAGAAGACAGAACGAAGACGACGAATACAGCCGAACCGCCGATCGCAGTCCGTCCCCACAAAGAAGCAGATCACCTGCACGCCGCGGACGTTCACCGTCACCATACAGACGATCCAGCCGTTCATCCAGCCAGGAAAACTGAGATGGGCGACCACCTACGGAGGTGCGGCCGCTGCTGATAAAAATCCTCCTTGGACGACAGTCGCTAGGATGACGGGGAATTACGTAAATATCGACATCGACGATCAGCCAGCTAGAGCCCTCGTAGATTCTGGAGCCTCCTATTCTGTAATAGCCGATGCTTACCGCCGACAGTTCAAGAAGACCATGATAAAAGACGATAGAGAAATTACGTTGAAGACCGCCAACGGAAGTCAGGTACGGTCTCTTGGAACCTGTACTTTTAGAATCAGTATTAACGGCCAGACTCAACCATTTCAATTTATAGTCATCCCTGAATGCAGTCATAATGTTATTCTAGGATGGGACTTCCTCGAGGCGTCGCAGGCCGTCATAGACTGTGGCGACGCTGTACTCTACCTTGACGAGGCAAGTGAAAAATGTTCAGATGTACCACAAGGTGTGAGTCGGATATTCGTACTAGAAGACACGTTTGTTCCGCCTGCATCAGCAAAGCGAATCCGAGTCCGTGCCACGAACGCTGACAATTGTGACCTATTCGTGAGTTGTAATAAGACACTGCTATTCGGAAAGGAATTGTACGTACCGGCGTCAATATTAAACATTTGCGATGGCGAAGGAGATATTTGGGTCACTAATGGCAAGAATCAGTCGCAGCTAATCCCTAGAGGAATTTGCATTGGAATAGCCGAGACAATACACGAGGGCCAGCTCTGTAGCCTCGAGGAAAGTACACGACAAACAGACGTACGACGGAAAGCCGACGAGGAGGCTACGCAGTTGCTTCTTGGAGCCAATTTGACACAGGAGCAGCGAAAGCAAATACAGGACGTACTAAGAGAATTCTCCAACGTATTCGAATCCGGGAAAGAGTCGATAGCTCTCCGAAAACCTACGGTTAAACATCGCATCAACACTGGGGATAATCATCCGGTTAGCCACAGACCTTATAGAATGTCACCAGCAGAGAGACGGATCATACACGAAGAAGTTGACAAGATGTTAAAAAAGGGCATTATTCAACCTTCAGAAAGTCCGTGGTCATCCCCTGTAGTTCTCGTAAAGAAGAAAGACGGGAACTGGCGTTTTTGCGTCGACTATCGCGGATTAAATCGAATCACTAAGAAAGACGTATATCCCCTTCCACGGATTGATGACACGTTGGATTGCTTAAGCGGAGCAGTATACTTTTCAACTATGGATCTTCATACTGGCTACTGGCAGATCGAGGTAGACGAGGCGGATCGGGAGAAGACCGCGTTCGTGACTCCAGATGGACTTTATGAGTTTAAAATGATGCCATTCGGTTTGTGCAACGCGCCAGCAACGTTTGAGCGTATGATGGATAATTTGCTTCGACATCTTAAGTGGAAGACGTGTCTGTGTTACATGGACGATATTATAGTATTCTCCCATACGTTCAAGGACCACCTAAGCCGCCTAGTTACTGTAATGAAGTGTTTACAAGATTCAGGCCTTCGATTGAATCCCAAGAAATGTCTCTTTGCAGCATCGGAGATAAAGATTCTTGGGCACTTAGTGAACGGTAACGGGATTCTTCCAGATCCGGACAAGATTAGAGCAGTCACAAATTTTCCCACCCCTCGGAAGACCCGTGACGTCAAGAGTTTTCTTGGACTCTGTTCGTACTTCAGGAGATTTATAAAGGACTTTTGCATCAAGGCTCGCCCGCTCCAAGACCTTCTTAAAGGAGACACTAAATTCCTGTGGAACGAAGACCAACAAAGATCCTTTAATGTTTTGAAGAAAGCTTTGACGTCCGCTCCTGTACTTGGGTTATTCGAGGAGACAGCGCTCACAGAATTACACACTGACGCAAGCGGTTACGGAATAGGTGCCGTGCTGGTGCAAATTCTGGATGGCACTGAAAAAGTAATTGCATACGCCTCTCGAATACTGTCTAAAGCCGAAAGAAATTATTCAACAACCGAAAGGGAATGTCTCGCTGCTGTCTGGGCGATTAATAAATTTCGGCCATACTTATTTGGGAGACCATTCACTGTCGTAACTGACCATCACTCCCTGTGCTGGTTGACTAACCTCAAGGACCCATCAGGTCGCCTGGCAAGATGGGCGCTCAGACTGCAAGAGTATGAAGTGTCAGTCGTATATAAAAATGGACGTGTACATAAAGATGCTGACTGCCTTTCAAGGAATCCGTTGAATGATCAAACGGACTTGGACCGCATGGGTCCCGCTGTAGCTGCGTTGACCAATCTCACCGATGAACAACGTCGTGACGAGAATCTGCGGAAGATAATCGAAGATCTGGAAAATGGAAAACTGAGAAAGGAAGGATTCCACTTAATTGATGGCACATTGTATAAGCGAAATCATATTCCAATGGGACGGAATTGGTTAGTCGTCATACCGGCACATATGAAAGTAGAGATTCTACGATATTTTCACGACGCACCATCGTCCGGACATTTAGGATTCGCTAAGACTGCAGATAGGATTAGGCGCAGATACTACTGGTCTGGCCTCTGCAAAGATGTAAGGCGTTACGTGCGCCATTGCCGGGAATGTCAGCGAAGGAAAAGTGTACCACAACTGCCGCCCGGACAACTGATATCGATTCCACCTGCAGTGGCTCCATTCCACAGAATTGGAATTGACCTTCTAGGAAGATTTCCGAAGACGATTTTAGGCAATAAGTGGATAATAGTATGTACGGACTACCATACGCGTTATGCGGTAACCCGAGCCGTTCCAACAGCGGAAGCTGCAGAGATAGCAAAGTTTATTGTAGAAGAAATCGTTCTCAAGCACGGCGCGCCTCGTGTTATGATCTCGGATAGAGGTCAAGTTTTTCGGTCCAAGTTGGTGAGCGAGATAATCGCACTGTGCAATATCACTCACAGGATGACAACAGCCTACCATCCGCAGACGAATGGCCTAACAGAACGATTCAACAAGACTTTGGCGGACATGCTTTCTATGTACGTCGACCTCGAACAAAATGATTGGGACACTATACTGCCCGTTGTAACTTTTGCATATAACACTGCAAAACAAGATACCACTGGCTTCACTCCGTTTTTCCTTGTCCACGGGCGAGAGGTTGAGACAACACTGGACACACTGTTCCCACTAGTAACAGATGATGGGCAGGAGGATTACGTCAAACAACTAATAACCAGGACGGAGGAAGCTCGGCAACTGGCGCGGATTCAAACCTTACGCGCGCAGGGAAAAGATCAAATAAGATACAACGCGAAACACAAGGCGGTATCTTATAAACCAAAGGATCTTGTATGGGTTTTTACACCGATACGAAAAGTTGGTCTATCCGAAAAACTTTTGAGGCGGTACTTTGGGCCCTATCAAATAACACGGCAGCTTTCCGATGTCACGTACGAAATCGAAGACTACGATCCATCGTCCAGAAAGCGTAAACGGAAAGATGTCGTCCACGTTGCACGCATGAAACCCTACCACGACCCAGCAAAACAGCTCAGCGAGAACGACAAGACTGCCATAGCCGGTGGTGATCCAGGACACGATACTCCACACACAAGCAGGGAGCCATGCGCCTGAACCATCAATAGCATTGAAAACAAACAGCGGGTCGCTGTCCTCCTGGAAGAGGAGCAATGCCACATTATTTGTTATTATTTTGTTTGTAACTTTAGTTTTATTATAATTTCAATGACATTAACAAATGTATTAGTAGACATGTCTTTACCCACAAGAACTTTGTATTGTAGCTGATGTTATGGTGTGG
>CM067377.1:63752872-63826806 GCA_034510155.1 Eucriotettix oculatus
CATCTACATTTTTGTAGTTACTAGTCACTGATTGAAATTCTTTTCTGCTATTATTCGGCGCTCATTTGCTAGTTAGAATAATTTGCACGTATTATTTGTCTCTCCATAAAGATAGTTAATTTTTTTTCCTTAATACCTTCCAGTTACAGATCGTTTCCGCGACTTTTACTGGCAATGACGACGACTGAGCGGTTAACATTTCGCGTGAGTATTTAATTCTATATGGAATTTATTTCTATTATATTTTCGTACTAATGCATTGTTATGGTGAGAATGCTTCGTTAAATGACATTAAAGGATTTATAATATCCATAGTAACAGACAGTTAAATTTTTCTGCCTATGTTCAAGTGAGCCAAAAGTTGTATGAATTTTGCAATTCCATGTGTACTGTGGCGTTAATCATTGTGAAATGAATGCAGGGCAAATTTATTGAAGGGAAAGTAACTATTTGGTGAAGTTATAATCCGTTGCTTAAGAAATAGGTTTACTGAATGTACCAGTGAGATTGTCTTCTGAAGGTGCATGAATCACTTCAAATGGTTTCTTGTGGGTTTTGAAAGTGATCAATATGTTGACATTTCTCGAGTTCTCCTGTTTTGACGAGTTTTATGGTGCTTTCATAAACTATATACAATTTAGATTTTATCTTATTTCGAGTCACCTCTTTCAGTGGTTTAATACGTACTTGAGTTCTTTTGTACACACAGACATTTTACGTTTAGGATTTCATATCTTAATGGCTTATTTGCATTCTTTTTTAAATAAAACTTAGACCTGTCGGGCGTCGGTTGGCAGTATCTGTAGCTGGTGCAAATGTGCACATGAATTAAGTTAGGAGTAATTATTTGTTTTGTAATTTTGTGATGTTGTTGTGGTATTCGGTCCCAACACTAGTCTGATGCAACCATCCATGCTAACCTATCTTATGAAAACCTTTTGATTTCCTTATAATAAGCACAACCTGCACCCTCCCTAATCTGCTTAGAATATTCCATCCATGGTCCCTCTTTTATGTTCTTACCCCACACACTTCCCTCCAATAATTTCAAGAAAATCATCAAAATTGGTAGTATTTAAGAAGTGTAAATTTCTGCTTCAATTTTTAAGACTTTAAACTGTCGGCCATCCAGCATGCTCCCTGTAATATATATATTCCTGACAAGACTCGTGCTATAAATAATGTAGCTTCTATATACATATATTAGCTACATTCTTTATAGCACGAGTCTTGTCAGGAATTATAAATTTGTATGCACTGTATTACCGTTTCCACCCAAATGTGCTGAAACCGTCTCGTGAGGATACAATTTTAAATGACTTTGATGATTTAATAAGAAAATTAAGAAGTATTTACTTGTTGTGGTCTATTTGGTTCAATCATAGTTTATTAAAAATGCAAAACATTTAACAGGCGGCTTTCTTCCTCTGATAAAATTACTGTACGATCATCTTACAATATTCCCATATGTGACTTTTCCAAAAATTAATTTTTAAAAATAATGTAATAATTTAAAATACAGTTTTGTTAGGATTTAGCGGCTATATAGTAAAATAATTTACAATATTATAATTTAGTTTCTATTACACATTATGATGACAAAATTACAACTTTAGCATATTGCGGGTTGTGTAGTATTACCAACCTTGTAGATGTTGCATTATTATTAATGGAACTATCTTCCTAAAATTTGGGGTGATACAGCACCTGTTTTTAAACACTTACAAGCCGCCACTGCTTGATACAAATATTTCAGTTTTGGTAACATATTCGACTGTACTATTTGTTTCAACTAAAAAGAACAATGTTCAAATAATTTGTCATAAAATACTTCCTACTTTGTGTGGATTTTGAAAATATTATATTGAATACTTCTGTTTTCCTCTTTGCAGAACCAAATTAATCTGAACTCATTTAATGCATTGGAGTACGACAATTTGCTGTTGATGGAAAAATTGCAGAGTTGGAAAGCAATTCCGCAAGACGGAGAATATATCTGTAGCAAGTGTGGGGGAGCAATGAAGCTAAGAAAGAATAGTAAATATTTAGAAGGGTACAACTGGGTCTGCAAAAATAGAGTAATCATTAAGGGAAGGAAAGGTAAACAGTGTCCACACAGAGTGTCTGTCAGAACGGGAACATTCTTTGCAAATTCGAGACTTAGAATAGTGACAATTTTACAATTTGTGATGTTGTGGATGATAAATTGCCCCATTAAGAATATAATGATATTGGTGAGAATGAGTAAAGTAACTGCAGCAGACTGGGGATCATTTTGTAGGGAGGTGGTAGAGTATTCGTTTAAAAAACAGTCAACAATTAGGTGGTGTAGGGAAAGTTGTTGAACTGGACGAGTCTGTGTTTGGAAGAAGAAAGTACAATGTTGGAAGGGTTGGGTCTTTGGCGCCTATGAACGAGGAACCGGGAATGTGTTGTTACAAACTGTGGAATTTCGAAATACCAAAACACTAATCCCAATCATTAGAAAGTGGATTCAGCCAGGAACCACAATTATCACAGACTGCTGGAAAGTATACGACAATCTACCAAGATTAGGGTATATACATCTTAAGGTAAGCATGATAATTTCGAATGATATATTTTTTATATATGTTAAACTTACTCAATGAAACGTGTAAATTGCTTTTTACAGGTCAATCATAGTAAAAATTTTAAGGATCCAGTGACAGGTGCACACACCAACTCCATTGAGTCCACTTGGAGGGCTGCTAAGGCAGTTATGTCACACCCTGGAAGAAAAAGGAGTTCTATCCCAGGGAACTTGGCTAAATATATTCTACAAAAGAAGTGTAGGCTGGGAAACCTGGATCCATTTGTGGAGTTTATGCGTATGGCAGGGGAATTGTATAACCCAATGAATGAAGACATAGGTAATCCAATACATGCTGAAGAAGGTAATTGGAAATTTTATTATTCATCAGTGTTTCCTTTTTTTGTTAAATGTTAAACTTTTATAATTACATTTTCAGATTAACAACTTGGTGCTGAGCAGTCGCAGGAGATTAGAGGTTTCCGGTGGGGTAAGGTTCATATATATTATATAATTCCCCTGCCATACGCATAAACTCCACAAATGGATCCAGGTTTCCCAGCCTACACTTCTTTTGTAGAATGTATTTAGCCAAGTTCCCTGGGATAGCACTCCTTTTTCTCCCAGGGTGTGACATAACTGCCTTAGCAGCCCTCCAAGTGGACTGAATGGAGTTGGTGTGTGCACCTGTCACTGGATCCTTAAAATTTTTACTATGATTGACCTGTAAAAAGCAATTTACACGTTTCATTGAGTAAGTTTAACATATATAAAAAAAATATCATTAGAAATCATCATGCTTACCTTAAGATGTATGTACCCTAATCTTGGTAGATTGTCGTATACTTTCCAGCAGTCTGTGATAATTGTGGTTCCTGGCTGAATCCACTTTCTAATGATTGGGATTAGTGTTTTGGTATTTCGAAATTCCACAGTTTGTAACAACACATTCCCGGTTCCTCGTTCATAAGCACCAAAGACCCAACCCTTCCAACATTGTACTTTCTTCTTCCAAACACAGACTCGTCCAGTTCAACAACTTTCCCTACACCACCTAATTGTTGACTGTTTTTTAAACGAATACTCTACCACCTCCCTACAAAATGATCCCCAGTCTGCTGCAGTTACTTTACTCATTCTCACCAATATCATTATATTCTTAATGGGGCAATTTATCATCCACAACATCACAAATTGTAAAATTGTCACTATTCTAAGTCTCGAATTTGCAAAGAATGTTCCCGTTCTGACAGACACTCTGTGTGGACACTGTTTACCTTTCCTTCCCTTAATGATTACTCTATTTTTGCAGACCCAGTTGTACCCTTCTAAATATTTACTATTCTTTCTTAGCTTCATTGCTCCCCCACACTTGCTACAGATATATTCTCCGTCTTGCGGAATTGCTTTCCAACTCTGCAATTTTTCCATCAACAACAAATTGTCGTACTCCAATGCATAACTTACCAGCTCTGCAATTTTTGCACCATTAACCAAATCATACATCACCCTCGCCGGAAACCTCTACAGCTCGTTCCTTCAAAACCAAGAAGACAACAAGAACGCTGACATGAAGAATACATTATTCGGATTAGAAGGTAGAACAATCCCAAATTACTATATTTTCGGTATATAGGTTATGTCTACCTTTTGTTGATGGAATTGGAATTAAACATATATTTTTGCTGCCATAGAAACATCTACTCTCAAGAGGAAGGGAGGGAGTATTTCTTCCCCAGAGTGAATGCCTTCCCCACGTGCTGCGAAAAGCTTTTGAATCCTGAGTTTTTGAAGGTAAGGGGTTTGAGTCCGAGAGCATCATTGTATTTGTAATATGTGTACATCATGGAATGTTAGTAATGGCAATCTTGTTTCCAGCGCTCGAGGAGGAGGAAGGGAGTACTTCTTCCCCAGAGTGAGTGCCTTCCCCACGTGCTGTGAAAAGCTTTTGAATCCTGAGTTTGGAAGGTAAGGGGTTTGAGTCCGAGAGCATCATTGTATTTGTAATATGTGTACATCATGGAATGTTAGTAATGGCAATCTTGTTTCCAGCGCTCGAGGAGGAGGAAGGGAGTACTTCTTCCCCAGAGTGAGTGCCTTCCCCACGTGCTGTGAAAAGCTTTTGAATCCTGAGTTTGGAAGGTAAGGGGTTTGAGTCCGAGAGCATCATTGTATTTGTAATATGTGTACATCATGGAATGTTAGTAATGGCAATCTTGTTTCCAGCGCTCGAGGAGGAGGAAGGGAGTACTTCTTCCCCAGAGTGAGTGCCTTCCCCACGTGCTGCGAAAAGTTTTCTTCTTTACATTTGTGATTCAGCAAACAAAAATTTATTTTATAGCTTTTGTATGACATTTGTATGTTATATTTCAGCTGATTAAATAATAAAGATGAAGTTATGTATAACTGTAAGTTACTTGACGTTCCATCTCCATAATTCCTCAGTCATATACTATATTAACTCTTCCTGTTTGGCTGAACATTTGGGACATGTTTTGAATTTAAGAGCTTAATGCAATGTGTTAACTCAAAAGTTATTGCTCATAACTTTTTACAGTGTACTAAACATATTTATTTTTCTAAATATGGTACTTCGTTTTCGTTGGCTGATGAAATTAGGACATCTGTTGTGGTCTTCCTTGTAATATAAGTAGAGAATATATACATAATTTTGGAAGGAAGGTCACCAATTTTATATGCTGTTTGGAGAGATCATGAAATGAAGTGCTCCCATAGGATCATTTGTTCTCTAACAACTGGTAGAGGTTCCCAGCGATAGGAATGCTTAGACTCCATATCTAATTTCATTACTGTTATTTGGAATGGGCATGTGTATTGTACCCGAATGCCCAACCCACCCGATGCAGGTTTACTATGTTTTTCCCCTAAGTTACTTTGGGTGAATCATCAGGTATGATCCTTAAACTGTTGCCCTGAAGCTCTAGTCTTAACTTAGCAACCTTTACAATTCCCTTCCGATGCTATTAAAGGAGTGTTACCTGTTACAAGGTCACCCCTATATAGACTTTAACCCATAAGAAAAAACTCCCTTGGCTAACTTGTTCTACCTTTCCCATCCACTCTGTTCAATTTCCTTCCTTTGCTATGAAATGGGGGATGCCTGTTTCAGGGTCAGACTCATGTAGTTTACACGATCGTTGCAAGAGCTGCGAACTACTTCATTATTAATAGTTTTCCACAATCTTGACGAGAGTAGAGGAGAACTTGCTTTCTTTGAAAACACATTAACCCTCTGTTAAAGCTAGGTTTACACGGGCAGTGATGTTCGTCGAAGTTGGGTTGGCTGTGCACTGCCTACCATTTACATATTGGGCAGATAACTGCCAACTTCTTCACTGACAATTCTGTGCTAGTGCTGCCCTCACTACAGAACGGGCAGAGAACTCTGATGCATGTTTATACTTCTCTGCCATTTCTTGGCAACTACTTCAGGTTGGAATGTTGATGATGCATAGTGTCAATATATTGTTTATATAAAGTTGAATATTTTCCCCTTTGTGTTTTCGCGTACGCATAATGTCCATAAACAGGAACTTATCACTTTGTATTTGTGATAGAAAAGGCATAACGAGGAAAGGTTCCTGAAAAAGTCAACCTCAGTATCACGCTACTGTGCTATAGATACATAAAAACGAAAAGTTGTTTAGTATTATTGCTTTATATTATTACAACAGAAATCAAGCAATAATAAAAACAGCACATGTACTTTGAAGATGGTTTTCAGTGTTTAATTGGCTCGGTTTCTATTGCTTGTTGTTTTATTCCCCTTAAAGTTGTCAATTACTGAACAGAACGAAATGAATGATTTTTCATTACGTGTGACAGTAGTATCTTTATAGCTATACATCATTCTTTTGCGTATTTTTTTTTCAGTTAAAGTTTGTGCCGTTGGAGGCTGGACAATAAATATTTTTGGAAAGTTAACCTAAAAATTTATAGGCGATTAGGTGCAACAAACGAACTCTATCCTAAATTATTTCTGAACCAAAATTCTGGTCGCTGTTCACAACAAATATTCACTTACTCCAATCGCACACTATACCAAACTGCACGCGTATTGAAAATGCAAAATACAAATTGTTTACCATCGCGCAATCGATAGTCAACCCTGCCTCACCGTTCACAATCGATAATTGACAACCGTAACTGCCACTAACTGGCCTCCCATGAGGGCAGCGTCTAGGTCGGTGGAGGGGGAACGTCAGTCATGACTGGCATACTGTTGACACGCCTAAGGCTAGGTTTACACGGGCAGTGATGACTGCCAGAAAACGAGGGGCAGTGATGTCAGTGGCGTGTCAACATACGTCAGTGCTGCACTGACAACTGCCTATACATCGCTGACACGAGAGCACTACCTCATTTTTCTTGGAGCGTGCCCTCCAACGCCACAAACTTCAACTTAAAAAACAACTACGCGAAATAAATATAGCTATAACCGAACTACTGTTACACGAAATGAAAAATAATTCATTTTGTTTTGTTCAGTAATTGGCACCTTTAAGGAGAATAAAGTAACAAGTAATAAAATCCCAGCCAAATTAACACTGAAAGCCAACTTGAAAGTACAGGTGCTGTTTTTAATATTGCTTAATTTCTGTAGTAATAATATAAAACAATATTACTAAACAACTGTTTTCATTATTATGTATCTATAGTACTGTAGCGTAATACTGAATTTGACTTTTTCGTGAGAATTTCAGGAAGCCTTCCTCGTTACGTCTATTCTATCACAAATACAAAGTGATTAGTTCCTGTTTATGGACATTATGCGTACGCGAAAACACAAAGGGGAAAAATATTCAATTGATATAAACAATATAACGACACTATGCAACATCAACATTCCAACCGGTCGTAGTTGCCAAAAAGTAGCAGAGAAGTATAAACATGCATCAGAGTTCTCTGCCCGTTCTGTAGTGAGGGCAGCACTTGCACAGAATTGTCAGTGAAGAAGTGGACAGTTATCTGCCCACGATGTAAACGGTAGGCAGTGCACAGCCAACCCAACTTCGACGAACATCACTGCCCGTGTAAACCTAGCTTTAAATTCAGCCCAAGGCAATCTTAAAACACATAGATCACATGAACAAACTAACCAATCAGTATTGGTTGATCACATTGCCATCTCTTGTTTGAGATACTGAACATTCCGATTCGAAAGTTCTGGAAACCCTTTTTCTGGCGTGTTTCGACTTGAATTCCACGTGGCCATGCCTCGTACCACACGCTGCGCCGTGGGACTACACATTCACGCAACAATTCAAACCGTCCCTTTGTTGACTACCCATTATCGCCGAACAAAATTCCTTTGTCCGAAGCACAGATACCAACAACAATGCGGCTATTTGTCCGTTTGAATTTAGGAAGTATTTTCGGAAGTAATCTACGATTTTTGTGAAACCAGATAGTGCACTAAAAAGAGAATCAAATCCTGAACAAGTTCCCTTGTAAGACAAATTATCTTAGGCCTGGTACACATGGTCGCGCGACAGAAGCGCGGCAGCAGCGTATGGGAAGCGACTTGGTCACTGTTGACAGCCGGAACAAGGCAGACTGCTGGATTTACAGTATTAATAAGATTTCACTTTATTTCAAACACGGAACTAGAAGAAAATAAATGTCTTTGGTTCTCTTCGTCGTTAAAAACGGCAGAAGTTACAGCAACACTACTCAAAATTGTGGTATTGAGAAACGAATTTTTTAACGAAACATTATTATTTACATTTACAAATTATGTTGCGTACAGATCTTTTGCTGCTGAGTATTTGGCCTCAAAATGAAGTCAAAATTTGCCGCGACAAATTTTTATGGCGACTTTGGCTTGAACAGATATCAGAACGACCAGCTGCAATACTATATTGATCATACCACTACATTATGGGTTTTAAGTTGTATGGATAAGCCAAATTATCGCCGCTAAAACTGATTTCACAAGGGATAAAAGTTGGCCTTTGCAGCGGCGCGTACGAGTTATCCAGGTGACAGCCTGGCCATTCAAGATGATCTATATTCTGAACCAGTGTGCAATGGGATATAATATTTTTCATACTTTCAGTTGGGGTCTGGGTTTACTTCCTTACAAAACCCATGAGATTTATGAGTCGAGTGCGAGTCATGTTGTTTTTGATCCAGTTTACTTCATCTCATTTTCCTAATGGAATTCACTATTATTTCGTGTTGGAGGATAAAGTACAGTGACAAAATAGAATTGTATAAATTCTACTATTAGTGTGTTCATTTATCAATATTCTTTCCAATAAAAAATATGACACTTTAAAACTAAAAATAAATAACTTACGTAGACTTCTTTTCGTTTGTGTAGAAATTTTCTAAAAAAATCGATCATTTATTCCCAGGAATAAATTTCTGTTTCTATGGTCCAAAATTTGCCTGTTTAATATAGCTGGCCGTTTTTGTATTTTAGCGATTAACAAATCGATATCAATGTGTGACACAGAAACGCGCACTCGAATAATGCCACGTCTTGTTGAATGTCATACAAATTGTTATTAAAAAAAAACAATTTCACCACTGTATGATCAAAATTATTTATAAAAATAGAACATACAGGAGCTTCCAATCTCTAGTCAGATGATACTAATCTATTCTGCGGATTAAAATCTCAGTACCGTCGTACGTCCGTTATACTAGCTTGGATTTATAATGTATAACTGGTGTATGACGAGGTCAGAATGAGTATGAATAGATTTTAATCCAGAGAATTGATTAATATCATCTGCGTTGTGATCGAAATCTCCGCCCTGTTCAAAGTTTAGAAATAATTGAGATTTTTTGTTTTAAAAATATTCTGTCTCCGATAAATATAAGCATAGACTGCTGTCAGGATTCCTTATATTTTCCTAGTGGAATTCAGTCCAGAAAAAATAATAAAATCAAGTAAATGCTATTGGAAAATATTTATTTTCAGTCAAAATAAAAAAGTAATACATCCTTACAATATAAAATTGAAAAAGAACTGACTATGTGATTAACAGTGCACATTAAGCTTACAACTTTATTCTTACAAATACAATAAAAGAATCTATTAAACTTTGAGAAGATTAATTTATCTCCTAAGTACATATAAAAATGAGTTTGTTTTTATATTTAACAGTCATATATAAATTCTCAACAAATCATAAAAATTTACATAGATGATAAATTAAATAATGATACATGCCAAGCAAGCATAAATTTGTACATACTTTGAAATAACAATTTCAATTTATACATGGAATGCAATAGCTACATAAATTATTAACTAATTCAAAATAATCTGTATCAATACCAAGGCAAAATATACACAACATAGAAGAGATCACATTCAAACATCCCAAAACACTGGGAAAAAACATAATACAGTACCATTGCACAAAAGTTATGGTGTATTAAAACCGGTACAAACCACCGGCAATTACAATTTGGTTGGAAAGAAATGCTTCATCTAATCCATACAAGTTAAACGTCATTTTCCCCTGAAGCACAAAATACTCTGAAACACAGAAATATTTAAAAAAATAAGTTACCAACTAATTATGGTATGTAATTAAGTCTAATACAGCATCCAAAAATCAAATCAATTTTCTGACATTTTGAGACATAAAGGTCTTGTAAAATTAACATTAGAGGGAAGTGTGTGGGGTAAGAACAGAAGAGGGAGGCCAAGGATGAAATATGCTAAGTAGATCAGGGGAGGACATGGGTTTTGGTAGTTATTGAGAAATGAAAAAGCTTTCACAAGATAGGTTGCATCAGACCAGTCTTAGGGCTGAATACCACAAAAACAACAACATGTCTATGCAAAAATGTATGAATACCTTACACTTATTTCATTAAAAAATCTGATACTTTTCCAATTTACAATCTGATTGGAGGAAGAAATAAACATATTGAAATGAGCTTTAATAAGTCAGCTGTACAATACATTCACTTCCTAAAATGTGGAGATTGCAAAAACATGTTGTTTCTTATTATTATTATTATTATAAAGAGTCAAAATGTATATTGCACAACTAAAATAAACTAAAGACAAAAAAATCCTTTAAAAATATTCTTTTCTTCACATTGGATTAAATAAGTCTTAGTCCTACAAATAATATGGCAACATATGTATCGCATTTGGTAACGATAATCTGACCAATATAGTGTGGGACTATTGCCATTATTTTTGGAAGTATAAAAGCAGCACATTGAATCTGCACTAATTGTTCCATGATATATTTCAATTATAAAATTATAGCCAATGAATTATGGTGTTAAAAAAGTTATTGACTTACCAAAGGGTTATATGCTGTAGCAACAAGTTTATTATATTAAAACATGGATTGCTTTCAGAGTGTGTAAGTACAGCCATTTGTAAAGGTGTGTATCCTGAAATTAAAAATTAAGATTAAAAATTACTTTTTTAAAACATGTTTCTTGTACATAACATATAAAAAAGTGATAGTTTTACAATCATAGATAGGACAAAAATACATTGCTTGATCCTACATAAACAATCAAAAAAAGATGTACTGTAAGCAATTTACGAACTGATAAGAATTAATATTTATCATTTAATCATAACAATGACACAATGTATAAAGGCTCTATGTTGATATTATTAGGTTTATTTCTGTATTTTTTGTAATATAGAAGCAGGAGGTGCTCCTAGAAGAAGCTTAGTGCTTTCTTAAAAGTAACCCATTTATTAATTGTAACATTAAAACATGTATATGTGGAAAATGAGATAAAGTACATACCATAATTATTGACTATGTTGACATCAAATAGCTGCTTTCCAGTATTAGGACACTTCATGTCCAATAACTCTGCCATCACAAACTGAGCAGAATCACCCATATCAACCATACAATGTATTAACGAGTTACCATTTCCATAACTATGCTGCAAAGAAAATATTGCATAGTGTATAGTACAATTCAAATTTGAAAAATGTTTAAGTAATGTCCTTAAAACAAAATATATGTTCATGCCTTGCAGTCAGATGGCTCAAGACACAGAAATGGCATCTACACAAATGATGAACTGATATGGCTACAACGGTAATCAAAATCGAACTACACATTCATTTTCTATGTGTCTTTCTTGTCTGTATAAATTAAATATATGTTAACCCACATCAATTGTTCAATTTTAGAGTAGTTTTTAAAATTAATAATTAACTCCAATTCACAATGAGAGAAGAGAAAATTAAAAAAGAAAAGTTACATAATGTAATTTACCAAATTAATTGTGGTCAACTTCATTGTGGTAAATGTTATAGGGCAAACAAAATTAGCTCTAGTTACCAAATTAAAAGAACATAAAAATAACATTAAAACAGGGCACCATAATGTTGTCATGATACACAAATCTGAGGAATCCCATGAGTTTGATTGGGATAATGTACAAACTTTGGATTTTGAAGAGAAATATTTTAGAAATGTTCTTTATTTAAACAACCAAGGACACCCTGAATTCTCATAATGACACGTAAAAATTAAGTCCTGTGTATAGTCTACTGTTTAGAAATTTTTAACAGTTGTTAATATGTATTACAATTTATGTATAAATATTTTATATAATTTCTTAAAGACATTGTAATTAGAATATAATCCAGACTTTAATATTCTTAAAGAATAAAAACCTATTTCTGTTCTTACTTTCAATTAAGTAAAGTTGATATTGACAATAGCCCAAGGCCATGGTGAACCGTTGTTAAATTTACAATATGACAGGTAAAACCCCTAAATACCAGATGGGCCATTATTTAGTCTTGTGCAAACTGTTGACTAGAAAAGTTCTTAGTGCTGCCTCGGACCTCACTTTGGTACAAAGAAACTAACGATTGCAACAATTTTGTAGTTTTTGATAATTAGAGTTTAACAATAATTTGGTGAGTTGTTAGTTTATTCCCTTATATATATATATATATATATATATATATCCGAAACATTGTTTAAATAAAAACTGTGTAAAACTCTGTTGGAAATTATTTAAAATGTCGGTAAGGTTAGTCATAAAAGAACAATTAAAGAGTTCACTAATTAATATTTATTAATGATGTAATTGAAGATGTTGAACATAGTTTAGAGATATAGAAAAACCACTGAATGATACATTATAATATGTCCACTTGTGGCAACAAAAGTGTTGTGTACAGCAGGTAATGGGTGCATGCCTTAGTCAATGGCAAAGGAATTTGGTAGCCAAAAGCGAGGTGCCACGAGTTTATGCTCGAGTATGTTGGGAAATCCATCTCACCATTCAGAAAATTCTAACGCCATCTCCTGACATTGAGTATAACAAACATCAGGATTGGTGGAAATGGTGATTAATTCTACAGGAGAATGAGTCATTAATGGTTAATGTCCACCCCCAGGGCGCAAAACTTCCATTGAGAATAATTTATGATACAATTCTGAGGCAAGTATAGAAGTGGAACATATCATCAAGAGCTGATTGGATGGAGAAATTATATGTTCCATCCAGGAACATACATCAGCCTGTAAGTGGCATGCTGGTCTGCATAATGCAAATATTTGCTTACACATAACTTTCTTGAAGACACTACAACCAGTCCTAAAGGCTGACACAGAATGTTTTCAGGAAGGCATGGAAAGTTTAAGAAAAAGTCATGACCCATGGTCTACCAATCCCAGTTTCCCTGCCAACTTCAGAACACAGATAAAGTATGTATCTGAACACAATTTAAATATCTCAGTTGAGATTGTCACACCCATACATAGGAAACCCACTGAACCCAGGAAAATAATTGATATGCTCTCATAAATTATTTACATGTACTTTTGTTAAAGTAAAATTAAAGACATCAGGAATTTGGATTAAATAAATTTTATTTTGGTCTTTGTCTAAAATTTAAAAACGTTCACATACATAAAGAGAAATATATTTACAAAATATTAAGCCATGTTAAGAAATAGCTTAAAAGACGTACCTCTGTTATATCGTAACCACAATTTTGCAGAGTCTCAGCCAAGTAACGTACAACTACTGCCTCTTCACATTTAAACCTGTTCTTGCAAGCTAAATAAAGAGCTGTTTGACCTAGCTTATTACAAGCAATTAATGATTCAGGTTTCCCAGAATTGTGAGCCATCCACTCTATCAGAGCATATGCTGTTTCATTTACATGTGAAGCACCAACTGCCATCAACTTCATCAGATATCTGAAATAATTGATGCACTCATAATATGGTATAGGCTACATCTTCCCATTTCAATAATTTATCTACATTTGTATGCATATAACAGATCGTAAAATAGTTTCATGGCAAGTTATTGTGTGATGAAATAACCAGATTTTCAAATTTTATTTTTTGGTACAAATGTTCCTAAAATATGTTACAATTGGGAGCCATTTAGAATTTTTAGTCGACAATAAAAAAGTTAAGTGTGTTTACATGTGTTCAGTAGTTCTTTCTTTTTAAAAGAATGAAGTTTTGTATAAAATTTTGTTAAAAAAGTGGAATAAGGTGCAGCACCATATTTGAAATGTTAGCTGTAGCTTTTGTCAAATTTCCAAGAGTTTATGACAGTAAATACATTGCAAAAAGTGCCATTATGACATTGATATTGACTGACCCAGACACCATAACACATCAATCTATGACAAAATTGAAATAGAGAAGAAACTTATGCTTGAAAATTGTGGAGAGGTTCCTGATGATTAAAAAAATTAGGAAGCCTTGGACACAAAATAAGTGGCTGTAAAAGTCGTTCCTAAAATTCCTGTATCTTGACAGAAAACATATTGCTCAGGAATTGCCAAATGAAGTCAACAACATTCATTAGCTTTGTCAGTCCCTAGACTGAAGATATCCTTGGCATCATTGACCAGATAAAAACAAAATCACTGAAGGAACTAGCTTATAAAATGAAAAGTGAGTTCCACAAGTTGTTCCAAGATTCCAAAAAAAGTGGAGGTACAAGAGTATTATATGTGAACGGGATAATTTGAAGAGGACAAAATAATCCTGATTAATAAATAAAGGTTATTTAAGAAAACCAAAATATCCATTGCTTTATATCACACATCATATACTCTTTAGCTACTTCCTAATGGATCAAAATAAAATCAGTATATTAACAGTATTTAAATCAGAAGTAGTGTACAGAAATTTAAAGAAGTAATTACTTACGTATTTCCATCTTCGTCTGCAGCTAGCAATTCTTCCTTCTTTTTGGACATTATTAGAGCCCAAGCTTTTGCTTTCACTTTATCATCCATAATTTTCTTCAGCCTGTCACAACCTGACTGGTGGATGGGCCTTGAATGGGATTTATTTAACTCAATGACATGTGATGAAGTACAATTTAATCCATTCTCAGAGTTAAATGAAGCCAAAGATTGTTGGTGAACAACATTTGGCATGCAGTGATTGATGTGAACCATTG
Source organism: Eucriotettix oculatus (assembly GCA_034510155.1). Lineage (NCBI taxonomy): Eukaryota > Metazoa > Arthropoda > Insecta > Orthoptera > Tetrigidae > Eucriotettix > Eucriotettix oculatus. Next base: position 63,767,847 of record CM067377.1, read on the forward strand.
AATCACTGTACAGTGAAGGAGGTGATTCAGGATAAGAAAAGCTGCTTTCATCACTAACATATCCCTTATCATTATTCATTAAATGAGAATGTTGTAAAGGAGATAACGAACCCCCAATTTTCCCACTTTCTCTTGCATAAACAAGTTTCTCCCGATTTTCAATGCATTTATCTGGAGTTTCGTTTGAAGATTCGTCATCTCCAAGAACTCGAGATACGTCCAATGCTGTCAGCGTAGGTAGACTTCTAAAAACAAAATATATATTATTTCATTATGTAAGCAAAAAAATAATGCCAATAAAAGTCAATTAAATAGAATGTTATTTACCTAGTTTGGACAGAATATTCAATATTACAAAATATTTCTTGTTCACACAAAACTGGAGTTGCAGATCTGAATTGGACATTACTAATTTGAGTTGAATCCTGAGTTGACTCTGGAAAATCATATTCACCTAGTCCTTGCTCTATGTCATTATCTGACAATTCTGGTAAAGTGCTGGAAGACAAAAATAACCATTATTCAGTGTGCTTTATAATAATAAAATAAAATACAAATTAATTAACAGCAATAGTTTCACAAAAATATTCTACAAGTTTGTTAATGAAATCTGCAGGATATTCACTTTTGTTGTTGTGCAACAATTACAAGTATATCAGCTAAAATACTGAAAAATTGAAATTAATAATATAACAGTCTATGCATAAAATTTAATATTAACATATATTTAACAGGGGTTTGCACATGAAATTTCCTTCCCTAATTTGGAACCTCATCTGGTGTTATTGAAACTGGAATTGTGTAGTTGAAAATATTGACACGAGTCAAACAAGCTAAGAGATTGAATAAAAAACAAAAATATGATTTAATTATGCATTTTTACATAAATATAATTTACAATATTTATTTCAAATAATATAACTTTTTGTAGACTTTCTTCTCTAGCATAAAACTGCATTTCCCATTACATTTCAGTAGAAAGGAAGGTTACAAGTACGAAAAGATCGTCTCTGACAACAGGAAACATTTTTCTAAAAACACAATGCTTCAGTTAATAAGAGTGCTTTTAAGATCAATGTTTCTCAAAATTAACATGAGTAGAATAAAAACCTTCAAATTGTCAGAATACTGGGCTTGACTGCATTTCCCTTTTACTATTATTGCAACAGTAACCCAGGGACATATAAATTGGAACACCAAATATTTCAGAATAAACAACAGCAGACTTGTAAAACGAAACATATAGCTCAGCTAACAAGAGTATTAAAATATCTTATTTTACTCAAACTTGAATGTCTATTCTTATCCTAACCCATTACGACAATACTCGCCTCAATGCTTAAATTATCTTAAAAGTACAATACTTTATAGTTGTTAATATTCTCACGTCACTATTTATACTTGCCTAGCACATTTCCTGTGGTGATAGTATGAAGCAACACATGCAGATTTGGTGAAATGGCAATGGAGACCATAGTATGTTAGTAATTCCAATTAGATACCAGCCAATGGACTCTGAAAATATTAATGTTATAGCTTATTCCACAATAGTGGACTTTTGCTAGCCTAAGTCTAATGTCTAGTAACAATAATTACAATAATTTACTATTTATGGAGTTGGGTTAGTAAACTAATACGGACAAATGCCACGTCTATACTAAAAGGAATTAAATTTCCTTAGGGCTGATCCAGAAGAGGCGTTGTTGAGGCAAAACACACCAACGCTGAACACTCGCATATACCAAACAAGCAATACATGAACTTTTTGAGAAGTTTACAGCACCTGAGTCGAGAGAACTTCTGTAATTAGCAAATAAAAACTATTTATGATAGCAAGAATGGTTTTTTTAATTCAGGATATACAGAGGTGTTTGTAGTATAGGTCAAAATTTTTCAATGTACTTCAGGATTATGTTTGTCTGTTTGAGATGTTCTCCACACATACAGATATGATGGATCAATAAACAAACCAAACACCAAATCTATACTAACAGGAGATTAACTTTCCTTATCAATGTGTCAAATAAGTTGAAAATACAGTCATATTTTTTTGGTAAAATCCACTTACTTGAACAGTTTCAGAGATACCATCACTGAAAAAGATAAATATGAACTTGGAGAAATTTCAAGCACCTGAATTCTGAGATCATCTCCGATTTACATAGGACCTCTTTTTAAGATAGCATGGATGTTTTTTTTCATTTGAGGAAATACAGAGGTCCATCATTTCATCCTCAACTGCGCCTAATGCCTCAAACAGTCTACTCCATTCGCTACAAATACCATTTATTTTTTAATCAATTTATTTGTAGTATTACGTCTATATTGCTTTACCTTGTGATCAATAATGTCATTTCAACGTCATTTTCAGTTATCACTTGCCCCCAATTTTGAGACAGCATTAATGAAGGTTCCTTTGATCTCAATTCGGACCCAGGCTGTAAATCGTCATTCATACTGCCAACTTGTGTCTGGAACAGTCCGTTTGTATAGCGAATCGGCACTTCACTAATAGCAGTCAAATCCTACAAACCAATTTAGTGCGGTATTTAAAACATTTAAGCTGTTGTATTCAATAATTCTACAAAAATTATAAAAAGTAAGACAGTTAACAATTTGATGCAGAATAATTTTATGGTAATCAATTTTTTTTATTTGTAAGCCTATTAAGTTATTATTCTAGAATGAAAATGAAAAATAGCCCGATAAAATCTATAGGCCATACTTGTGTTTGATGCTGTATTAAAAGTTCAGTATAATAATGATAACTTTCTAAGTGTAAACCAGAATATTAGGTTAACATAGGCCTATCCTTTTAACCAAGGCGGATACAGGTACACAAGTAATTACAGGCGCATGCGAAACGTTTGCAAAAATAATCCCATTTTAAACTTTTCACTCTTACAGATAACCACTTAAAAATAAATAAGTTCATATATACAAATTAGAAAGTTCCGTTCTGCAGAAAAAAATTAAAAACATTATTGATCAGCAAATATATGGAAAATATCACAGCACGTTTCTTTTTAGGATTAGAAAATGGACAGTTAAATTATTTGTCTGAATACATCATTTTTTCTGAAACAGTTTAATTATGATTTCCGGAGAATTGTATGTGAGTGACATTGCGAAAAAGTGAAGATAGATAAGAATTGAACGGACAAACTATACTTTTTACGACAGACGCTTAAATTTACACTCTTTAAGTACGCTACTATTATATGTACTTATTGAAATATATAAAAATTGTTAAAGTATTTCAAAAAGTACACTTAATAGTAGCAAAAGTCTAGCAGGAAACGCTAATGGTAACTGGCGTTGGTATGCAATGGACATTATTTCAGATGGTTGAAGGACAATGTATTCCGTTTAAAATTTCCGTGTCACAATTTTGTTTAACTGAAAAAAATTTAGTTGTGAATCACATTTACATTCAAAATAATAGTCTTGTGCTACCACTTACTGATACGAGTCAGCAATTCCAGGAGCTCGATGTTGAAGATCCTTCCCGCTCTGAATCCAGCAGATTACTATCCCCGTATTTACTTCCGGCACGCTTACCTTCTCCTCACCCGCGCCCTCTATCTGTTCGGCCATCTTCCTCGTCACTAATCTCTGAAGAAACAGGAACATACCGAACATGTCTTTGGAAAGCAGAAATAACATGTAGGCGAAATTGCGAAACTAACGTATAGAGCAGTTCTCCCATACTGTCTTAATCCTAATGAAAACTTTCAACTAAGGTAGAAAATAAAACAAATATTAACTACTTACGCTACATCTGATAGAAATTATCTAAATGTCAGATTTTTCTAGTTTATAATACAAAAAGTAATTGATTTTAGACGCTAAACTTCGTCAACTTACGTATATAATTCAATATCAAATATAAGATTCAGATATCGTTTAATCTACAATATAAGTAGGTTTGAGAGGAATTCTTTATTTATTTTACTACGATATTGGTACAAGGATTTACCTGAATAAAATATAGTCGTTGATCAACTTCAGGGTGTCTCGGTATTCAAAATATATTATAGCTTTTCATTTTGTGATTCTATTAGAAATTTTAGTTATTTGGCGCACTCTCGGGCTGCAATTCCTTTATTCTATGGTGATGGACTGCCAAAGTAATCCCACAGTATTACGAAAGCTGAGGTACTATTTAGCAATATTTTTATCTTCTGTTAAGGCATCAGCATTGAAGTTTGAATCATAAAACTCATAAGAGATTTCTACTTCGTTTTACCACTGTAGCCAGTACCATCATTTGCTGTTTCTTGAAAATACCTGATAGTTCTGTTTATGTTGCCATAATATTATTTATTTGGGATTTTCTTGATCTTACTTCATAAAACACTATGAAATGATAGTCTGAATGTGTCATGAAAAGTGTAGAAAACTTCATTTAATAATCTTCTGTGACAATAAAGTTGAAATTGAGCTTTAACTGGAAACAGTGAGACATAATAAATCATAGCAAACTGAAATTGGTTGGACACCAGTATAGATATTTTAGATGACTTATAAATACAATTTCACTTCACATTTGTCTCTAAGGGTGCTAAAGTTGTTTCATCCGCCTTCATAACAGATTATATGAGTTCAAAATTTTGTTAAAATTTCTCCATGTGTTTTGTATGCTGAACAACATATACATTTGTCTGTTTTTATAAATATAAATAGCCGATTAACCAACATTTCTTTATTTTTTTACTAATCCTAATCCTAAAAAGGATTTAATTTAACATAAATTACTTTTTTGTTTTGAATATTCTACAATTGTCCCCCTTTTCAACAACCCACACTGGAGCTAAACAAGTACCTTAAACCACATCAGGAGCATAACTTTATCTCAAACATGCCAAGAATTATGCTTTGTAATTATTAGTTTTTGAAAATTTTATAATTAACAGTAACTAACTCCCACCCTATGTTGAAGAGACTGAATTTAACTGACCTTGTATAATTAACATCTGTAAATAACATAAATTTAATAAGAATTAACAATCCTTAGCACAGACAACAAAAGAATGTTGAACAAGAATTTAAAAATAATAGACATTACAACCAACACTTGTGGTCTTTACCAATGTTTATAACATATGTCTATTATTTAGTGTAAGTTTTAAATTATTGTTCAAAATTCTTTAGTTGCCTGTTATACAAGTCGTTAATTCTTATAAAATTTATATGGTGAATGTCAGCATTGCTTGCTTTTAGATTGTAACATGTGTAACAATTTTGTTGAAATGAGCATCTTATCCGTGTAAAAAGAAACTCCTGGAATGAACTTTGATTCATAAAAGATTTTTGAATTTAGTCAAATGTTGTCTGTAATGACATACTTGAAGATGATACAGACAGAGCTTGGTATTGTATTAAATTTATACTATGAATAAAATAATGTATTTGGAGTTACTTCATTTAAAGAAATTATGTTATTAATACAGAAAACAGTGTTTATAGCCATATTGAATTGCTAATTACCATTATATTTTGAATAAATGGATGCCGACCCTTGTCAGGCATATAAATACAATAATGTTAGCCAAAAACATAATTGTAGTAAACTAAATCAAGCGGGAACTTGAAAGCGGGGTTTTACTATGTATTTATATATAATTAATTTTTAACGCTTGCGTAGAATAGGTTAGCATGGAGGATTGCATCCAATCGCTCTAGTTTCATCAGACCAGTCTAAGGGACACACAACGCAAAATTTCTCAAGTCGCGGTGAAACTGCCATATAGACCTATTTAATATAATTTTTCCCACACTTTTAGAGAACCCTGAAATAACTAATTTCCCGCTTGTTTTCTTTTTCAATGAATTTCTCTCAATTACCCCTTTTTTAAGGAATAGTCGAGCATTCGGTTTTGACTTCCATTCTAATTTGGCTAAAAATTTGCGTTTAAGTCTTCGTCACCTAAATTGGATGGTTTGACCGCTTTGAAAACAGACATAACCTCTTATATTACAAATTTGCTGTTAAAAATACACAAGTTAGTCATGTTGTCTCATTTTGGGAAGACCAATTAAGGATTACAAGCTTAAATACATGTTTAATGTGGACGAGACAGGATTACTTTTAAACTCCTTCAGTCAAATTGAATATTTATCGAGGCGACAACTGTTGCGCAGGTAAAAGTTACGTCATCTATTATAATAACAACCCGTTTTAAGGTCCCGTTATTACGGACCCGGAAAATATGCCGTGCGCCTATGTGTTATGTAATTTCCTCCAATTTGTAAGAAACCTCAGTGTAAAGAAATTTCCGATTTCAAATAACTTTTTTTGCAGTGGATTTATTTGACTTTATCCCTTTTTAAGAAATAAAGAAAACATTCTATTAGAATGTAATCCTCGCCAACAGGATTGCGAGGTTCCCAGAGCACGTGTATAGCTCCAACTATTTAAAATTTTAGTTTGTCGTGTTATTTATACATTTTAATATCCAAGCTATATGAGGAGACCAGGGTATATTGTCTGCAAAGATGTAAATCCTCTAACATCTGGACACTAGTCATGCGAAGTACAAAATGTGAATGTCATAACTACTTTATTAATCCAAGCAAATTCTTTGAAAATCCAAAGAAAAAATTTTATTGGCAACTCTGGGGGCCTATACATGGCAGGGATGATATTGGTGTAACTTTTCTGTATTATTTTCGCAATCTACGAACGACTGAATTCTACGAAAAAAAAAAACAGTATCTCAGCCAGAAATCCATAATTCTAACTGAAATTTAGATGTCCATCTCAGGCTTCATAGTACAAGCTGTAAAAATTTATTCAAAATTGCAAATGGTCGGGCGTGAATTGATTCTCAAATTATGCCATTTGACATGAAATGGCCCATTCCTAAAATCAGCAAAATTCACCTGAAACTTTCAATAGCTTTAAATATTTAAAATACGGAAGAAATTCCTGTATTAAATACAAAGTGGCTGCCTAAGACTATTTTGTATAATGTTTTGAAGTCCAGCTGTAAATTTAGAAAGAAAAAAAGATTAATTTCGTAAAAAATAATAAGTTTTTATTTTAAACACGTTTTTATCATACAACCCCAAGAACATACATATTTTTATACATAAAAAATTGATGACTTCTGCTTGACATAAAAAAACCTAAACATATGTACTTGAAACTAATACAATGTATGAAATTTTAAGAATACATAGTTTTTATTAGTTATATATAACAAACTCACTCTGTCTTCATACAATAATAAAGATATAGATGATTAATAGTAAAATGCATTTAATGCTACAAAGTTGGGTGGAGCGTATGGGAAGTTTAGGTCGTCTGGTAGATTGACCAAAAATATGTATTATAGGCCTATACATTTAAGTACATTTGACTTCTTTTAATTTCGGACATTTTTTTGATCGGTATATTCATGAACGTGGGGATAGCTTGTGTAGCTTATACGTAAATTCGGCCCAGTCCATATCAATTATTTCGTCAGTTATGTAAGAAATTCTTGGGTTTCCACCCGGGTCAATATCGGCTTAGGACACGAGTTCTTCACAAATGTGAAGCTACTCTACTGAACTACTGGGAGAGCCTGTTAATTCATGATGCTGTTGCCATAAAATCAAGCTCCAAAGACTTGTTGAACCGTGACTAAGGGTTACAGCTTAGCAAAGCATGGTGTCCAATACTAACAGGGCATAGACAATGTGACTAGTATCCTCGCGGTCCAAAAATCAGGCCAGAAACCAATTTAATAGACAAGAAGCATTGACGGCGACGGCGGGACGGGTGGTGGAGGACATGAGGCGTTCAGAGACGGCGGCCACGCGACAGGTCCAAGAGTATGCATTTATTATTATTATTACTTAGCTGCTATTGGGCATTTTGAACTGAAGTATTTTTATCTGAAAAAGAAAAAAAAGGAGTCACACAAAAATCAATTCACTGATTCTAAAAAAGTACTACTCACTTAAGTTTTCTTAGCCTATTCCTAAACTGATTTACGCTACCCTGAAAAGTATCTTAACATAGATAGAATGGCAATGACACACTTAACTAAGTATTTTAAAATATGTAAGATAAAAATATAAATTTATATGGAACATTAAGAAAAGTGACTGTGTTTTGAAATCTATATTTCGAGTTCCATGCAAAGTTGTATCAGCAAATTTCAATTATTGAAAAAAATATAATTTTTTATTCTTAAATGTTGGAGGAGAATATATTTGTGGGTCTAAATTTTGAAATAAGATATTTTCCATGTGGTTTGACTGAATGGAGTTTATAATGAAACACTATCTCTTTAAGTTATTGAAATGTTACTTCTTTTTAAAAATCATGATAAAACATTACAATACGTTATTTAAACATTTTGATAGAAAACTGCATATAAACATTCAAATTATGAATATATTGTTAAAGCTTCTGACGTGAAGTTTTTGATTGAAAATAACCATTTAATATATAAAATTATTTATTCGTATGTTTTTAGAATATCAATGCTTTACTTACTTTTATAGAAAATAATGACTAACTATTTAAACACGTTATAAAAACACTTGGGAAGAAGTCATGTTGTTTGGCCTATGTAGAAATCAGGGCACAGCCTGCAATTTATCTGCTAATGATATGGGATGGGACATACAGATAATTTGTTCTTCAATATATTGTAGGTGGTTACTTGTGAAGGATTTTCAGGATTGTAGTAGGTTGAAAGATACTCCTGTCTGTGTGAACAGGTGCCATGTCTGCCTTCCAGTCAAAATCCTGGGCTTAATATCTAATAACAAACCATCTTTCCCAATCACATAGTCACCTTCTATCTCCAACACCACACATTTGTCTGTGTGTATGTAATATTAATTTTTGTATGCATGTATTCTGCATTATTTCTCTATTGTTATGACATTTCCTTGGGAGACATTTTTCAATGACTGTCTCAATTCTGTGTGTTCTTAATCCTCACAAACGGTATGCACAGTGTGTCAAAAGTGCAGCACACACTGGAGAAACATGTTTCATAAAAATGCACACATGAATGCAAATTCTACATAGTGTGGTGTCAGTCATTTGATATTAATAGTACATAATAACTATAAACAATCATATGATTTTGACTAACAATATGCTGTAATGAAAACTACAGTTCTAAAATGAAATGTTTCATGAAACACATTTCCTTGTGTTATCTTATATATCAGTTTCACCATATTGGGTGATTTATTTGTTAAGATGTGATTGCTTTCCTTATATACAACAAGTATCACATATCTGTTTGTTTACTCGGGGTAGTATGCCTATTATTGCACCCCTCATGATATTGCCAATTAGGTGCTGCTTCCTAATGGAAAATAGCTAAAACAGTGTCTCAGAACACCCTGCCAGTCCTGTGAGAGTGTTGGTTAGATGAGCAGTTGTGTTTAACTTGTGTAAAATTTTGGTTTTTGATGTCTTCATCATACAAGGAAAAATTTTCTTAAATGTAAGCAATATTCGTAAACATTAGAACATAATTACAGCCATATAAGTGAGCTGAGGCTTTACCGGTGTAGTTGATGCAGAAATAGTTCTCGGGTTTCCACTCGGGTGCAGGAGCGATGAAAACGCGACGTTTCGACGACCAAGTGCTCTGTCGTCATCTTCAGGGTGGAAACCCGAGAACTATTTCTGCATATTACAGCCATATGATTTGCAGTTTAAGTAGATATAGCTGTAATGTTCTGTCTATTGTTAGTTCAGCTGGTAGACGGCCAATTGGAAAATCGTGTTATTCCTAATATCGCACCCCTATTGTAGTCCTAATATAGCATGCACTGTTCTACTTTATTCATTTCAAACACTTTTTTGCTTTATTGATAGCCTGCAACGTCAGATTAATTGTTGAAGATGCCACCAAAGAAGAGAAAGCAGTGGACTGATGAAAATATGAGAAGATCTATAACTGTGGTCTAATAATATCAAAATGACATGGAACTGAGTTTGTGGTTAAATATAGTAATAAATAGTTATTATTTTTGAAAACGTTTTTTGGAACTGCTAAATGTAATTATTGTGGTTTTACATGTTTAAAATATTTTATTCTTTTAGGTATTATGTTATTTTTTAGGTATAATACAGTAGTAATAAATCTTCTACAAACACGTGAAAGTAATTAGTTAACTTCAATTTTTAAAAGGGGTATAATATTAGGCACATTACCCCTATATGTGACAAGGCTCACTTATATCTTCTGTCAATGCTGTAGCTCTCACTATCTTTCTTTCTATATATATATAAAATTAGTAAGAAAAGGAAAGAGATAGAAAGTTCTAGAATTTTCGGATGCATTTCCGGTCGTCGGCAAGAACTCCAAATTTCACACGGGGTCTACCATCTATGAACCTCAGGTAAGTCACCTACTTTCCTATCTGTCTTTCCTTTCTTTACTAATTGTTTTGATTAACACGACAATCTTATATACATATACATGTAACAATTATTTACTAATGGTGCCTGGTGTTCCTAACTTTGTTTCAATTTTCTTTAAAAGCATTTAATTAAAGTAAAAAGTCCAACATTAATCAAAGTAAGTATACCAGTTTATCCTTACAAACTTTTCAGATTTATATTTAGCAGAAAAATAATTTAAGAAAAAAAAAGTGAATTCGCAAAAATGGATATCTGTATTAGTTAAACTGTAACAAACGAGAACCTCTGTTAGGAATGGTCAAATTTGTTATGTGAACCACGTAGTCAATACGGAGCACTATTGATACAGATGGGATGCTGTGGTTTATTATTTTTATGACACCATACTCAAGAAAAATTCAATATGAGAATCAGTTTATAGAATCTCCTTTGCAATAGGGATATGATTTTTTCAAAAAATATTCCTGGAATTATTTGGGACACAAGGTTGTAAAATATTTATTTTCAGTCAAATCAAAAACAGTAATACATCCTTAAAATATAAAATTTAAAAAGATACATCTGTGGGTGATTAATATTGTACAATGAGTACACAACTTTATCTTAATACTAGTCAAAAGATTCAAGTATAAACTAAATGAATCCATTAAACATTAAGATGATTCATGTATCTTCTAAGTACATATTAAAATGAGAGAATTTCTATGGATTTACAATCAAATAATATATTTACAACAAATAGTGGAAAATTTAGTTAAAAAATATACTAAACAATGATACTTGTCTATTAAGAGCAATTTTGTACATGCTTTGAAATAACAAGAGCAATTTACTTGGGAAATCCAATAGCTGCATAAATCATTAACAACTTTAAAATAATCTGTAGCCGCCTCGGTATGCCTAGGTCCTTAAGATGGCTGTTGAGCCATTGAAAGAAGATGAAAACAATCTGTATATACAGATTATACAAAATTATACACAATATAAATAATATCACAATCAAACATCACAGAAAACTGGAAATACAATACTGTACCATTGCACACAAGTTATAGTATATTTCAACCGGTACAAATTACGTGACTATTAAAATTGTTGGAAAGAAAAGTTTAATCTAATCCAAACAATTTAAGCATCATCCCCTCATCATGAAATATTCTGAAACAAGGAAATATTTTGTAAATAAGTTCCAAAATAATTATGGAGTGTAATTAAGCCTATTAGAGTATATGTAATATGTGTTGATAATATCTACTTGTCACAATAGAATCTGCAAGTTTTCCAATTTTATAATTTAATGGAATGATTGTATTGTTAAATTATGGTGCACACGAAAATTTGTTCACTTACCAAAGACCTTCATGCTGTAACAATGGAGAAACATGGATTACTTTCAGAGTGTGAAAGTATTGTCATTTGTAAAGGAGTGTATACTGGAATTAAAAACTATTCATTTTGAACATGTTCCTTGAAAAAAAATTAAAGAGAATTTTGCATACATAAGAAAAAATCTTTTACTTTACTTGATCCAATGTAAATAAACTAAGAGAAGTTTACAACTTTATAAAAGTTGTGTTTCTAATTAAAATAGGTATTTGTGGAAAAAAATACATACCAGAATTATTAACTTTGTTTATATTAAATAGCTTCTTTCCAGTATTAGGACACTTCATCTCCAACAACTCGGCCATCACAAACTGAGCAGAATCTCCCATATCCACCATACAATGTATTAATGAGTTACCTTTTCCATACATATGCTGTAATGCAATTTTTTATGAGAATATTATTTAATGCATAAATACAATTCATATTTCATGTTTTCTTTAAACAAAATCTTTACATGCCTTGCAGTCAGATTGCAGAAGATGCACAAATTCTGAGTTGGTTTGCCAGTACCAGTTTGATATATTTGAAGATGTTGAATATAATTTAATGAAATAGTAAAATTATTGAATGATATAAATTCTTGTGATAATATGACAAATAGTTTGAAAGACATACCTCAGTTATATTGTAACCACAATTTTGCAGAGTCTCAGCTACTGCCTCTTCATATTTAATCCTGTTCTTGTAAGCTAAATACAGAGCTGTTTGACCAAGCTTATTACAAGCAATTAATGATTCAGGTTTCCCAGAATTGTGAGCCATCCACTTTATCAGAGCATATGCCATTTCCAATATATGTGAAGCACCAGCTGCCATCAACTTCATCAGATATCTGAAATAATTATTATATGGTATAGGATACAACTTCCAATTTCATCGTCTACATATGGATATCAGATCCTAAAACAGTTTACATTGCATATTACTAAGATAAAGTATGACATATTTATTCAACAACACTAATATTTAAGTTAATATTAGACATACAGCAATCAGTAGGACATTAAGAAACTACTAATTGATATGCTCGTTAACCTCTTCATAGAAAATTTATTTTAGCAGTAATTATCAGAATTAGTCTAAAGAAATTTAAACTGGTAATTACTGCTTACATATTTCCATCATCATCTGCAGCCAACAATTCTTCTTTCTTCTTAGACATTATCAGGGCCCAAGCTTTTGCTTTTATATCCATCATTTTATTCACTCTCTCATGGCCTGACTGGTGGCTGGGCCTTAAATGAGAGTTAAATGATGTCATAGATGGTTGGTGGACAACATTTGGCATGCAGCAATTGGTGTGAACTATAGAATCACTGTACAATGAAGGAGGTGATTCAGGATAAGAAATGCTGCTTTTGTCACTAAAATATCCCTAATCATTAATGATTAAGTGAGAATGTTGTAATGGAGACTGCGATCCCCCAATTTTGCCACTTTTTCTTACATAAACAAGTTTCTTATGATTTTCAATGCATTTATCTGGAATTTCATTAGAAGATTCGTCATTTCCAAGAACTTGAGAGATACCTCCAAAGCCGTCAGCCTAGCTTAGGTTTACAGAATGGAGAGGTGTTAAGTCTGTCCTGGGATGTCGACTCGGATTAGCTCAGTTGGTAGAGCATGCGGCTGGATATTGTAAGGTCCTGGGTTCGATTCCCTGGACTGGTTGACATTTTTTCCATTCTTGTCTTACTTCTAAAATAAAAAATATATTATTAGATCATATAAGAAAAATATAAAACCAATAAAAATAAAACAAATAGTTAGCACGTTATTTACCTAGTTTGGACAGAATATTCAAAATTAAAAAATGTTCACACAAAACTGGAGTTGCAGATCTGAACTGGATATTGCTAATTTGAGTTGAATCATGAGTTGACTTTGGAAAATCATATTCACCTAGTCCTTGCTCTATGTCATTATTTGACAATTCTGGTAAAGTGCTGTAAGACAAAAATAACCATTATTCAGTGTGCTATATAATCATAAAATAAAATACAAATTAATTAACAGCAATAGTTTCACAAAAATATTCTATATGTTTGTTAATGAAAACTGCAGGATATTCACTTTTGTTGCTGTGGAACAATTACAAGTAAATAAAAAAATAAATAATATAACAGTCTATGCATAAGAAAAATTAATATAAACTTTTATTTAACCGGGGTTTGCACATAAGATTTCATTCCCTAATTTGGAACCTCATCGTGTGTTATTGAAACTGGAATTGTGTAGTTGAAAATGATGAAAATATTGACACACAGATCCCATAAGGTAAGAATAAAAATATACATATGATATAACTATGAATTTTCACATAAACTTTCTTTAGAATTATTTACAATATATATATCCTAATTTTATAACTTTATGAATACCTTGTTCTCTAGTATAAAACTGCATTTATAATTACATTGGTATGGACCTAATTCCAGTAGAAAGGGAGTTTACTTGATGGATGAGATTGTCTCAGATGACAAAGACTTTTCTCAACATACAATGCTTCAGCAAGGAAGGGTCCTTTTATTATGAGGTTTCTCAAAATTAACACTAATAAAAAGTTTCAAATCTTCAGAACACTGGGCTTGACTACAGTTTCCTTTTACTGTAATTGCAAAAATAACTCAAGAATATATAAACCAGAACACCAAATATTTTAAGGGTAAACAACATAAGACTTGTCACTAAAGCATATACCCTAGTATTTAAGTATGTTCTTTTACTTAGATTTGAACCCTATTCTTATCCTAATCCATCATGACAACACTCACCCAAATGCTTAAATTATCTTAAAAGTACAATACTTTATAATTGTTAATATTCTCTCATTACTATTTATACTTGCCAAGCACATTTCCTGTGGTGGTAGTGTTAAGCAACACATGCAGAGTGGATGGAAGTTGATAATGGAAATGGAGATCATAGCATGTTAGTAATTCCAATTAGATACCATCCAATGGACTCTGAAAATGTTAATGTTGTACCTTATTCCACAATAGTGGACATGTGTTATCTCTAAGTTGAATATCTAGAAACATTTCATAGTGACCTAATCTAATTGACTATGTTGATATTTCTTAAACAGAACTTACTGGAGCTGAGGTGAAATTACCACAATGTACCAATGTCAACCTTACATAAATGAGTATGGTATCCAAATATATTAATTATCTAACAAATTCTTATTAAATCTTTACTTTTCCTTACGTTATCCATCACGTCAGCAACAGTGCTTGCAGAACATCAAAAGCTTTGAATATACTTCAATATTCCAATTGTCTGTTTGACATGTACTCCACATATACAGATGTGTTGGATCAATAAACAAAACAAAAGCCAAATCTATCTATACTTACAGGAATTTACACATTGTTTATGTAATTCCTTACCAATGAGTCAGACAAGATGAAACAACTGTATTTTTGAGGTAAAACACACCAATGTTAAATAGTTTCAGAGACTATCACCAAACAAGCTAAATATGAACTTTGAGAAATTTCGAACACCTGAGCTCCGAGATCATATCTGATTTACAAAAGACCTATTTTATGATAACATGAATGCTTTTTAGTTCATTTCAGGAAATACAAAGGTGCAGTATTTCCTCACCAAACAATTCATTGTACCCAGTAGGATACTTTTACATACTTACCTTTGCCTGACACCTCAAATAGTTCTCTAAAATATTTGGTACATTAATTTTTTTAACAATAGTTTATTTCTAGTATAAAGACTATATCCCTTTACCTTGTGAACAATAATGTTATATCAACATTAACATTATTTGCAGTTATAACTTGCCCCTAATTTCCAGTCAGCAAGGTTCATTTGATCTCATTTCGGTTAGGAGCTGTAGACAGTCATTCACCCTGCCAACTTGGGTCTGAAACAGTTCATTTGGATAGAGAATAGGGTTTTCACTAACGGCAGTCAAATCCTACAAACCAATTTGGTAAAATATGTAAAACATTTAACCTGTTGTAAATTATACAATACTTCTACCAAAATCATAAAAAGTCTATTTTTTGCGTGAATGCATAGACTATACGAATTGATTTTTCAACCTTAAACATTTACAGGGTTACATATTATCATTTAAAAATAATTACAAACAACAAGAAAGTTTTGTTCTCCAATACGAAAATATGTTAAAGATTAGCCAGTAGGCCCTACATGCATACGGAAAATACCAGTGAGTTTCTTCTTACGATTGAAAAAATGGACAGTATTTATCAGAATACGCTATTTGTTCTGATAGGTTTTAAACTCAGTTATATGAGGGGTATACCGAAAAAGAGGAAGAATCTATTCAACTAAGTTGACTAGCTCTCAAACAGGCAGACGCTAATATATATATATAATACATTAATTTATTAAATATAGTTATATACACCTCCGCCTATAAATTTGCCCACTATTTTTAACATCTCAGTAGGTTGAAATATCTTTTGATGAAAAATAAAAGAAGTTGAGACAGTCACTAAATAATTTACTTATTTCATTGAAATAATAATTATTTACTTTATAATATTATGTTTACGCTAGTTACTATACGACGCGCGACTAATACGAAAAATACTACTTAATTTAGATAACATTATAATAACAGTACTAGCATAAATAATAAAGAATATTTTGTATTTTTACTAATTAATAATTTTCGTTCACTCTCCCAGTGGCATTTCAACAAAGCCCTCGTACACCTCCATCCAAGCACTTTCTTTCGTTATTTTGTTGCCGTATTCTTTGCAGCTCATATCAAATGTTGTTGTTCTTTTCTCCACTGCAATTTTTAATTTTTCGGTGTCGATAAAACTCTTTGCGCAAAAATAAAGCAAAAACACAATTTTTTTTAGAAAAATCGGTCTAGAACGGCGTGACTATCGGTGACTTTGACTACCGTCTGAACGGAATTGCGAGACTCTATACAAACCATATGGAAGAGCACGCATCTGCTGACTCGAAAGTCTTGAGATAGTCAGGTAGGGAAACTGTGTCCCTTCCTGCCTCAAAGACAGGGTTGTAATTGGCGACGGTGTGCAGTGAACACTGTTTCAAGTGGTCGAAAAGTTTCGCGCCGAAATTTTGTTGAAATTAAAACAAGTAGTTGTGAATCACATTTGTACAAAAAATAAAAGTCTTGCGCCACAACTTACTGGTATAGATAATTTATCCATGCCTGTAGTTACCAAATTTAGGAGGGCGATGCCGAAGGTCCTTCCACTCGAACTCTTGCAGTCCACTATTGCGTCCTCCGAGTTTACTTCCGGCATGCTTATCTCCTCTCAAGCGCTCTCTACCTGTCTGGTCATTTCCTCGTTAATCTTTGAAAAACACGGAAATGTTTCGAACACGAAATTGTCTGTAGATGAGAGAATTTAACATGAAGGCGAAATTGAGAAATAATTGTAGGCTATTTGAGCCGTATTCCGACACAATCTTATTTGAATTCTTATGAAAAGTTAGAATTTAAGATAGAGAAAAGTGGTAAATATATATAGACTTTAATTTTTGAATCCCGTAATAAAAAGAGTGCACACAATATTGTTTAATCATTCAACAGATCAATATAAAACAAAAATATTTGAAATACCAGCATTGAAACTCCTGAATATTAAGTATAATCATAGATTTTTACTTCTATGTTTGTCGAAATCAACGATGGTAAGGAGAAAATTGATTACTGCTAGCGCAAACACCCGATTTGTTCTATTCGTCTAACTTAAATAATTGAGGTTAGGTGTATGTTAGCTGAAAACATCTCATTATGCCAAGTAAAACAAACAGCTACAAAACAACAAACTTGTTGGTAGGTATCTATAAAACATACATGAATACTGTTTTTAATCACAGGGTTTAACATAGAAACATACACACTATGGCTGAATAAACACCCAGGAATTTCATTAGTATTAAATAAAGTTACTGAATGATGTACCAATAGTGAATTCATTTTAAAATATGAACTTTTATATATTACAGGCCACATAGAAAGCCAGCCTTCGTAGATATGGAATGAGTTTGGAATTGTAGACTTAGTACTGTCGTATTACAGAATTAGTAAAAGAATTTTTGTCATAATATTGCATTAAGTTGAGATTGTAACTTGGTTTTTAAGGTACTGTAAATTCATTTATTCTTAACTTGTATAAACTGATATATGCTCCTTTATTTTCTCATTCTGCATATCAAGTATGTTATTCAGTGGTGAGCTTATTAAGTAAATGAAGATTCATGGTTTGAGAGTGGATCATAACAAGTACGCTTGTAAGTAGAGTTAGCTTCAGAGGCCTAGGTCCCATTCTCAAGCCAGAGAAGTGCAGTATTCTGTCTTGAAAGAGGCTTATTGCTCTAAAATGTTTGTTTCTTCCTGTCAGTGAGCAACACCAGTCAAAAATTTAATTTAAGGCAATCACACAAATCAATCACTTCTCCTCTGTCCATATTAATTAAATATTTTTATATTTATTTGATGTTAGTGATTGAGGAATTGCTCATATGTTTTGTCTTAAGTAAATGAGTGTAAAAATTTTCATCTTGCTTCTGTTTTCCAATTTTTAATTTTTAAAATGTCCTAGGTTGCAACTTGTTTTTGCTATATTGTGAGAGAAAATTTATTGGCTGGCTGTGGATTGCTGTTCATGTGTGTGTGATATTCACTCTTATGCTCATGGTGGGAAGTTAAAAAAAGCAGCCCACATCTTGGAGGAGTGAAAAGACACTTCTGAAATTTTGAACGTAAGTTAATGTCCCAGGAATCAGCTCAATATCTCACTTGTGTATCCATATAATTTCTTTTGACTTTGTCATTTTACTCTATATTATTCGTGCTAGTTTACTTCTGCTACTACATAATAATACATTAATAACCATTTAACTATAATTTTGTGTGTTGTGTATTGTTAAATATTACAGCAGTATTAATTTACTCTATAAATACATTGGTATGTTGACTGTTTATTATTATAATGTACAATATAAATGTGTATTCTAATCAACTAGCAATTAATCAATAACAGACTAAATTTTATTCACATTATTTCATATTGAAAAGGCTTGTGCAAGATAGGTTAGCATGGAGGGTTGCATCAGACCAGTCTTAGGACTGAATACCACAACAATTTCATATAAGCTTTACCACTGTATAAATTAATAAATAAAAGATAAATAGTGTCTAATTAAACAAACATTTGAGAAATAATAAAAAGTACTGTCTATTTAAGATACTTATTTTTGCAAAGTAATTTCATGGTATGTGCTGTTGAATTAGAAGACAATTTTAACACAACTGTAATAAATATGTAATTGATATGCAATATAATTTATTTAAATGATAAATACTGGTGGGTCTGAATTTTTTTTATTAATTTGTAAAACCTAATATATCTATAATGTACTTACCAGGAAGAGTAAGCATAGTGAACTGATTAAACAATAAAATAAATTAACTTTCAATAATTTTGTAAGCGAGAGAAATTCAGTTCACCCTTTTTAATATAACAGAAGCCTTAACAAATAAACATTTGTGTAACTATATAGGCCCCCATCAGTCTTCGGCTAACAGCAATAATTACTACAAGAGTTTTCTGAACAGGGTGTAAAAAATATATTAAAAGGTGCGTTTTACTCTGTACAGGAGTTTATTGATCGTTTCCCTAATAGTTGAAATACTTTTTCTAGCATAAGTGTTTAACACGTTGCTTTGTAAAATATTCCATTACTTAACACTTTCTGCTCCTTTGTTTCATGATTTGCCTGGGACTACTACGGAAGGACGACATGTTGCTCCAAGAAGCTACATTTCCATTTTCTATGCGTGTGTTTGTACTTCTTAATATGGGTGATGAGTTTTCTGTTATTTTATACTATGTCCTATTTACTCTAGTTACATATTTAGGGAGAATTAGCAGCTTATTGTATCTTATTTTGTACTGCATGAAATGTATGAAGTAGCCTATTTCCTCAACCGAGGACTAATGGAAATAATAATAAAACATATCTGATCTCTTAAAATCATTTAGTGTTACACATCTTGCAATATTTTACTTTACATGCAAAGCATCATTCGTTAAAAAATTCACGTAATCCAACAATACGAATCAGCTTTATTTATTATTTTCAATACCGTAGGTAAACAATTTGTTTACGAATGTAGCAAGGAATAATTTAAAGTAAACGCACGCTTAAAAAGAGAGGTATGTAAAGAAGGGTAACAAAACATTATCAGTAAATTCGTTGTTATTCTACACCGGTTTTTAGAGAAGTAACACTTCATACATTTCTTACCTCTGAATGTAATAAGTCAATTTTATTAAAAAATAGGTTTATGTCAAGAAAACCACAAATTGCTTTTACTGCATTAAAAAGTTCGTTGATAATTTCCGATTCTCCATTCATTCTGTTTACAACTAAATGAATAAAGAGACGTAACAAAAATGAGAACATTTCTCAGTAATTATTTAACAAAGCATTTATATATAATCAGTTGTCGGTTCGCGCGTGTTAGGTTTTACTAAGATCTTGCATATCGCGAATATAAATATTGGTATTGTTGCGAGGCTTAAGTTTTTACCACATTCTTTTGTTATGCACATTTGCTCACTATGATCTGGTTAGAAGGAGGGGGATGAAGTCCTCCAGCACAAATAAAATAGTATGAAATTTTCTTTGGACATTAATGGTGTTCGGTTATGTTTGGAATCTCGACTATTTTTGTAAGTAAGCGAACGCACAATAAAATTTTAATATGTCGCATTATCCTAAGCTAATACGTATTGTTGAAGGTTGGTACTTCAGAATGAAAATTTTAATGTAATTGGATCAGCTGATGACGCCCGGAAACAGTTTGAATTATAGTCTTGCACATGTAGATCTCAAAGCTATGGTGAGTAAAATGAGTTTTGCAAACCTTTATTATACGCTTCATTGAAGTTTTTAAATTGAATATCCATGCCACTGTATAAAATCCGGTTTCATGTGAGAAGGAAATGAATCACTTGAAAATTAGCTATTGTCTGACATTTGTAGAAAACTTCTCGAATATAATGTAAATGACGAAAAAAGAACTATTCCGTAGATTTTACCAGATGCGAAACGATTCTAATCACAAATGATTTTTGTAATTTTTAAATATTTCTATGCCTTACGGAACCTGGCAACAAAGCGTGTCAGAATTCGGTTACAGATAGTTTAAAGAAAGTGGGAATATGATCAAATCTGAGCAGAAACGTTTATTTTATTAATGATTCTTGCTAAGTGAATTCTTATTTCGCAACTATTTACGTGAATAATTAACAGTTAAATTTGTAATAAAATATAATTTATTTTAATGAATTTTGACCGTTCACTTTAACTTTGCCTAAATAAGCAATAATTAAGAAGTTTTCATAAAATTGAAAATATTTCAGAATAAATTAATTTTCCATTTGCATCGGCGATGTCATCTCAATGAAATTATATTTTTGCTATTAGAGATTTAACATTCTTTCGAATGATTTTACTTAAATTTTCCAACAGATAATGTGGAACGACGTACTTTTATTAAATCCAGGATAACACCCAGACTGTTCAGTGCTCGTGCAGACCATTCCTTCAGTGAACTTTGCTACTGCTGGTCTTAAGATGGCAGGACGTTTTGAGTGGATCAAATTGGAAGTCCAGGAGGAAAGAAATGAGTATGAGAAGTTGCGTGACGACTACACAAGAATTTTCCTGCTAATGAAAGTACAAGTTCAAACAGCTAACTGAGACTAACTCGAGAAAGCTGTAGGAAATTCACTTAAATATCTGCAGATGAAGAACAATATCCAGTAAAAGGGCTAGTGAGTATACGAAATATCACCCAGGTAAGTACTCGGTCAGTAGGGTGTTTCCACAATGACAATGCAAAAGAATATTGATCTTAATTACAAAACTTTACTTTGCAGCTTCCTGTTGATGTAAGACCTGTCACGCCGCAATATGCTCGGACCATAGTCTTGATATTACGCAGTTAACGCTGGATATTCGCGGTGAGCCATTAATCAATTAATATTACACAAATGCTAGTATTTTTTTTAGTCATCTGAGGGTTATTATGGAGGTACGTCGATTGTTGGGTATTTATACTATAAACATAAAATTTCTTGGTTAGCATTAAAGATATTGTTCCTAACATTATTTAAATTATATTTTTAATGTAACTCAGAACACAAGCCTGAAAGATTTTTAATTTTGTCGTTATTACTAGAACGATACAACATGTACAATTTAATCTTCGGCGAGTCGATTGCTAAACAACGGCTGATAGTGAAATTTTAATCTAGATATTATCGAAAGAAAACCGATAGATTAGACTGAAGCAAATGCCTTAACGGCCTTCTCTTCCTCGGCTCTTTTACGATGTCAGTCCCTTTTTATAAAAAAGGAAGGCTGTTTATTAAGTAATGGTGTAGGAGAGGAAACATTTGACAGCGTTTTTCCTTCACCTGGAAAACAATACCCAGCGCTGGTGGGGTCTTTTGATCAATTAACCGGGCGACGCCGCCGCCTCAGGCGTCGACGCTCAATGCAGGAAAGAGTTTGCGAAAAGTAATTTCCGAGCTTCTTTCAAACTGTCAATCATCTGCGGCCGCATTCTGGCACGTTTTGTAGCGATGGAAAAGCTTAACTGTTTCATCAGGCGTAAAATACCAATGATGTAGCTTGCCATTTTACACCAATGTTCTGTTTAGCTTATATTCGATCTAATCCTTACCAATGTATTCAGGATTTTGTACACTTATTAATTATATTGTTTGGGTCGATTATTGTCCAGACTTTACTTTTGTTTAACCTCTTCGTAAATTTTATCCATAGCGAAAAAGTTGCCTAAAATTATTTTTATAGTTTGACTGGTTATAGCCATGACGTTTAACGAACACAAACATCCATGCTTTTGCCGGTTTTCGAATCCGTGACCTCTGGTGCGAGACGGTAACGCTGACCTTTACGCCACAGCTGTTCGGCATATTTCATAGTTTAAAAATTTATGATTTCCATGTATGTGCTGCAATACACCGTCGTGGACATTTTCATTCCGTTAATGCGACCGTAACTCATGTACATGTAACGTGATTTTTCATTTTTCTTAAATAAATTCATTATTCTAAGTAATCCCCTTCAGGTATACACTTGTACAAGTCCTTTCCAATTTTGTAAGAACTTCTATAACTGACTTTCGGTTTAGCATTCAATTCTTTTATCTCGTCAGTGGTGACAAAGCATCCTTTTAAAGTTCTCTTCAGTCTTGGGAGTAGAAATAAGCTACAGGGAGCCATGTCGGGTGAGGTGAGCTGGAGAATTGTCGTAATTCAAATTCCACGAGTGGTTTTGCCACCATTCTGGGCCTTTTCGTCAGATTGCTTCATACAAACGACGCATAATTCCCTGTTAACAGTATGACGAATTGGCAACACGCCGTCTAAATAAAACGAGATCCTTCATTTGTCGAATTCTTTCAGTCTTGGCTCTTCAGGCAACTTCCATTAGGTCGATTTGAGTCTTGGTGTTGACGTCGGACACCTTTCGACACCTTTTACGGCCATTTTAAGAAATTCTGGATTGTTGTTTAATTCAGCAATTACAGAGCGATGTTAACACGGCGTCGGTAGAAATTCAGTAATTATACTCTAGACTTTACGTTCGTTTCACCCCTTAGCAAATTTTATCCATAGCGAAATAGCGACTCTTATTTCATGCCCAAAACATACGAAAAAATTTCTTGGCATTACATGAATATTTTGACGTTATATTATTCTAATAACTCTAAATATTTACAATTAACCAATAATGTTGATAATTTATCTTAGTATTTGGGTAGCCCTATTTTTAAATTTTTAATATTTTCATAAATTGTAATAAATCGTCATGTGACTTTGGAGAATTCTCTATTTTGTCCAGACTTTACGTTCGTTTCACCCCTTCGTAAATTTTATCCATAGCAAAATAGCGACTCTTATTTCATGCCCAAAACATACTAAAAAACTTCTTGGCATTACATGAATATTCTGACGTTATCGTCTTCACCATGTTCTTTGAAAACTCTGTACCACTCGTAGACAATTACTCATAGTATATTCCCCAAAAGCTACGATTAACATCTTGAATACTCCTGTAATCAATCTTAATTAAATACAACAGCTTTGATATTGATAGCTTTGAAAGCAAAAATCACCGAGAACACGAAAACACGCTTACACTGTAACATAAAAATTAAATGTTCAAAATGGTTGGCAATTGCAACATACCTCAGTAACATTTTGCACCTACAAATTAAAAATCGGATTTATAAAGCCCACAAAATCAAAAAATTCTCCGTTTTTACTTAACCCTGTAGTAAAGAAATTACGTAAAACAGGAAAAATATACATTATGTAAATAAAAATTATATCGTCATATGCCATACTTTTCTTACAATAACTTTAACGCGATACAGATTACACATACCAATGTATCAATTTAAAGAAACTGATACATGGAACTGGAATAAAGGATAAATGACAGAAAGGGAGTTAAGATATTTCCACAAATTCTGTAAGTAAGATAGCGCCAAATGTTATTTATCGACAGCATATTTTGCCATAATTATCTCATTGTATTCTTTTGGTATCACCTGAATATTTTAAAAGTAGCTTGTTGCCTTTTATATTAAATAAGTCTCGATTAGTCAATATAGCGCGAGACAAATATATAAGTTCCCGCAAAGTGAGAAACATCTGGTTACAGGATGTCAAGTAGGAACGAAAAAAAGTAGTTTCCGATTGCATTCATTTCCTACTGAAACTGTACCAGTTCCTGAATGTCGGATATTTGTGTCGCATATTTATTAGTCCTGTACACCCAGAATGGTGGCAATATCACTCTTGGAATTTGAAGCAAGGTCAATTGCAACGAAATACTAGTTAGAAATATTAATACTTAAGTATAAACCCTAATTCCTGATCAGTAAAATGAAAAAAATTTAAGTTTTTATTTGAATATTTAATGCCGTATCTGGAAATTTGGAACGTAATTCATGACTGATATTTTAATGTGGTAGTAATTTATCATCTGTTGCCATTTAATCCGAGAGCAATAAAGAAGTTACGAATTAATATTTTATTCGAAATTAAATTTCGCCCAGATTTCATTTTTAGATTAATCTGTAACCTCCCGCGCGAAAGAATTAAACAGAACAAAGTGATATCTAATTTATATATTCATCTAATGGCATATAGATTCCGGAGCGCTCCCCTCTTGGCTGAGCTGAGTTGTGGTTTCGGCAGTGCAATTTTATTTCCTCGCTCTCCCCCTCGGATCCCCTTCCGAGTCACTATTAATCTGTTTTCGCCGGGACAGTATATGCGCCTAAGTCACGAGCAGCTGTTTCTCTTTGTGATATATTCCCTTATAAATGTAATAAGATTTAACATGCCACGAAAATGACAAATTTTCTTTGCACAAGGAGAGAGTGGTGGTGTATGTTCCTTACGTTGCGTTCGAAGAAAAGATATTCTATTTGCTTTCATTTTCTAAAATGTTGTTACAACCAATATTAAAATATTGATTAGTCTTCCGAAGGCCTTATGTTTTACTTAACCTGTACTGAAGTCAGAAGACCTTATATTTTATTTTTTATATTAACTTCTATACTATTCCAATAACTCTAAATATTTACAATTAACCAATAATGGTGACTATTTATTGATAATTTATCTTAGTATTTGGGTAGCCCTATTTTTAAATTTTTAATATTTTCATAAATTGTAATAAATCGTCTTGTGACTTTAGAGAATTCACTATTTCGTAGATTTCTTTACATCTTGATAGATTCTTTAATGCTGTTCGTACTTTGTGCAGTCCATGAGCATATGCCGCATTGAGATCTGTACGTTGCAGCATGATGAGATGAGTTTGGTGGGGCCAGATCTAATTCTTGAGATGACGATTTGATTTCTTCAATTTAGTTTCTTATCTATTGTTTCTTAGTAAAAATTTGTGATGGCTTGGTGCAGTAATCATATTTCATTCCGCTGTTTTTGCCATTTCTCTTTAATTAGGTTCCAGACGCCTTGGAAAGTGTTGGTAAAGTTTGGATGCCCTGTACACGCTTAATTTGCCTATTTATCGGAAACCGTTCTGAACAAAGAACAGTAATTTTCGACACTTATATTTAACCTATATTATGAGTAGAAGCAGAAAAAAAGATTTAAATTGTAAGTTACGGATAAAAACTTATAAATTTTCCCATTATAAGCAGATTTAAAAAAAAATAAATTAATAATTAAAATTTGAACAACCAGTATCCGTATGAATTTAATGCTTTTATTTTACATTAGGGAGCTTTCAAAAGCCTGTTAAATTCATCCTATTACTTATCTTTTCATTAATAAATAAAAATAGTTCGATACTGATTGCAGTTTTGTGCTCTTCTCAAGTAACTATAAAATTAATATTAAATTTAAATACTAATTTCGTTAAAATGTGAAATATAATTATCAATAAAGTAATTTTTTAAAAGAATAAAATAATTACACTATTATTAGTGTCGCAAACTATCTCCTACGACAGTTTCGGCCAAAATGATTGATGTATAACAAAGAATAAGTGTTGTACGCCGTTAAATTTTGACATTTTGTCAGAAGAATTATCATTGTACTTATATGATTTGCTCAGTCGTAAATTATAGCGGTTTTATGGTTATATTGTTTTAAAATACTGATATTGCTTGAGAGTATGCACATGTGGCACGGCAGACGTAGCTGTCGAAAGCCCTCAAATGTAAATGGAATAAAATTCATACAGACTATTTATACTCAATCATTTAACAGCCCAATCTAACATGTTTAAAATCCAATTATAATATTAATTCCGCTCTATTTTATAACGATTTTCTAAAAAACATTGGCAAGATGGTGCCTTCCGACTCTGCAACGATTTTGGGCGATAAATTGAGGTCTGGTATTTAGGAGCTGGTTAGTTCAAATTTAAAATTCAAAACTTCACAAAAGCATAATTTTTAGCAGCTACTTCATTATCTAATTAACTTCTCTTAAAAATTGTGCATCTTGAGTAGCCTTTATTGTAACGAAACTCAGTACGAATAGGTTTTTCAAAGGCATTCTTATCAATTAACTGGAAAATGTTAAACTTCTGTAAAAAGAAACTGGAAGTATTTCGAATTTTTTAGAAAATTTCCCACGTCACGTAACGAAATTAACACTGGTGACGGCATAACCCTTCCCGAAAGATTGACATAAGGAATACATCGCACCATGTTTCGTATTTATTAAGTCAAATATTTTTAATATAGCATTATATTTTTATTTTATTTTAACCACATTAAAATATAAACATGAGAAAGGAATTATATTTTGATATACAATGAACATTGGTAGGAATGGGTATGGCGTCAGTATTTGTCCCTTAGCCTTGAATTTCAATGATTGAAATAAAAACGCAATGTTCATACAAATATCGGGTGAGAGTATTTCACGGTATTGTAAAATTGGTTAAATTCAGGAAACCATATTCATATTTAAAGGGTCGAAATCATGGTTTGTAACGAAAGCGTTTTATTCTGTCTCACTGATATTTCCGCCAGCGGTGGATAATGCGCAGGCATATATAAGAAAAGCAAGCCGAAGCACGCGCATATCGAATTCAATCTCTGCTCCTGACGTGACGTCCAATGAATGGGGAAGGCAGCCATATTAACTGATAGAAGCAGCCGCAGTATTTCTTATGACCCGAAGCTACCGAAGCCGAGCTTACACCCTTATATTTGTTGGCTTATCTGAACAAGACGTTAGTGAATATATTTGAAGCATTATAACGTTCACAATACTGTTATTAAAAAGGAGATGAATTTCTTTTCGTGATTGTGGATCGTATTTCCTTAGCGTAACGTTAAGTAATGTAATCAATTTTATTTCAGTCATTTGCGACAATAGGATGCAGATAATGCTTGAATAATTGCTTTTAAAAATCCATCTTATTTTATCGCATTGTAGTCCTATAGGTCTGCAAGTGGAGATGAGTTTTTTTTTGTAGTTAATTTTGATTATAGGATTATTTTACTTATAATGCGGCACAATGGAAATAGATAAAATATATTGGCTTACATTTGTGGCTTCAAGTTAATAGAATTAGAATTTTAAAGATTAAAAATTTGCTTTATTACAGTACCATCTGAGTTTTTATATTTTTGCCGTACTTATTGGCTTTTACTGCTCCATATTTTTTGAAGCCAAATGATTAATAGGATTTAAATTAGAAAATTAACCAAATTTACATGAGTGGAAAATAGAATCAAAAATAGCTAGGAAAATACCTTATAAAAGTTAATTGAATTAGTTTCCTTCTTAATATGATAAACTAATACGTAATAGTTAAACTTTGCAATTTTGCGTCAAAATTTTAGGATTTAATAGGCGCGGGACAGTTATTTTCAATTCATAATTCTGAAAATGTCAAAATAATCACTCGAAAAGAATGAGGATTGTATGAACATGGTTGATGTCCCCAAACAGTTTAGTCCAAAATGCTAGTTGTTGAATAGCGTACGATACCTAAGACGAAGAAAGCGAATGTATTACGCAGAAATGAATTTATCATCGATGACTGCGTCTAATCAGTTTTAGATTTATTTTCAGGAGGGAAACAAAGAATCGGGAGGGTCGGAGTAGAATTTTTAGCGGAAGTGAGATGAACTGGAGAAAGATGTGATAATCGTGCTGGAGATTAAAGAGGAGAGAATGAAATAGCTGGGGGGATCACGTGCGCAAGGCTTATGACGGTAACATCTGGCGGCCGGCGCCGAAAAACCCGACCGACGTTTAATATCCTGAGTAACTCAATTATGGGGGCCATCAAGGAGGAGGATTTGTCGTCGTCCCATATGATCCATTGATGGCAATAAGGCACAAATATTACATCTACTGCTATCCTTCCGCGGGAAGGGACACGTCCTATCATTTCAATGCGATTTGTCAACCCTAGGATCCATGATTCTGGCATTAGTTAATTCTTTTTTCTTTTCCTCTTTCCTTTTGGAATTTATTTATCATATCTTAAAATAATTTGATAAAATAAAATGTTTTTTGCCGAAAAAATAAAGATCGATAATCTAATATATATTAGACAAAATAAATACCGCTCTTATGTTGATACGACATACTATTCGTGAATTAGACACTGCATCATAATATCTATTCTATGCAAAACAGCTTTTGTATTAATCCCTGAATTGTGATTCTTGTTAGTGTAGATTTATCACAAGGAATGAAAAAATGTATGGTATTCATTTCATCACTTACTTTTGTCTGTATACTGCCTGATTCATAACTTATTCGTTAATTTTTATCTGACACTAACGTTTATATATTCAGTTTTTTAATTTATTTTCGCACTTATCTGGATAGGATTTTCTATAAGATTACATTTTATCCTTAATGTGCACAAGATACAGAAATTCATTGAATTGTATTGAGTATTAAAATATTACTTTTTCAAAAGTACTATCATTTTATTTTTACATACATACATTAAAAATCATCGATCTATACCTTTACACAGCCCATACCGCTATAATGAAACCAGAAGCTTTGTATTCTATTGTCATAAAACGAGATTACTGCCAGTGTTGGTTAAGGTATTATGAAATACTGACCAATACCGTGCTGTATCGTAGACAGCAGAAAAAAACGATTGATAACCTCGGACAGGATCGAGTCTCTTATCCCCGATAGATTAATCCTAATTGCGGTCTTAACAATTCTCCAATTCAAGTCCAATTACCTTAGTTTTTAGATAGTACACGTAGCAATAACATCTGCTCAAGATTTCTGTGGTAACAAAAATAAATGCATTCCTGCTTTTTTATACCGCAGGAAGTCTTGAGAGTATTTGTAAATAGGAATCTATATTTGTCCTAGGACTGTACTACCTCGCTTAGAGAAAATTTTCTAAAATCGACCACGCATTTTGTTACGCTCAACGATCTGGTTTATTAATCCAGCTCGTGCCACTATAATTCCAGCTTTAACAATGTTACGGGAATGAAAGTGAACCTCGGAACGACATTATCCGTTTATCGCAGGTAAGGCCCGTGCAAAGGAGCGTTCGTTACATGCAGGCCTGCTAATTACTACAAAGACCCGTCAGCATTCTTGCAGCGTGTGTGCAACCCTGAGATGAAAAGCCTCTCTCGCCCCAGAAGAGCCAAATTAAAAACGGGCTCCAGCCATTGTAGCGCTCTTCCGCGATAAGGAAGGATTAACATTTCATTTAGATTGCGGTAGCATCTTGCAGTGACAGGCTGCTTAGCGCGGATCACCTGTCGGCGTCGTTCTGCTCTACCTGGGAGCCTCCTCCTAATTAATACATTGCAACTCTGCGTGTCACTAAGCTACAGCCAAGGCCTCCGTTTTAATCATTATCTCGTGCAATTATCTCCTTCCATTATCGCATCTCGGCCGGATAATTAAAGGAGCAGCAATTTCTACCATCTTCAATATTTTCTATGGGATTAAGCTGTGGATTAATTTCTGAAACAGTAGGCTCGATTGAGTATGGTTCCATTGTTTAATAAAAGGTGTAAAATTTCCAGTCTACTTTGTTTTCCATTGCTATGCTGGATCGGTTTTTCTTATTTAATATTCTTTACGCAAATAAAGCTAATCGTACGTTATAATAATCCCGGTAATGTGGAAAAGCTATATATTTGCTGGAGTAAATTACTACTAGTGACGATATCTTAGGTATATTTTATGTACCAATATATATTACGTCTCGATTCGATCATAGCGACAAGATTGCCTAATGATCAAACATTATTTTTGCATCGCTTCTCATTTTCGTTATGACTGAGCTGTTGCTCCACTGTTTCGACGAATGGGCCGTTTGTAAATATATTCCATTTGTGGACACTAACATTCTGGGTGCGCTGATAGCATTATTTACTGGTTGCGACCTATTTCTTACACGATGGCCGTTCATTCATGGGCCTGTCAGGAGCAGCGGCTCTCCCTGGAGTAGGGGAGCCAATAATATAGCAGCCATCTTGTATGCCATTCGCTACCACTAGGAAATAAACGTCATTACTACGATGTGAGTCGGATAATGTACTGACTCGCGTGCAATAAATGCTTTTAATTGGAAGTTTTATTGCCATCGTGTGCCCGAAGCTATTAGCCAACGCAGATGGTGAGAATCTACACCATATTTCTGAACGTATCTCGTAGTTCGGCGGAACGAGGAAAATTTTGACATTTGCCAACAGCTCAAAATATGCTTTAGAACCATGCCTCAGCAATAGCTAGACACCTAAGCTAACCACTGAAGACCGGTTCATATATTGAAACGAAATATCGTGGACACGACTTTCGCGTAAAATTAGTAACCCAAGCCATGGTGCGTGGTGTAGTGATCATCTTAGCTGCTTCTCATCAGAGGCCCCGGCAAAAACTTGCATGTTTCGATACCATGAAGCCCCTACAAATAAGTTCTCCAAATCGTAGAAAGTCGAAAATGACCTTAGAATTTGACGCGGCCATGTTAAATAAAATAAATAAATGTATAAAAATAAGGAAAAAATCGTATTACATTTTTCACAAGAACAGAATTGGTACATCGGTAGCAAATAATTACTAACGAATGAAGGTAATGGGTAAAATATTTTAGCACGCCATATTTGTCACATCAATGTGATATAAACCCAAATAAATTATAATTAAAATACATGCACTAATATCTGTAGCCTGTATACATTTTCCCATCCAAATACTTAACTCAACAACTAAATTGTAGAAATGGAAATATCGTTCTATTAGAAATGAGGAATTTAATGTAGAATTGACATTTCTGTAAAACGATCAGCAGTAATCTTCAGCTATAATTACAAGAAATTCATTTTCCGATATTCCTAGTCCCTAATCAGATTTGCATTGAAAAGATTTCCGGGCGCCTAATATATAACATAACTATCACGAACATAATCGCCTTTTGGGATGGTAACTTAATATAATGAATAAATGTAAATAGGAAAATTTATATTTCAAAAATTTTTGTCCCAGCTATCGTATCAATCAATGATAACAACGCAGTGAGTGACATTATTTAACGGAACATAAAAGAGCGCTTCTGCGTAGGGGGAAGGATCTCGCAGAGTTTAATTGTTAATACATAAATATGAAATAAAGCTGGCAGGTGTGAGCTGCAGGTGTCGGTGTTGACACGGCCTTTGAGCGCTGCGGTAGGAAAGCCTCGCAAACGTTGACGGTTTTGCAAATCAAGCCGTCAAAGCGACTGCCGCCAGCTCGCTGTTAAATTTCAGCGCCGCATTGGGGGAGCGACGCCGTGTGCAGGCGACGCCGACGCCGACACCGTCCCTCACGATTCATCACGCAAACGGGCAAACGGGCCTTCAAGTCATGGGGAAGGGTCAGCTACAATCCTCAAAACAGACGTCTGAAACAGGGTGACTGGTATGGTTATGTAGGTATAAGTACTGCAGTAGGGAAAATTAATTTTCGAGTTCCGTTCTGATCTTTTTGATTAGGCTGTCCTTAGTTTCCCTGTCATAAAATGGTAATACTAAAATCTATATCAGGCCCAAATAGCTTTTTTCTACTAGTTTACTCTGGTTACGAGGTTCCTCGAATCAATTTATTTTTGGCTTTATAGCATAGCAAATTGCAAATTTTTCTAATTAGTCGACTACAAATAAAAATATCCGTACCATTTTCAACAACACTGTATTTAGACTATCCATTTACTCGTATTAGCGTACAGAAATATTGTAACCTGTTTTAAATTATAGCAAATTTTTCTCCTCAATTTATATGCTTCTTCTACCCTTATATATTAGTATTTTCGTTGCCAAGTTTAAATGTAAATTCTCAACCTCTTTGAACCTAAATTTGAACTCAGTTTAGATTATACTAATCGGTTTTTCAGTTTTAAATAATTTATTATATAAAAAATGCTAGCAGTACACTAAAACAGTTATCCTCAAATTCAGTTTCTACATTAAATCTCAATGAAAGTTTTATATAATCGTTATTAGGTTCAGGGATTCTAATGCTTGTTGTAAAATATGCCAATGTCTGTAATGTATCTAATGGATGTATTTAAAAATTAATGAGAGAATAACTTCTTGAAGATATTTCAACGTGGTCTAAGCCATTTTCGTAGTTATTCATTGTAGAAGTTTAATACACCGTTCATTGGTTTAAATAGTTTTTGAAAGCCTCAAGTTTTTTTTAAGAGCTGACATGGATTTATACGTTCCCACTGAAATATTTTAATATTAAATTTATGGTTAGGATAAATTTTGAATTCTAAACGTCTCTGCTGTTCATCCACAACGAATCTCCCATGGCACACGTTCCATGGCGTCCCTAAGCCATGATGGTCCGGATATGAAATATTGAAACGATGAGCGTCCCCACCTCCCCCTCCGATTTTTAAGTTGCGTAATTCGTCCGCCCGTCGCATTGACTTTATTCATACTTATTTTAATATTTATTATGAGCGCCTTCAGTCACAGTTCACGCCCTTTGCATCGGCCGTGATATCCCTTATTGTGCAGTGTCTTTTATCTGTGACATCCCTTTCATATCCAGCATTAAGCCGCTGTAGGGAGGGTGACATCAGTCTGTCATTAAATTCAGTTCTCTTAAATTTACATACATGTGGCTCAACGAAGTTGCAGCATATGCAGCAGTAATTTGTAAAGCTAAAGCCAAGCAGTAAAATTAGTTGTCTGGTAGTTGCTTTCTTTGATCCTTATCTTACTTAAAAATACTCAAAATTACTATCCATTTTGTACGGTAACATACAAACTTGTCGAAGCGTCTTAGAATATGTTAATGCTTATCTGCATTTACGTTTTAATTTTATAAATAGCGGTATTTTAAGTGATTGCAATCATGCCGTTTGAATTCTATTTGGCTAATACCTACGTTTTAACTTTGTCTTCCCCTTATTTTCTAATACATTAAATTTGTTTATTTCTCATTTCATTAAGTTCAGTCTTGTAATTCTAGTAACAGAATTGGTATTGAAAATGGTTACAATATTGACTTACGAATAATTTATTATTGTATCATAGTGGTATATAGTTTTAATTTAAATTTAATACATACTAATAAAATAATGCATCACCATCCCTTTTTTGAACTGCATGGGGTAAACACTTCACTTGCGCCCCAATACCAGGTATTTTCCTTAGGAACGCAATGTTAATAATATTTTGAATATAAAAATACCATTTTAATACCAAATATCCTATGAATGAACAAAAGCCGTGATTGAACAGCAGACCTCAAGTACTAAAAAACACTTTACTGACAAATATATAAAAACAGTATAATAAATTTATTAATTTCCCTGAAATTCTAATTAATACAATAAATACTAAGGGTCCAATGGTACTATTTTCGCTTAAACAACATAAATTGTTCCACTGTTAATAGTTAATATGAGAAACTGGTGGAGTGGGGTTTATTCATTGGATTTATATTTACGTAGCTGTTGAAAATATCGTAAATTAGGAAGATTTCTCTTAAAGCAATTGATAATGGTCTCGCGATTTTTCTAGGCTCTTCTGATTTTTCATAATTTAAAGGAAACCCGATATTCATTTATATTTGTGCAGGAACAATGAAAGTCATTGCGCTATATTATAATTTACTACACTTGAGAAATTTAATACCTAATTTATGAATTTACGTAGCATTATTTTGGTATAAGTATTTTTTATTTAATTTAATAATGCACAATATATAAAATAGTTACTGCACGTAGAAGTAAAACATATATACAAAGGTTTATCGTGAATCGTTGCAAATCTTTTTTATAAACTTATATGCCATTTTAATATACCGCGTCGGAACATTTGTTGTATTGATTGATACATGCAAGTAGAGTAAAAAAATACGCGTGATCATTACTTTCGTCGATCGCGGATACGTAAATGCCTTATTGAATATCGATAGCTGAAGCCATTAACATATAAATATTGAGATAAATTCTCGTAGCCGCCGAGCCTTTTGATTCGTCGATTTCACGGTCGCATTATTACCAATAGCAAGGATTTCTCCGTGCAAAAATTTATGACCGGGCCATAAACACATGCTGCGATTTAAACGTTTTATGCGGGGTTGTTGATGTGTATTAAACTCGTGTAACGCACCCAGATACAGATGGGTGGGCTACGGGGAGGGGAGCAATTTGTCAGGGCTTTGTGAAGCTATCTGTTTGGAAGGGCAACACGACCGTCCTGCGAAGTGTTACACTTTCTGAAAGGAGTTAAAACGCTCTGACGAATGACTTATTTATGCTAATTTCCGAGGGCACCGCACCTTTGAATTTGTGAACAGCAGACTTTTGAATGAATAGCGCAGAGAGAAACAGATTATCGCTAAACGTAGGAATACACACATAGGCCTACGTAAAACATTGTTACAGCTTCTAGTTCGATTCTTGACGCCGCAACGGTATACAGGGCGAATAATTGATTGTACTATCTCGAGGATTGATAGATTCAATATCGTTAGAAAAGATAGTTGCAGCAATGACGGATTTTGTTGGAATGTAATTCTAACGCTTCAAATACACGCTTAGCACCACTCGACATTATCGTAAGCGGAACTAAGCGCGTGAGGATGATTTCAAATACGACTTTGAGAAATATTACATTTGGTAATATCACCACTATTATGGCATTATTCATGGGCAATCCTTTTTACTCACCCTTTATAAGAACACGCTTGATCAGTGAGAATTAAGGCTATTGTTTTTACTGCTATTAAGCAGAATTAACATGCCAATAGTAACATTTAATAAAATAAAATTATACATATTACGTGAAAATATTAGGTCTATCATCGTCAGACCAACAATGAATTAATAAATTTAAATAGGCAGAAAAAACAAGCTTTGTGTGTGCTTCTTGAATTTGGGACAAATAATTACTTAAAATTTAAAGCACTGGATTAGTTTTCTGCCTATTCTGGTCATTGTATATCATGTATAATATTAGATTCATACAAATCACGCACACACAATTATATATATAATGTTATATTTCATTCACATATAGCAGCACATTATTAAATATGCAGATATCATTTGAAAAATCATTGATGAGATCTTTTGACTGTCTTGTATTTCACCCGAACTAATAGTGCTACTTCATTTATGGATAGGCCCATTAATAATGGCTCACTTAAGTTTGCGTGGAACCAATTGCCTATTAACACGAAGCACCGAAACGGGAATAAAGCACGCTCCAGATTTATGTTCTTGCAGTATTTTCAGTCAATATATTTTTATTGTGTGCATTGTGGAGAAAAGAAAGATTGCCCGCCGAACAGGCAAGCAGTATTTTCGCTACCAAATTTACGACTTAGGGAAAAAACCCTCCCTTACCCCCATTCAATTGCCCATAGTCCCGCTCTTTAGCTGCTCGTTGCCCTGATTTTTATATGTACACCGCAAATGAGGAAACCCGTTTGTATTTTTCTGGCATTTCTCCCATTTTTACTCACAAATAGGCGCGCGGCAGAATGGCTTTTATGCTGGCAACGATAGGTCTACCCTCTCCGTCCCTTTACCCGGATACAATGTTTCTCTTGCAAAAGAAACTGCTCCTGCCCATTTAGCCCTCATTTCAATGGAGATCTGGGAGGCTTTATTTTCGCTGTTGCCAAACCCGCCCCTTCTCTCGCCTCGGCGTTTTTTGCATCAGGGTTTGTTTTGCTCCCTCATAGAAGGGAGTCATAGAATACATATGGAAAGTTGTTTACAGAAGGCGCACGAATCGCCGAGGGGGTGCGAGCTTGTTATATCCTTTGCAACCCACGGAGGACAAATGTGTACGAGGAAAGCGCAAAGTACCTACGTAAGGATGACTTAAAATAAATCCCTGTATATTGAAACTCTATCTGAAACAATACTTTCAAGGGGTGGTCCAACGAAAAAGAATGAAAACTGTAATTTGTAATTCATGAAGCATTGACCCCGAAAGAGGTGTATGGCAGTCAGGCTATATTGTAGGGTAAAAACACGTGATGCAGTGGGATGTCATAAATACTAGTCTTCGGTTCGTACCGTATTTTAAATTTATAAACTTAACTTTTTAATTAGTTCAGAAGCATCGCTTATATAGTTAAGAAGAAATAAATCAGTCAATAAAACTAAACCTTGGGATCCCGTCAGTTACCATATTAATAATAAAAATTACACATAAACAAAACAGGCTTTTCCTGACCTTGTTAAAGCCAAATTAGAATTCACAGTTCCAAACACGTTAATCAGTTTTTAAAATATACCAACGTTAGTGTGATGCAAACTTTTATATTCTTTCCACCACAACACTAACCCCCTCAATTTTTCTGATATATTCAGGAAAATGTAACTTTGTGATTAATTATGGATGACATTTATGTTTCCAAATAAAGTTAAGTAAAATTTTTACAATATTTTTAAAAAAGTACCTGTTTGGAAATCCGTGGAAATTTTTTACAATGATTTAAAAGTTCGTGTTTGGAATTCAGTGCGAAGTGACTAAAATGTTTGTAAAAATAGGGACCACACAAGTTTTTTTTACCCGTAAAGTTAACATTGACATAGAGCGGTGGTAACGATTATGGTGGCAACCCCCGTGGGCCGTGAGGGGTGCAGTTCCCTAAGGAGAATTGTAAACAGAAAGAACAACCCACGTGCGGACTGTTCAAGCACAAGATATGTTTGCTGACACTTATATTTTTTACTTTGCTAATCGGATTTAAGTGCCGAAAACTAACTGCGATCTCGTCGAAAGTCTGTACATTAATGATTAAATATTAAATTAGATGGAATTTTCTGCCGTCAATAAAATAACTGAATACACAACCAACTTATCCAGAATTATGATACAGCCAAAGAATCCTCTACAGATGCAAATATAAATTCAAAGAAAACAATTACCATTATGAGGACGTACAGTAATCTGTGTCTTGAACTTAGTTAATAATTTGTTATCCGATCATGTATGTTCTTTCATACCATTTGAAACCCAAGGCGAGGTTTGGTTTAATTATTAAGAGTTGGA
This sequence comes from Eucriotettix oculatus, assembly GCA_034510155.1. Lineage (NCBI taxonomy): Eukaryota > Metazoa > Arthropoda > Insecta > Orthoptera > Tetrigidae > Eucriotettix > Eucriotettix oculatus. The sequence goes on from CM067377.1 coordinate 63,805,721, forward strand.
ACACAGCACTGCCGTCCAAAGTGGAAAGGCAGTAAGTAAATATTTTTGTCTTTTGTAAATATTTAACGGATAAATGTATTATAATTAATTTATAAAGACAAATTCATATTTCTTGGTACGGATAAAACCCTTTTCAAATACATGTTTTTTTAAATATCGAAGCTCAAAGCTTTTTATGATTTCTCAAAAGCAATTTTTACACATACTGCCTTTCTCCTTTGCACGGCTTCATTTTCATTTTCAAACTACAATCTGGAGAACATTCCACGAATACGTGGCTTTTGTAAACTTGCCAGAACGAAATCTAGAATAATTTAATACTTTATCATGATCCAAATCGTAAATAATACCCGCTATGAAGTGTAACAATGTATAATTGTACTCATATCGTTATGCATGCGAAACTTTTTTTAAATACTGACTTGTGGCCAACTAATAAATATAAAATTTTCTTCTTTATATCAGAATTTTGTTGTAATTCTGTGCCTTTTGCAAAATATGCTTGTTGCACAATTCATTTTGTTTATATTAAATAATAATCAGTATATATAGGGCCTATTATATAAACCTATTCACTGCTCAATAGCCGTAACGTATATTGGGCAGTACGATGATTTCTGAATTATATAGAAACGAGGCAATAATATTAGTAAGGTGTCTGGCAGAAGGCACTCCCTCAAAAAATTAATTTGAGACGTGAATATATAATTTACTGGTAAAACTAATCCCAATAAACAAACGTATTTTTGCATCCACGTAGGGGGCGTAATATGTCGGGAACAAAGCGTAATTTAAACAATTTTGGGAATGAATATTTAGGAATAGTACGAATGAAATATTTGGTTCTTAGTTTACAAATATTTTGTTTTCGGAATTTATTATTATATCAATATATTTCAAAGTTGTACGTAAGTTTTATTTAACTTTATTTATTCATTCATAAATATTCTATGTTCCCCATTAATTTTTGGCAACGTTCACGCATTAAAAATTCATTTATAAATTGTTTCCCCAATCTTTTCTGAGGTATTGAGTGGCCTGCTGGCTCACAGCGTGCCCCCAAGATTACAGTAAAGCCAGCTGCCATTTCTTTGATTCATTCCCCGCCCCGTCCGTCGTGGAAATTCTATTGCCGGTTTGATGGAGCGCGCTCAAGAGAACAACCAGGCCCGGCTTTTTGACAACTCATCGTTCACTTTGGCTGTCCTTACCAAATGTTATTTATAAACCGTTTCCACTTTGAAAATCTTTTTCCTCCATTGATGCAATACTGGGAGGGGAGGCGGGGATTTGCCTCGAACAATTTGTCGGGTGGGTGGCGTCAGATAAAAAAAGCAAGCCCACGGGCTACAATGGCGTGGCTTCAACAATGCAGTCATCAATCAGAGGCCTGTGCGAGCCACGCCACTCGCTTCTTAATGGACTATTAGAAATCAACGTCATCATTACATATTTCCTAATTTTGGCCGGGTCATTTGCAACTAATATTAAGATCGTTTAATGCAGTGAATTGTTCAATGTAATGTTGGCGAAAGCTAATAGTTATATTGAAATGTTAGTAAAAACCCAGAAAATATTTTAGCAAGTCTTAAATACCACAAAATACCAACGTAGGCCCCAGTATTCCAGACAAATGAACACCCCAATTCAATTTAAACCAAATGTCTAGTTAACCAACTACACGACCGGATTTTAAATGTGGTTTAAAATTTAATAGAAAAATGTAGTCTATTTGGCAAAACAAAACTAGCATTAACTGACCTAGTTTAGGGAGTCAGTTTGGGATGTCCTAGACCCAGGTAGCTAGAACTCTTTATTCTCCTAATAAAAATTCTATTTCAAATTTTATTGTGTATCATCAGTTCTCACGTCGTTACAAGGAAAAACAAAATCTATAATTTAATGTCCAATGTCTGAATAAGTTAATCTAAATTCATGTATTGTATTAATATATTTATTATTATTATATTAAAACTATAATTTTCTCTGATTATATAAACAATAGAAGTTTGGTATTGTATTTAAATGGATTTAATGAAATATATCAAAGGGTATAAAGGACATAATTCTTTACTTGTCTTACACATTTACACATTCATTATACTGAGTTTAAATACATAAATACATTAAAGCTGGTCACTTACAATTTATAAAATTTCTTTTTAAATAAAAAAATGCCGGCTTAAAAGTGTTTTTAGTATTGTCAGTTTGTTGATTTATTGTGTTGACCAAAAGATTATCAAATTATAAATGGGAAGACAACGCACAACTACCCTGGTTTCTAATTCTTTTGCATTTATGTCTCAAACACACCAATTATTTCACTTCGTAGCATTGGTCACTAGCAATGTATTTGTGGCGTTATATTTCATAATCTCGCCCAAGGCGGTCAAAGGGAGAATTTGTTCCGGTGTATTACCCCGCTCCTAAGGCTCGCTTTCACTCACAGACGCACCTCTATTGTCAGGATCGTCCCATTGTTGGCCAAGATAAACTCTCTTTGTTAGGGAACAGCTGTGGTGTCCCCAGCGAAGGTTGCTAGAACGCGGTTATTGGAGCTTGCCTAATTATAATACTTGCTATGAATGGAAGGGTAGCAATTGAACATCGTTTACATCCGTCTCCTTCCTCATTCCAATTATGGCAACATATGGACCCCTCTAATAAACTAAGCTTATTTTTAATAGGGTACGGTATTTTAATTTTTTAAATTTTGCTATCTTCAGCCTATTAGCCCCCTTTACTAATTTTAACTTTTTATACCGAAACGATTTTAATAGTTCACTTACAGGTTCATTCAAAATTTTCATCTTTAATATTGTTGCCCTTCAAAACAATCCTGGCTGTCTGCAAATGGGACGATCAATGCAGGTTTTAATTTTCATGGCCTCGTTATTGTTTTTATTTTTTATTCTTTCCATAATATACTGTGAATGCCAGAACACTATCAAAGCACTAAATTAAAGGGAACTTGCTTCGACAATTAAAATTTATTTTATTATTTATTATATTATTAAAGTATTGATTATTGATCTATTTGATTCAATTGACTAATTATAATAAATATGCCATAATTATAATAAATATGCCACAATTGGATCTCACTTTACGTAAATTTTGACTACTGGACGATTTATGCAATATCTTAAATCAAGGAGAAAAAAGATACTTAGCAGAACCATAAAATTGTAACTTAACAATTCGCACAACATGAAAAAGGGTTAATATTTTTATCTAGAATGAAGAACGCCAGCAGGCTTCTTCCCAATAAAATTGCGGCGCTACGCTCGCATCCTCTGCTCTCCAGAATCAATCCTTCCTGCCCCCTCTCCTTCCACTTACAACTCAATCTGTGCGTGCGTTTGACAAATTAAATTTCATCAATACGTTGATTAATGGGAGAAAATCCTGGCCTGCTCACTCCCTTCGTCGCCCCTCTCTTCCGTCCAAGGCTCGGCCTCTTTTTCGCTGCACATCCCTATCCTCTGCCCTAAAAAAATAAACGCACTTTTTTCTCTTTGTTGTGAGTCCGGTTTTCCCCCGACTGCGTCCAATTTTTCGGCGGTATCTTTTCATATCGTTCTCTTTATGTATTGAATGATAAATGGTGTTATTTTCTGGCCTTCAAAAATGAAGAGGTAACTGTGCGGAGAAATGTTTTGAAACTCAAAAGTGAAATGGAGTGAAAATAAAGTTGCGGTTGTGGATGTAGCTGCTGAACTCTGGCACTTTTTAGAAAGAAAACTGTCCTAAGTACATAATTCTATATATCGTAAATTAAATTTTCATTTGTCATGGCCATCGCCACAAGTAAGGCGAGTCGAAAGGTACTATCTCGCTAATGTTAAGATAGTGATTGTATGCACCTTTTTCGGGAACTGTTATAGACGAAGTTTCAGATTATTTTTAACCTTATGGTATGTGTCGAAATAATTTATAATTTATTAAGATCTGTTAATATGGAAAGTTTTGTTAAAAAAACTAATACTGCTTCCAGACACATACCGTAAGGTTAAAAGTAATGTGAAAAAATTAGAGCTGTACCCATAACAGTTCAGAGTAGAAGGTAGCTATTTTAACAAAAGCAAGAGAAGGCCTTCCGATTTCTAATTTTTCTGTTACATCACCTTATAATATTGCTAAAATTGTGATCCACGCAACAAATTAGTAAAAGTAGACCTAGCTAAAGAAGAATATTAGAATGATGGGGGAGAAGTACCGAGAGTCTGTCCTATCTGATGCATATTTTGTAGAATTGACTCTGAATATCTTTCAGGTGAACGTCGAGTATTCCGGGAGTTCAAATAAACCCTTCCATATCCCTCCTTCCCTTGAATGTTACAGAGCGTATTAAATTGTAATGCATTTGAGAACTTTACATTTGTTGTAATAATTTAATAAGTTAAATTTTGCTTTGGTGTATTTTTCTGCCTGCCGATGTAACAAAACTGCCAGGCAACCAATAAATTGAGACTATTTTTCCAATTTTTTCTTGTGTACTAAATAATTAAATCAAATTAAGTATTACAGCTGATTAAGACACAAATGGTTTCTAAATAGGTACAGTTTGATTTATGTGTTAGGTCTGATGAAGAAATCGATTCGTCAAGATTTTTATATAAGTAATTACACATATAATAGAAAAGTAGAAATACATTAATATAATACAACACAATTGAACTACCTACATTGTATAACTAAAATATTTAATACTATCTAATAAATTACTGTAATAAAGATATTTAAAGAAATGGTTACTAAAAGAACAGGAAAACAGAACCAGCGTGCTAACACGTGCATATTTAAGAACAACAAATCCAGCAACTCCAGACAATTTTAGCTGCAAGTACCGCGTTGTACCATTTAAAAGTAAAGGTTTACATTGCATGACAAATGTAATTTTACATTTTCAGGAAGGCAGTAAATAGTGCTATCAAAACGGTTTCTAGGGTCGTAATCATGGTTACCGACGTAGATAAATTTCGCGTTTGATAAATTTTAGTTTTCTAATAAGCGCAGGTTCGAGTCAATACGTTAATGTTACATATTAAAAATTTCCAGATTCCGAGAACAATTGCCCCCAGTTAACACATCTGTGTATCGGTATCAAATTGCTGCATCAGTAATATCAATGACTAACAAACGACCAATGTTAACCCAGCAACGTCCTGTTTTCTGTTGTAGAACGAATTTAGTTTTGTGTGTTAATTTATTGATGCATTCTCAATCTTAGTATTCAGATTATTTAAATCAGGGTCCGTAATGATAAAATTCATGTGACGCGAGTTTTGGATTTTGAAGGGTATACAATATAAAATTAAATTTCAGCCCTGAGGTTCGCCACAAGTAATTATTTCGCAATTTGATAAATAGATAATGTTTGAGGCATGAGGTAAAAAGTACTAAAACATTCCCTATAATACACAAATATACTAATTTGTGATCTATAAGACCAAAACTTTTGAGAGATCAGCTAATATTCCCTTAGTTGTATGTTTTGAATGAACTCTTACATAGGGTGCTTAGATTTTTGTTTGAGAAAGACGTGTTGTACAGGTTCGATTCCCGGGTCCTGTCGACATTTTTCCATTCTTTTAAATGATTTCTAAAATTTTTTCAATACGTGAAGTAGGTCTATAACTCGATATGTATATTGTATATCATAGTGGAATCTAAATGCTAGGATGGGCTGTTATAAATTTAACAAATTCCTGAGGTTAATAACGCCGAGGACCCCCGAGACAGTCTCTAGATAAGACTAAATGCGGGATCAAAAACTTAATTTTGGGTGGCTCCAAGAGTGGATTGGATTAAGAAGCTAAGGTCCGCTTGGGTGTGGGAGGTGTGGGGTTGCCTCGTGATTTGATACGCTTTGTGCCTCCCTGCGGCTGACGTTGGATGTTAATCACTGGATACAATATTGCGTAGCCCTCCTTGTCCCCTGCCCTCGCTGCAGATATCTTTCAACAATACGCGGCAACGGCAAAAAAGCGTGTCACCGCAGTTGTGTTAATTGATTCCTGCTGAAGTGTCAGATTGTATGAGGGCTTCACGGGGCCGAGATAATTTGAAAATAGCATGTTTTGTTGATAGCTAAAATATACCCCTTTTCTCTTCACAAAAAACACTGGTGCCGATTATTTCCGATGTTCTTTTGAAGGTATGCATACATGAAATTGTTTTTTTTTTACCTTTGAGTCGACAACGTTATTTCGTAATTCGATTTAACCTTTCCATTCCAGATAACAAAGAATATCTTGCCTGTAGGCATAATATTTTTCATTTACATAATCGAAAGATTGTAATGCCCTAATAACGATGAATCAATTTCTATTCTATCGATGTGCAATATTTTTGACGCATATGGTGCTATAAAGAAACTACTTATGTCCCAACATTTATTTAGGATTGAACACTACTCATATAAACGGGATATTATGAACAATTCTGATGTTTCTTGATGGCTAAAATAGTTCAATTGGACTCTTAGATGGCACCCAATTGCTTTTTTATATCCTGAGATAGTCATTATCAAATAAATAGCCATCTCAGTTTTATTTCATTCCAACTATCATTAAACTTTAGACAACATTTAAACATAGTTTTATTACTAAGTTTACTTTAAAAAGAGTACCAATGAGTCAATATACTATTTAATTAGCATATATATGAGGGGTATATTCGTTATTTTAAGTGGGATATTGATATATAACGAGTTTTTATAATATAAAAGAAAAAATAATTTACTTGATCTCCAAAAATTTTTACAATAATTACAATTCTTATGTCGGCACCTCTTTCATCAACTATATATATATATATATATTTACAAAAATATATATATTTATAAACATGATACAAATTAATTAGTTAAACTATAACTTAAATTCCAACTTCTAATTCAGGGTCGCATTTATGGGCCTTCTCATGAAACAGAATCTACTCTGACCTGGCAGAAAATCAGCACTCACAGGGTAATTACCGTGTGGGCTTAGTGCAGGTTCCAGCTCCTTTTTCATTATTGGGTCGTTCTCCCTCCAGATCACAGCTACGACCTTCTATTCTTATTTGAGGAATAATTTCAAAATCTCCCTTGCCACAATTTGAACCAGTCATGAGTGAGAAGATTAGCATAGACTAGCTCCAAGCGGAATCTCACCAACTCCAAAATTCTGTCCAAAATCTCCTCTCCGAGAACATCTGTATAAATCTTTCTAAAATTGATACTTTCTAATCTCATCTCGTACAATCTCTCCCAAAATCTCTCTGCCCCACTTATTTGGTTCATATTACCCAGGTGGCAGGGATGGATATTGACCAATCACATTCATGGTTACACTGAAAAAAAACACGCCACCCGATGTCAGTTCTCACCAAAATTGGGAACACCCAAGGCGTGACGTTGAGTCTGGGATTTATTGCCCCTGGCTCCAATGCTGTCTCCCGTTATTTTGATTCCGCACCGCCCAATGCCCGAGCAGTTACATATTCATTCCCTTAAACGTTTAAATATATTGATACGGAATCATCCAAATGAAACTCTGAAAAGAAATCTGAGAATATTAATGCAAAGTGTTCATTAAATTGTTAACCTATGTGACACACAATGCTCATTGATAATAATAAATCGATAAGGTTTCAAATCTAAAATTTCTCGGTAGGGAATGGCGTTCCTTTTTGACGAAATTAATTTCTCGCGTTTGATGGGCGTAAAACTTTTACAAAATATGTGGACCAAATCGAATGCATTGTCAATCGGCTGACTCGTCCAGCTACAGCCATAGTTTCGGACGTTTAGAAACTGTTGAAACAGATTTTGATCATGGATTTCGAAGTTCTAGATCCCCCAGACGGTTACAATCGACAATTGATATTATTAATGATGTATGTACAGCTCGACTATTAGGGTTCAATATGGAGAGACCCTTTTTAAAAACTTTGTTTGGAATCCCTACTGGGTTACAGTCTGGCGAATCTCCCCTACCAAATTTGTCACGCCAAAAAATGGTATCGTCTGCAACATTAATCTTGGATGTGTGTGACATCTTACCTCACAACGGATGGCAGATGCTGCTAAAATGAAAGCAATGCTCAAATCGTTTTTGATCCAATTACTTGGCGCCATATTTTGTTGCCTAAATCCTGGTGGATTTTTATTTACGTAAGATTTCAAAATTATCTTAATCACAATTATGCTTATTTTCTAACATATTTAAGGACAGTGCACTATTAATTTTCACATGGCCTTTACAATAACACATATGATTTAACCTAGTTTTTGACATGGCAGGCATACCAATATATTTAACATTACAATCAACACATTTAAATTCTTTTTTAAGTTTCTTTAATATTGGTAAACCAATTACTGATTTTATTGACAGGTTTCATTATCTTTAAATAACTAAACAAGGGTTTTTAAAATATGTTCCACCAAAATAGTTAAAATGATCACTTTTAGAATCTTCAACCTCATTGTTAAGACATATTATCTTTCCAGTGTTCATGCTTATATTTTCTTTACATCCAATCTTTTTACTCACTATTATCTCTGTTTTCTGTATTTAAGTCATAATTCTCTCTATTAACAGTCTTTTGCTAACTTACTCTCACTCATATTATTTACTTTATTTTTAATTTTATTAATGCAACTAATCCAAACTTTATTAATTTTCAATATACCAATTTTCTTTTAATATTTTATAACATCAATCTTTTAATCCATCTATCACTTAATCTAATTACTCAATTTACAAATTTTCTTTTTTAAACCATCTTGTTTTCAATCATTTTCCACATCTAATTACCGTTACATCTAGAAAATAAAATCATTCCTTCAGACTCCATTTCACAAGTAAATCTCATCTTTCTATGTATTCTACTATCGTGTCTATTTCATCTACTACAATTGAAAACGCGTTAGTTACTAGAGTACGATTAATTTCCAATGGGCTTATAATATAACAGTACTCAACATTTCATCTATATCTAGATGCAATCTTCAAAGCAATGCAGCTTTCTCGTTCTTAGTAATCACATTTAATTATATTTCGAGCAGCTTTTATTCTCGTCGTTTTTGCAAATGATGAAGTTTCTTGTAAGTGAAAACGTCCTTCTCTTTTATTCATCTATTTTTGTGACGTTTATTTTTTTAACGATTGTTTCTTTTTAGTCGTATTTTATTTTCAAATGACAGTGACTCACTGGAGAAAATATTCATTTTCATCTGACGAATAAGTGATAATTGTTCTTGGCATGTTATATTATGACACTCCAGAACGGTTCTCGCCGACACGGACACGGGACACAATAGCAATTAAGCTTGAAACTATTATTTGGAGCCCACGAACGCTAAATGAGATGTATTGAATCTCCAGTGCGGTAGTAGCGCTGCATTATTGCGACGACTGTACCTGAGCCGGGAACCAACACAAAAGCTCGATTTGGCGTTAAATGTGTAAATTGATGTGAGCATTCATTTGCAGTGACAGGCAGGCACCGAGCGGACGGTCTTCCCTCTGGTTTTGCTAGTGTAGCGCGATCAGAAAAAGCTGTTTTATTAGATACACCGGATATAAATATTCAATTAAAATTATCCGGCTGATGTGATGCAACAACAAAAGTTAATCACAACATTTTGAATTAAACAGAACTTTTGTTTTTGTAGTTTTAATTAATGTTCTTGCAGAAAGTCTAACGCAGTTACTTTGTGGATAAATTTTTATTTTATTGTAGCTTTATCAGCCGTTAATGATTTTATAATTCAGAACCCCATTCCGCTACTTTTTTTGCCAATTTTGTAAATTTAATTATAAATACTTTATTATATTATTGCTTTATTTTCCGTATTTGAGCTTTTACAATTTTCTACATGTTGCGGCTTGTTTCAATTTCTACACGTTTTCGAATACTCATTTATTCTTCAATATAATTTCTTTGTATACTGAGTTAGGCATTATTTTCATTCTGTCAGCAATAAATTAACTCATTACACATCTGATCATTGCGTACAGCAAAATAGCGAATATATGAAATGGATGAATAATGAATTATTTTAATTTGGGTCTTAATAATTAAATTATTTTCAATATGAGCAACTTTTATGCTATTAATCAAAAAAAAAATTTTAGCTTCGTTTGTATTCACAGCTTAACTTATTTAATATATATTCGATATTATTTTAATTATTTTTAAACCAAGCAGATGAAGTGCCCATGGCTTAAACCTTAAAAATTTTGGTATGTGTATTAACGTTGCGAACCCCATCTAATAAAGTTTATAATCCTGGATGATTTTAAAATTGTTTTTATACCAGATTAATATAATATTGTATTTTCTGTTGGTGCACTTTCAATATTGTTGTATTCCTGGCCTGATGCAACCCTCCCTGCTAACCTATTCTGCACAAGCCTTTTCATTTCATTTCCCTAATCTGATAATAATTTGCATCCTCGGCCTCCCACTTGTTCTTACCCCTCTAATACTCTGATAAGAACTTCCTGATTTTCAGCATTATTCTATAGCACCTTTCAATATAAAAAATTGATTACAAATTCCCGATGAATCGAAGTCTGCAAAGAAATATTAAGTCTCTGCGCCCTCGAGCAGATTTGCCACAAGATTTTTAAGACAACAGTCCATGACTCACTTCCGCTCACCACGTAGGACTTTACAAACGCCATATACTTACGAGACATTCTCTCGTACAGTTCATCGATGTACATATTACTACGCAATATTACCTGAAACAGCAAACAATGTATGGAGAAAAGTAAAGCAAGAAAATGAAAGCAAAACATTAGCGTAAATAAGTATACCAAAGAAGATTCAATGCTTACCAGTGTATTAGTAATTTTTCAAAATTTTGTTCCTATTAAATAATTAATAAAATAAATAAATTCTTGCTATGTGTGTCAGTATGACAAAAGTAGGCTCGTAAAACGTACGGAAATCAAATATATTTTAAATATCCAAAATGAATATATTAACATATATTGTCTTATATTATGCCATCGGAAATTGCAAAATTCATATACTTTAGGTCTTAGAAGCTGTAGGTCGTCCCATTCAGAACTGAAATATCGCCTTCACCAGCAATAATTTTTTAAAGATTCAAAATAAGAAATTGTATTAGTAATAAGTAATAGTTGCTAAGTGAAAAGTAAAAGTAAATTGAGGTTTGGTATTTCTCGGCCGCTAACTTTTCTGTTTTGTGATGGCGAATGAATAAGACGCGCATGAAGTTTATTTGTATCTCGCAGCTCGCAGTGGCTGATGTAAACACTGGCGCATCCGTTAATCCGCGCAGTGAAATAATGAAGTTGTCGAGCGCATGTGCTGCCCCCCCACAGCGGAGCTCGCGCCACCCCCAACACGCAAATTAAGCCGCCGCCTCCAGCACGCGGCAAAAAATCCGCGGCTTTTATTTTAGATAGGGATTTAGTAATTAAAACAAATAGGGAAGAATTAATGGCCCATGCCGGCAGGTACAGTATACCATAAAAGTTGCGTCTCCAACTCCATGCCGAGGCAAGATCCACGGAGCTTATTTCTGTTTGGTAAAATTGTTTCTGTAATTGCTTTCGCTTTGCGTGACAGGTCCGTGTTGACAACTCTCGGTACATTTTTCATCTAAATCGTTGATATTCTATATAATTGCAATGAGACAATATATGATATCATTTAAAATATAATTATCTGGAATAATTTATTCTAAATTACGTCAATGGATAATTTAATTTGTCTTTACTTGATTTATAGGAATAAGAATTTTTATACTTGATTTTTAGGAATAAGAATTTTTATAAGGATCCGACGCATTTTAAATACGAACCTTTTATTGTTTGAAGATGAAAATTTTGAAGAAATAAAGCATCAAAGACAAAATTTCTGTAAAATACCGTTGATTTGTCAATACTTTCAAGCTCTTTCAAGAATGCTTTTCTGTAAAGTTATTAAAATCCTGTAGGAACTATAAATATGGCAAATTGCCAGCTAAAAATTTGAGGCAGTTTGTTTGCCAAATCATGCAGCTTATTTAAAAAATTAACTTCGTAAAGTATAATATATTTTTCATGGCAAAACTGACCGGCATGCTTATGTTAATTGGATTATTCAATGAAAGCGCAGTAGTTTGTCTTCACTTCGTAACGTCCTTGCACTTCCGATAAACAAGGGAGGCGATGAAAAAGCCTTGCCCCAGGGCTGTGTTGTGAATGCGAATGTGTGCGTGTGTGTGACTTGTAGGAAGCTCTTTGAGTGGAGGTAATGATCCAAGTAATGGAGCTAATTAATTTCATGACCAGAGCAGAGGCGGCACCCCTTCCAGGCCGCAATCAGGGGTGGGATAATGGTGGAGAGACGGGGGATTAACAGTTAGTTTGGGCAACGTGTTAGGTCACCGATTCAGCTGCTCGAGAGGGCAGCTTCTCCACAAACTTATTCCGTGGTTCGCTCAAAAATCAACTGTTCTTTTACTCAGGTGCTGGTTGTGCCGAGGACAAATATTTCCTTCAATTAAACACTAAAGCCAGAGAATGCCCGTGTCCAGACTATCTAATTTAATTCTCCTTGATCAATATTTTTATATAATTAGTTTTATCTTTTTATAGCTAAAATTCATTTTTCACATTTTATAAATATTTTATTTGTATTTTGTTGCTTAAAATGTTGTATAAATTTACGGAAAATTGGATCTGTCTAGCTGACATATTCAAAATATAATCGATCTATTTATAGGATTTCTGATTTGCTGAGCTAGGTTTGGAATGCAGAGCCCAATAAGGTTTCATTAAGTAAGATGGTCTATGACGGTCACTACCGTGACACGCTTTTATTGATATAAAAACTAAATGACCGCTATATAGGCGTAAGAAAATAGGGAAAATTAATTTTTCCATTAAGAGAGAAAATCTAATCTATTGCGAATGTAAATATATTGAGATTAATAGGTGCCAAGTCAATACATGAAAGTAATAGTTTGAAACAGTCTAGTCCCTTTGTGGCCCTATAGCGTGCAAAGGCGTCAAAAGTGTCGGGCAGCTGGCCTTTGTTGGCGTGTCAGTAACACTCTGGGCCCTCTTTTATGACAAAAGCTTCACGCAATAAAAACAAATTACGGCGTTATAAAATATACATCTTCCCTATGACGGTGCCGATACAATTTTCTGAGTTCGTCTCAAGAAGCAAATATACGTGGTAGTAAATCCTGCTATCAGCTGTACATATCATGGTCTACATGTTTTGTCCCCCATGTTTCAATTTAGTTGCAAAATATACGAAAGGATTAACTATGAACTAATATTTTTTTATGTTGTCCATTTTAAGTTCTAATCAGTTCGAGTGATACTATTTCCCATTAAATAAAGAATGAGATCAGTTTTAATCTCAGACGTTTATGGCATTCTGCGAATAGTCGGTGGCATTTATATTATTGGATCATATTGAGTAACCTTTTATTGTAGCATTATATAAAAGGAATATAAGTATACATTCATTGCTGTATTATCTCAAACCGTTAATATTTAGTACTTCCAGACTACAGTATACTGTACATTTTGAAATGAATGGGGGCTAATATTAATTTATAATAATTAATATACAAATGTGAATAATTTTACATTTATTACACTAATTGTATGAATTTTAATTCTCATAGCCGGATATTTTATTATTATCACTGTACATATTTACAAAATTTATACACAATAAACTTCCCATAAAGCATAATCACAACAAAAATCCTACTCGTAATTGGCAGTACTAATCGGCAAAAGGTTACAAACACCTTCTCAGCTTGCCTGTAACAGTTGCTGGACCCAACCAAACGTCCGCGTTGAACGAAGAGTACTTTGGAACTCCGGACTGGATAACGCCTTCCTTCCGTTATTTAAATGTCCTCGGCCGGGACAAATTAAAATTTCTTATTCACAATCTACACACAGTTCAATATTAACTTCCAATTATAATCTGCTTAAATGTTCAATCTCAAATCCCACCTCCTTAATATCCTATCTTAACCTCCTTCATCTGCCAAAATCCTTTTTCTTCGGTATTTAATAATATTCTTCCACTTCTTGGTTTCATATTCCGTCGGTGGCAGGACTCGATATTGTCCAATAAAATTCTCCTCTCTGGGAGGAGCCGTTTGCCCCTCTCCACCAACGTTTTTGGGGAAAATCCTTGATTACCGTCCGATGCCGGAAAATTTACCGACCCTTGGGAAAAACCGCAGTGTCCGACTTACACCGCTTGCCTTTTATTCCGCACGTAGTTACCGAATTTTAGATTCTGAAACGAATTTTATGTTCCAATTTCGTATATAGAAGATCCGTGGATACAAAAGAATACTTTTTACATCGTAAATGCTGAGACTATGGCATAGAAAAAATTAATAATTGTCCGGAGCTTTATATTTTACCAACTAGGAGTGTACACATAGGCTTTCTTGAGGTTAAATTTTTTGAAATGTTTCTTTCTTGCACTTTGGTAGCTAATGCAATTTTCTTCGTGGTCTCAACGTACATTTCAAGTAAATTGTACAAGCTCTATTCTAATTTAAATTCACTGTACCTTTTCGAATAGTTGATTCTTTATGTGCTGTTTTGGGGCTCGAAGAATGCTGATGGTTTGGCAATATTCTTGCTTGAAGTTTCACGTCGACTGCAAGTGTCTGTGGCAGTAAGTAAGGTGTGAAGCCATCCGAGACTAAGACCGGTGTTGCGCGGCTCCTCAGAGGTGTCGGTGGGTGAAATTGCCTTCCGGCGGAGCGCGGAGCTGTGAAATGTTGCTGCAGGCGGCTCACTGCCTCTACTCCCATTTAAATTTCGTCTAAATCCACGCCAATAAACCTATCTTGTTCAATTTACAAATTTTCTATTAAACTTTTGTGCACTGGGTGTTTACGTGAAGTAGAATTTTTTTGTATTTATATCGAACCATCACGATACCTAAGAATTTTCATTATCTGCAATTTCCATGTTACCTTCGTAGGATGAGAGCATTGTTAGATCTTTGTTGGAAGGAATGTAAGCCTCAAGATTGTGGTACCTAATCTAAATGTGTCAATATAACAAATAATAAACTATATTATTATAGTTATTAGAATATAGTTTATATTAAATGGTTTTTATAAAAAAATGAAAGAATCGATTCAATAACAATAAATTCAGCGACTATTTAACTATAAATAAATTTACATATTTTTGTAATTGTGACCTCTTTGTACACTGTTAGATCAGTGTTTTTTTTGCCATACCCCACCTAAAGTTTATATTAAAAAATTGAATCATTTCTTATATTAAGCATGATTTTCAAGCCTTTTCTGGACAAAAATTTTCAATGCATATAATAGACATATTCAAGTATAAAATGTATAGGAAAAAAGATTTAGTAATTTTTTATTTAGTAATTTCAACATCTTTGTCATTTAACTAATTGTTTGTTGAGCATTCCATAAATCGCCCAATACAGATACGTAATATTCGTTCACATAGTTTAGTAAACTATAACATCGAGTAAATTTGATAGTAAAATAAATTCGAACATATTTTAACAAAACCTAATTTAAAAAAATTAGATATGCCGACGTTTCGATGAGTCTATAGAAGGAATACAAAAATTAACGCACTATTTTAAATTGTTATGCCAACGTTGTCATACATTTTTCTTCTACACTGTTATGGTTTTGGCTATCTAATATCAAGTGAAAAACAAATTATTTTATATAATCTACCTGCTGGGTGCAGTTATGATTTGAAGTTTCTTTTCATGACTATATTTAAAAGGAAATTGAATTGTATGAAAATCGTATATTAGTTACGAATTTTTTACTATATATTGAACCGAAATGTTAAATTAGTTTCTTTGTGAAAATGTAATAGAGCTATAATGAATCGTGTGATATCTTTGTTTCATGTGCAGAAGCTGCCATTTGTCGAGCTGCAGCGTAACAACTACTGGATAACTGCTACTGGAAGGCTGTCAAAAACGTCGCCGCCTGCGTCAGTTTTTTAAATGTATGGTATAAGACTCTCAGGTTAACCAGATCATCTAAATTTACGTATGCATATTCTTATCTCTAATCGGTGCACATTAGTCGAATCAGCGACAAATTGTCGGCGAGGAAACGAATTTTGACTAAAAAAGTATACATTTTGATTATCTGTACTTATTCGACGTAATTCTGAGATACACGTTGCGTATAACAACTTGATTTGAATACTGTGTCCCTGAAGTTTTGAGACTTAACTAGCTAGGATTTTCGTGCCTGAATTTCAAGTGGCTGTTGTGCAAAGTGCTGAGAAAACATAAAAAGAACAGGAAAGAGGCTCTGTCAAACGTTTTACAAAGTGCGATATTTCTAGACGAGAATATATAATTTAGCTCATGAGTTGTCCCGATTTGGTCCTGGGACACAGATTTTAGTTAGGCCTGTACACATGAAATTTTGATTAACGCTGAAGGCTGGCTATAAAATCTTTCTACCGCATTTTTCAAAACTGGGGTGTCTGTGTTTTGTTTCAAGCGATATATTTTTGTCACCTTTCAGATCAGGATTATGCCCATTCCACCGTTCGCACAGTGTAGGTCACTTGTAAATATATTGTACATAGTTTTAGTATATAAGAATAGATATAACCTTTTGTATTGGTAGGTCAAGATTAAGATGTCAGTAGGTGCCTATTTTTGGTAACTTGGTTGCCTGCTTTTCCCGTTTCCGGTGTCTTATTAACAATTTATGAAAATAATGCCGAGGCATTATGTGAAAAGGTCTATGCATTGTATCAATGCTTCTACTCTACTCAGCAATAGATGTGGTTTCTTTACGTTACGCGCAAATATAATGCAGGACAGTAAACTGCACTTTGAACACAGCCACTTTTGCTATACTTGAAAACAAAGGTTAATACGCATTAGGATATTACTATGCAACAATAATTGGTGTCAATTGTAATTGGTTGTTATGTTGGTACAAATACGTTAATTTATAATTTATTGTATCAGTTTGGAATGTGAATGTCAACTGAAGGACACTACCAGATAATATCCCTGCAATTTATAGTCTTATGCTGACATGCCCAAGATTTTTGAGTCCCAAGACAAGAACAAATGTATAATGAAAGCATATTCAATGAATTGTAAAGGTTAGTGTGCAATTTCGTGTCTCAACACACTATACATCAATTTTAGACGACTCAGTTATAGGCCCACTGTATATATATGTTTATAAATATTTTAAGTTTTTTATATCAGTTTAATAAAGAACGTGAAATATTGTCGCCTTCGAGCCCTTGCTTTATGCTGGACTCGAGTGAGCGGGTTTCATGGAGGAGTTGGTGCGGATTGGGGCAAGGATTCTTAAACCCAAAAACGGTCCCAAGTCTTGGTCCTTTTCCAAAAAAGAGGAGTCATAATCAAATTTTCCGAGCCCCTGGCCCAATATCCCTCGTTAATAGTTTTTTTTAATTATAGCTGCCTAGTGAAGTAGATTTATAAAAGAAACATACAATGAAGGGATGTGGAAGTCGATGCGTAATTGATTAGTACATGTATTAAGCTATCTATTCGGGATATTCTGTGTTGTAATGGAAACTCAGTAAGAGTGTTCTCAAAGCCGTTATCGTGTTGGTTCCCAGATGCGTTGTCTCGGATCAGTAACCTTTAACCGTCACTTTTCACCTAACCAAGAATAAGTTTGTGTAAGTAAACTAAACAATACTATTAATCCGTCAATATAAGTTAAGCAACTTTTACAGCTCTTGTGCATGATTCTGCATTAGCCTACAGGAAAGAATTAATATAGCACGAAAACCCCGTGATAATAGCTTATGAAGGACACAGCGTTGAAAGTCATACACCAGTATCTCAGAACATCTTTAAATTGTATTTTTCTTTTATTTTTCGTTTATTTTCAGAACCAATTCGATATATGATGGAAGGCAGAAAATTTGTTGAAATTATTCGGCATGTTTAAATTACGTTCTTTTTGTTTAGACCCATATCAAAATTAAGACTGCTGATATAGAACTTAATATAACGTAAACTAATGTGCACTACTCATCCAATGAGACACATGAAAATGTAATAGAATGTCATACTTAAGGAACTTAATATGATTCTAAATTGTTTGTTACTTTTTTGTCTGTCTTATCAGTGTATGTTATCTGTAACAAAAAAATAAAAAAAACCACAAAACCCTCAACGGTTTACTCATTATATAACTATGATTTTAGTTAGATATATACAGAGTATGAATTTTACAGTTTTAACCAAATTAATTCCATAAAATAAGGGAATATGTCAGTTCTATATATATATATATATATATATATATATATATATTATATTTTGTAAATACTGTTTAAATTACAATCATGACAGCATTAATCGGATCTAATATTGATTGCTTTTGTTAAGTGCATTCGAAACTAATCTCAATTTGCGTTACCAAATTTAGTATTCGTAGTTCACCAAAGCTACAAATTTATTGTAATTCATCCAACATAAAACTTGTGCTTTAACTTTTAAAATTCTCCAAGTATTCCTCAGAATAATCACCAGGAATTATTAAACATGGGGGGAAAAAGCATCTGAATTAATACGCAAAAGCTCGTTGCAGTGAAAACTCAATTTAAAGCCATTTCTACAAGTGTAACTTTTTTAAAATTATCGATGACGTATACGAAAATTATTCGTTTCTGGTTTCTGTTAATCTATAAACGTTTAATACATATTTGCTGGGATGTCATCGGGTTCTTATCTATTATATATATAATATAAAAGATTCTGAATTAAGTTATTGAGAAGTTTCAAAGAAGTTTTAGTTTAAATTGTAGCGACCCTCTTTAAAAGAGGAAAGGGGAGGATCCAATTTATTTAACAAAGCTTTATAAAAGGAGAGGCGAATTTTTAATTTAATATCAGGCAATACAGCGCTCAGTGGAATGGGAACTGAGAATGAAATGACTTAATTTGAGCAGTTTTCCTGCTTCTCTGATCCGTATAATCTTAATGAGATTGAAATTTCCGGGACAAAGTAATTTTATAGACCCTTCCTTCCGACCCTGATATTGCTTATTTATTTTGAGTTAATAACAATTACCATTGTTTTAACCTAATCAGATAATTTATTTGTAATATGTAACATTGGCAAGTAAATCGTCGTTAGTGTTAGTATACAATCAGCACACAATAGAACTCCTGAATAATGCTTTTCTTATTAAATATAGTTTCATTTCTGAACTGGTATTAAAACGGAAGAAGTGAAGAAAAATTTGGGCTTGTCCAATAATTGTTTGCGAAATTGGTATTTACGCCATAGATACCCGTAATCCCTATTCGAGTTTTAAATTTGAATATGTATAAAACTGAACGTTTTTCAATTAATCGTCATCTAAGGTCTATTGGAATTTTAAATTAAATTTTGAGTCAGTGTGTATATGGTTATTTCCAACGGCAAAGTAGAACATGTTGGATATATTTAATTGCCGCAACTATTTAGTTGTGAATGAGCGTAATGTCGTAAGCTACAATATATTTTAGCGATTAAAAAGTTTCACTGTACGGGGAGTCTGACGGCGATTAATTTATTAATTTTTTTAAATATTCCATTGGAGAAATGTATGAGACTTGGCTCACGTCCGTGACATCGTGACAGCATGGGAAATTGCCAAATGCTAGGTTAATGGTGGTGAACGAGACAAAGTTCAAGAACATGGTTCTCCTTAAATGGGGCAATGAGTGAGAGAAGTAGCGATGAAAGTAAAGGAGGGCCAGTGAGGACGTGTTTAGTTGGCAAATGTCGACAGGTGAGATCAGCAGCACGACTACAATGAGGTTTCGAAGCTGCCACGACGACCAAACACCTAAATACCCCGTTAATATATTTTCATTTTCAAATTACTGCACTTGGTAAATATAACCGTGAATAAAGAGTTTTTTTCCAATTTGATGTATAGATATAATCTTTAATTTCTAATTTTAAAATGTCAATCTTGGAGAAAGTATCTGTTACTACCAGCAATATAAAAATTGTCAATAAATAAATTTGGGCTGATAATATCGAAACTAATTTTTTATGCAAAATACATTAAATATATATATAATATACATTAATATATCAGTTACGACGATCCATTTTTATTTAGACGAGTGTTATTAAATCCCAGTCACATTGAGTTCATCTCTCATTAGCCTTAAAATATACAACCGGGTGAAGATGTTCCAGGAAGGTCGATCGAAAATACACAACAATATAGTTTACTGATCGAGGAGTCCAATTGAGCAAACTTGGGCTGGCAACATGCATATCCAACCTTCAAACATGAATATGTGGGCGCCGTGTTTGTTCAATTGTTCACCGTTTTTTCGTCGTTATCCTGGGAGGTTTCTACATAAAAATAATTATGACAACAGCAGTTGAAGTCCACGAAGACGTTCTACAGATAAAAAAATCAGCCCCTGCAAAAAGAATGACCGAACAATATCATTACTAACAAACGCTATTTGCAGGACAACGGAAAACTTATTTTGGACGGCTTGGAAAAACTGTAAAAAATTTAGGCCGAATTGAAAGGAAAATAAAAATCAACAAAATTGTTTTGAAATACTTACTGACCTTACATCGTATGGTTAAATAATCAGACAATTCGAGAAATTAATACAGAATAAACTTTATAGTGAAACTAATTTGAGCTAAAAGTGTGCCAGTCAATATTATCATTGTAGTGGATTTGTGTCAATATTTGTCGACAACTCCACGATGGATATTTTATATCAATTTTTCAGTAGTCAATGAAACTTTCAACAAGATAGGCGGGTATAAGGACAGGGATATTCCCAATATTAGGTTAATCCACTATCATTCAGTGTTGATGGCTCATGATCAATGCCTATTAGGGCTAAATCTGGCAAAACTAATGTAACGCTAAGTAACAAAAAATTTCTCAGTCCGGATTTCTGGAATTTATGAATGGAAAACCTTCTACACCACAAGACTCAGTCAACTTCGGTTGATACATTGTAGCATATGCCGATGACATTATGAGAGCAATAGAAGGAAACTCAAGTATCATTTATACAATAAA
>CM067377.1:63826906-63952738 GCA_034510155.1 Eucriotettix oculatus
ACTACTCTCACGCCCTTTCGAATGACGGGAGACGAGTTTGCTGTGGGGTTCCTTCTCCATGTCTTCACAAGTTTCAGGAGGCAGTTGGCCGACTGATCCAATGGTCTTCGACCCCAGTACGTATACCTCCTAAAATAGGTGAAGGTGTCTCGGCATGTGAGAACTGGATAAAAAAAACCTGAGAGAGTGCGAGGAATTCCCGACATTATCAGCAGTCACCCTGGGGTGAAACGCCTGCGAGAAAACTCCCGCAGCGCCTTCATTCAAGGGCCACTTTTTTAGGCTTTTTTTGGTAATTTATTATTATTTCTTATTATATTATTTTCGTAAAGAGACTGAAGGAAAGAATTCTTAATTTCCTTGTCACCTCATCCTTCTTACAAAGGTTGGGCGCTAAGACCGTCCTAAATACATTCCATCCTTCCTGCCTTTCCACTTTTATACATTTTGTTTGTGGAAAAACTCCGGTTTTCCGGTTACGACCCACGTTTGTTGAGTAGCTGTAGGTTCAAAATTATACTAATTTTATACTATAATTATTTATGACTTTATTATGATTGCCACTGTTATAAAATGTTAATTTTATTTCTGATACTATTGGTTTTGCATAATTTGTATTACCAGAGTTATGTTATTTCTTTAAGATAATTATTTGATTAATCTTACTATTGCTATAATTTATATTCTGTTTTTGTGTTCTGATGTCTATATTTTGGTCTTTATACTCATCCGGCTCCAGGAGTCCGGTCTGATGATGAGTATATTGAGTCTAATTATTTTTATTATTATTCATATTCATTGCTTTAAAGTATTGTATTTAAGAGTCTATGTTTTTAGAGTCCTGTATTTTCTCAGATAGCGGATATCTGATTTGTCAAATTTTCTAGAACCGCGGTGAGTGGTGGGTTTCTTATTATTTCCCATAGTCTTTCTTTTCTTAAGGTTTCTCTTATTGTCTTGTCTACCTCATAATTGGGGCATTCCAGTATGGCGTGTTCCGGTGTTCCTACCTCTCTACAGGCACATAGATTGTCTGGTCTGCTATTTATTCTTCTCTGATATTGTTCGTATGGACCATGACCGGTAAGAAAAAGAATGAGACCCTTGATTGGGTTGAGGTGTCTAAGCTGTAATCTTTCTCTTATGTTAGGTAGAATTTCGTACACCCTTCTCCGTTTATTTCATAAATTCCAATCTTCTTGCCAAATGTTTAATATTTCTTCTTTAATTTCTATTTTGGTGTTTGCTTCCTAGCCTTAAGTTTCTATGACTTTGCACTGGTTCTCTTTTTTGAGCCAGTACTGCGCGCTCCTTTTCCTGATCTCTAGATCCAATGGGACAACAGCTAGGAGAACTGTTAGTGCTTCTGAAGGGGTTGTACTCAAGGTACCTGATATTCTTAACAAAGTTTTCCGCTGAATTTGTTGGATCTTTAACATTGGTTTAACCCATGTGCTCGCTGCGTAACCTGTGATTGCTGCCAATACTGAATTGTGGTATACCTTGAAAATATTTGAAGGTATTTGGAAATTAATTGTTGCCACTCTTGTAATTTGATTCATTACTTTTATGTTTTTGGTTGGTATCTATATGCTCCATAATGTATTTTTCTCGTTCAGCCAAATTCCAAGATACCTTAAGCTTTTCTGTCTTTTTATAGCGTTGTCACATATTTTGACCACTGGGTTGCGGGATAAATTTCCTTTCATCAACAGGTAACTAGTTTTATTATAAGCAATGCTCATTTTATTTTTGTTACACCATTTATGTCCAACTTGAAGGGCTGTTTTCGCGTTGGCCTCCAGTTCTGACCTTGAGTTTATTTCTATTACTATCATAATGTCATCGGCATATGCGAAAATGTATCAACAAAAGTTGACTGAGTCATGTGGTCCAGAAGGGGTGCCATTCATAAATTCCAGAAAACCGGACCGCAAACGGAACCTTGCGGACTTCCCATTGTGGTGGTCTTCTTGATCTGGTCGTGTGGACATTGTAGCGTTACCTCTTTGTCTTTACAGCAGTCTTTAATCATGCCGTATAGTGGCAACGGACAGTCTTTGTCTCGTAATCTTCGCATCAAAGAGAGCCACGACAGGTTGTCGAAGGCACATCTTATATCGACTGTAATTCATATTATATATTTTTGGTCGAATTTTTTGTAGACTGTAGAACTCTGTTTATTTCGTCTTCAGTTGATCTTCCCTTGCGGAAGCCGTATTGGCAGTCATTATTCCCTCTCAGGGTCCAGCAGTCTTCGAGTCTCTTACACATGAGTTTTGCCACTATTATCCTGATTGTGTTGATTAAACATATTGGTCTGTAAGCTTTGGGGTCTGTAATATCCTTATATTTATCTTTTAATAGATCGGGACACCTTCCAGCGTTTCTGGAACCTTCCCTGTGCTAGACAGACATTCACCAAGCAGCATAGGAAAGAGGCCAGTTTATCAGAAAGTGCCATCAGCATCTCGTTTTGTATTCCATCGGGACCGGGAGCTTTGCCTAATTTTAGTTCTGTTATTATTTTTTCAACATCTCTCTCATCAAAGGGTAACACAATTCCTCCGTTGCTGTAGACTAGCTCACATACTTTTCTGATTTCAGGATATTAATTTAAAAAAAGTTTCAACCTTTATTTTAGCCTTATTCACCTGTTCGTTCAGTTAGAGTTAGCCGTATTATGTTTTCCGGTTGAACAACCAGATGATCAATGGCTGAGAGCTACTGAATACGGTAATGGAATATAAATAATTATTGTAATTTTGAGGACATTTGTTTTTTAATTGGCTGCAATTAGTGTCCCGATTGGTTGTTATTTATTATATGTAATGATTTAAAAATGTAGCAAAAACATTATTATTCAAAAGCTTAAACGGCATACATTGTTCATAGAATTAGTTTCCTAGTACCGTAAAGTTGGTTTTCCCCTCAAACTAACTCTTACAAAACAGCTGTAAATTTATCTTTCAAAGAATTTTGGACAATAACAGTTTGAAAAGGGGAAACTTAAGATGTTAACTTTTGATTGAATTTATCTTTCTTATGATTTTGGTAAAATTACAGCTCGTATTCTGTTCTAGAACGATTATGTTTTCAGACAATAGCCTTACACAACCCAAACACAAGTTACATCCAGAAAGACTAGTAACTACCTCGTTAAAAAGAATTCTTCAACCAATGGTCTAATTATAGGGCGCCCTCTAGTGAACTCCGGACAAGAAAAGATGTTTAACCATATCCTTGTGGGACGAAGTGTTTTATTGTGACCAAGATTAGCTTGATAAATACCCTGTGTACGGTGCAGAGCGCAGAAACGAAGGAAGCTGCCTCTTAGGAGGCTGTGACTGGAAATCAGCTTGTGCCGATAAACATCGTCTAAGGATTCTGACCCGTTCCATTGTATTACGCTCTCGTTAAAACGCACATACAAATATAACTTACCAATCTATTATATATCAGGTACATTTAACTTGATACGTTATGGCGTTAGGTAACAATCTTAATACTCATCATAATTTCTATGCCACTAAACAACAAATGATTTCTGTTTCAGGTCTTGTGCTTCATGTTGTCAGTTATCAAATTTTTAATCTCATTGGAAGCATTTTTCGGAATGTGTGATGGCGACATGTTGAACGTGTAATTTTGAGGGGTTGGAGTTCCGAAGCTGCCACGGCTTTTCTCGCATCCCAGTGGCACAGAACCACTTTCCCTTTTCCTACGTTTGTCTTACATCCTCCCTCCTTGGGTCATAATCGGAGCACTGCACTTCTTCTTGGTACACTTCTACGACGAAATTCTTAAAGGGCACCTCTTCCTTATTATGTCCATATTTAACTGTTACCGAAGAAGGCTCCATGATCTGTGTAGGATGAAATACTTAATTATAATTATGTATGAATCTGTCTAGGATGAAATACTTAATTATAATTATGTATGAATATATTCAGTAGAAATAATTTTACACTTTATTAATGTCATAAACCAGAAAATAAGTTCCCTGTATGGAGAGCTGTTAATATATTGTTTGAAAACAACTTTATGCATAGTGTTGAAATGAATATAAGGGGAATATTCTATTTTTAATATTTAGAACAAAAAAATATTATATAAATGTAAAAAATCCCTTTACTCAACATTTATCAATTTAAAATATACACTGATTGAATAAATTTCAATTCTGAAAAGCCGGCCTTTTATTATTAATACTAAATACTCTGTACATTATTTATAAACATTAGATATCGTATAAACTAGAGACATAAGTTCTAAGGGTCGTCTTTGCGGGCGTTCTAATGGAGCAGAATGCATACAAAAATCCTACGCGGACTTAGCATTACTAGGAAATCGGCAAAAAGTTACAAACCTTTCTTCTCAACTTAGCCTGGAATTTACCGCTGGAGTCAGAGATGACGTTCAGTCCTGCCGCTCGACCCAACCGACTTTCCTCGTTACTATAGTGAGCACCTTGCTCATTTAGTTTTCTTCTTTTTAGCCACAGAATAGAGCAAGCCTTATTAGAATGACCATGGCTAGTACAATGTCTTACTGTTTTAATGGCCTCTGGTTAATGCTTAATATATTGGGCTCCAAAATTGTCAATCACCATTATCAATGTCCTTAATCCTTAGTCACCTAATGCTCAATCTCAACGTTAACTCATATGGTCCCCAAAAGCAATTTTTCGTGGGTGTTTAATATCTTGTCTAAACTTCATTTTTTCATTTCCGTCGTTTGCGGGGCCTGATCCTGTCCAATCAAAATTATTTATCTGTCGTTTCTTGGAGGAACCACCAATGTTTAGGGGAAATATCATGTTCGTTCACAACCCGGATGTCGCTGAATCTCAAAGACTTAAGAAAAACCCAGGCTGCGTTATCTTGCCGGGGTTTCATTATCCTGTATGCAACCTTTTTCAACTTCCCATAAGCCTTTGGTTGCCGCCAAATTTCCGTATGTAGTTGTGTTTAACCATTACAGAGTGTCGAAATCCCGCGGTTACGGTGCTTTGTTGCCTATGCAGAATATGAGCCATTTATTACCGTAGGACATTTTCCACGGACTTGCTAAATCTTATTATTCTGGTAAGTAGCTACGAGGTGCCCCTTTAGGTCCAAGATGTTTAATGCATTAATTGCCATTCTGCAGAATTTTTCAAATTTTGTCAACATAATAGAATATGGCTGGAGCTGGAGTCAAGCAATACCATTGCCGAATGGACTGGAGGGACGAAGGGACGACATCAAACTTATGATATTGGAGAATTGTAACATGATAATTGATATTAGACACGCGTTGTCCAATTTTTTCGCCATGCTTCAACAGAGTTTGGAGCGAAAATGCCATGGAGAGAAGCGACGTGGGTCGCGAACGCACGCCGTTTTGAAAAACACTACCAAGTGGAAGCTTACATGCAGTGAGTGGAATTAGGGATCATTATTTATTGCAGTCTTGGTGGAGGGTAGCAGGTTAGTTATACCCTTACATTGCAGCTACGACAGCCATGTGTGTATGGAGCCAGTGGAGAGAAGAGGTTCTGTCGCAGAAAGAATTAGGTAGCACGCCATGACCGCCATCTTGTCTGTATAAGTATAAAATCATATTCCATAAATCCTATAGAGAAGCACAAGCTTCAAGGATGTGGAACGAGTCAGAGATTTTACATAGGTTGCTTTATTGATATTAAAATATACTGTAACTATTCATTAATTTTTAACTTATAATAAGATTTTCTTAAGTTTTATACAGAAGACATACAAATTGTACCTTATATATAAAATTGATAAATATTTTTACATCCTATACTAAAAAATTAGTGTTATAATAATTTTCTTTCATAGTTATAAATATCTACCCTATGATACATTCAGCTCCATAAATTCTTCAACAGAGTAGGAGTGGCTTAGTAAGAACTTAGTTCATATTTGAACTTGTTTGGATTTTTTTTGATGGACCGTACAGCTTCGTTTACAGTGCTGAATCAATATTGTAGTCTGGACCTGTCAGCGTCAACGATTCGTCGCCGTCTTTTGGGGGTTCCAATGTTCAGATACCACCAACTTCTTAGAGTGCAATAGGCACTTGTGTTGAGTGGCAAAATATAGTGTTTTTGGACAAGTCCTTCTTCAACTTGTCCTACTACGACGGCCATATACCTGTTAGACGCTACCATGGTGAACGCTGTCTTCGAGCCTGCCTTGTTGAGTGACAGGGGTGATGGTTTGGGGCGCCATTGGGTACAATGCGTGGTCTCGTCTCGTGCGTATTCAGGACAATCTGAACGAACCCGCTACATTATTGGAGCACGAGGTACAGCCTCTTCTTCAGGCCTTATTTCAGCAGGACAATGCCAGACGAGAAGAGTGAGATTGCAAGCCTTAGAAATGTCTGGGATAGGTTTGGTCGGCAACTTGTTCGTCATGCTCCACTTGACTCTTGAAATCGTGTACAAACTGCGCGGAGGGAGATTCCACGGGAACGTATCGAGCACCCTCTTTGATTCTATGGCGACGCTTAAAGGCTCTGATTGCAACGTGCGGAGACTTCACACAGTCTCAGGGTTACACATCATGTGCGGCTCTGTAATTCTAATCGTCTAATCTGTAAAATAAATTTGAATTCAGTTATTGTTATTAGTGTTACGTTTTTCAGAAACAGTAGTGTAAACAGAATAACGAGCAAAAGTGGAAACCGTCTCATATAACTTAAATACCCCTGTCCTCCGAAGTTGTTACACTTGATATGAAGTTCATCGGAGCACTTCCGTGATGTTAAGTTACACAGCCATATGCAAGTCTCGGATATAGAAAGAAGAGCGAGAATTTCGTGTCCATGAATAAGTTTCAGGGTAGGTTTGAAACGTCTATGGGCGTCGAAGCTGTGTTGCGAGTCCCTCATACAGTGAGGTGTCAATAGCAGATGGCGCAAGACACAGCAGCGGGCCGGGCGATATATGGCGTCCTTTCCCTCGCTCCGGAGAACCGCTGCGTCGTGTGCGACTCCCTCACAAAACAAATCACATCACCACCACGCTCTATTTCCATAGCTTCCTTAGACCCCTTTACCTAATTTAAATATAAATAGAATGTTTAGCTATATTTTCCCTTAATGCCTCTAATGAAGAAATGCACTTTAGTTCCTTATGAACAAGTATACTACAGCAAATTTATCAAGAAACGTGAAACAAATGTAATTTTAAGTTTTAAGGATAATTGATTTATTTAATGGGATATCCAAACACCGAATATTTTAAGGAAGTCAATTAATGATTTGCCGACATCCTGTGGTGTAGTGGCTAGCATTGCTGCCTCACAACCCAGGGGTCCCGGGTTCGAATCCTGGCATGGACTTGGATGTTTGTGTCGCGACGACCGGGATTAAGACTGTTGGAGAATCGATACGCTGACCACGTATCTCTACAAATTCTGAATGTGTCGTGCAAGATGACAGTCCGCAGTTGACCCGGTAGGCCTAGGTCCTCAATGCGCTGTAGAGCCAAAGAAGAGGATTTAATGATTTGGAGTATGATAATTGTGTTCTTGCGCACCACATTCCACTCTACTCCGCAAACTAGTTAACTTCTTCATTATCACAGCAGTTATTCTAAAACATTAAGGATTTACGGTTGTCTACTAAGACAGCAACTGTCAAAACGTCTTCGAATATAACCAACCTGAAAGTAGAAGTTCTTAAATTGGTTTCAGCTTTATCAATAGCAGTTTACGAGTCTTGCGGCATAACTGATGCAGCTACAGTTACGCTTTGTGTATTTTACCATTTAATCCATCTACGGTTCCTAAATAAGAACTTTTCGGATCATCGAGAAGACCTCATATTCTAAGAGATGAATTATTTCTTCTGGTATGACACAGAGGTGGAGTCGTAAGCACTCTAGCTCCTGATGAACTTCATAAATAATTGTTGTCTGCTGATATCACACTGCACCAACAGATTAATGGCAGCTGCTCTGCTTCAGAGATAAACCATTCACGGTGCGTATTTGCTCCGCTCAGCAGAGCAATTAATTGTTCAACTGCAGAAACTCCAACGATGTTGTCTAACTAGTTGTTGCAGACATAAAGCAAGTTAATACGGAATTAGTGTTTCATTATATGTATAAATGATTTTTTACTTATCTGGTAAAACTCTTTATTTTACTTCGTTTATTTTCTCCGTCTTCCATCTATTTTGTGATGCCGAAATACCTCTACATGAAAGACCACGGTAGTTATTTTGTGATTTCAGTGAGGCTTCAGCTCAAAAGTTTTAGTTGTAACTTCAAACGTGTCATTGTCAAGGTCTCTACAGAATTGGGAGTTTTCTTACTTTAAGGAAATCTATTCTTACCTTAGTAATAGATTTAAATACGCGTCTGTTTCTTAGGATTTTGGATTATTTAGTATCAAAATATATAACATCCATAAAGAAACGAGCAACACCAAGTGAGTAATATTTTTTATCTAAGCCAAAACATGCTTACACTAGAATAACAAAAAGATTAGTAAAATTTGTAAAGTAGTGGAATTATCAAATCAGTTTGTGTTCGTTGCAATGTGTTGATTTAAATAGATTTTGTATATTGAACATTTTTATATGCATTACAGCTGTTTAAATTCATCCCTTAATTTTTCAGATGATAAACTATTGCATATTATGAGGACAGATTTAGAAACTTATTACGGGTAACTTCACTTTTCGCAGAGGAATTATTAGAGCTTTACACAGTTACCCTCGTAATTATTGTTATTGTTGATTGGTGTTAGGAAGCAAATAACTACAAAAATTACCGAGCCATCACTGATCATAACCCTTACAAATTTAATCTTGACGGAAAACAAAATAGGGTTTCTCGTCATAAATTATTATTTTAATTTGCTCGTCAATGTATTTTTAAACATAAATTTAAACATATTTACATTCTCAGTATTGAATTTGCTGTATTATAATAATTTCTTCAACAGATGAGAGGTGAGACACGCGAAAGTATTTACCTTTGCACTTAATGTATTAAATGTAATCCAAAAATAAAAGGCTGTATTTATCAACATTGAATATTTTACGTGTGTACTTTGACAATGATGTAACAGGCTGATATTCAATGCGTGCTTTTGCTATTCTTTTTTTTTTAAAATTTTCTGATATATCTTACCTTTTGCGTTGAACAATCTGCACAGGTTTCCCCTCCTACCCCGTACGCACTCACACGCACTCGCACACAAATTTTGTCCTCGCTGGAAATAAGTGACATTATCAATTTACAAAAGTATGTTTACTGTTCTATTACTCCCTCCCAGTTAACGTCACATACAATAAATTACTAACATTTTGTGTTTTACTGCGTGTCCTCATTCTATTTAAAGGAACTAATTTTTTACAAGCAACAGAATTTAACTAAAAGCTGTAAATATAACAATGGTAACAATATAATTTTCTCATATCTATATAATTGCGTATGCTACAGTCCAAATCGCCTCATTTTAATTAACGCGAACTTTCAGGTTAATAAACCCGTATTTAGCATGAAGGCGTGACGTGAACTACACCATAATTACGGAAGCACCGATGAGCTGACATATAAACTACATTTATCCAAGTAGGCATTCATTTCATAAGCTTTCTAAGGAGTATGTAGAAACTTATTAGATATGCAACCTATTATATTGGCAACTCTTAAATTACACTCCAAATCTATTATATTTCGCTCAAATCTTCAAGAACTAGCCGTTGTTTATAGGAATATCTGTCGCAATAAGGTTCTGGTGAATATGGAATGAATTACTGATCATCATAGTTGATTTTTAGCATTACTTCGAAATATGTAATGTCACTTCAAGAAGAGAGTTTCTTATATTACTTAAAAGTTTCAGAAACTAATCCTTTGACGAAAATAAAACCGTAAAGTGCATTTTTTATTAGAACTAGACGGCATCTCGGCGTTGCCCGGATATTTATTTATATTATCCCGATACAATACTTGGCTTCCTTGCTCTACCTTCCGCAATCCCCCTTTTCAATTTTACTATGCTATTAAAGAGAAGTTATCTATTAACCCCTCCCCCCAAAAAAATGGTTTGATTCTTGATCAACACAGGATTCATCCGGCAACGAAAACGTCACAATATGAACCACAAATATACTCCCAATAACTCGAGAGAGTCAAAAATACTCCCGGTATAATATCAGGGCTAAAAATATTTTAGTACTCTAACATAATAAAAATTCTCCCACACTTAAGGGGAGAATATTTACTTAAATCGCATATTAAAAGTCATAATGTAACACAGTAACTAACATTCCACCGGTTTGGATACAAAACTCGATAATTTCCTTCTTATTTTCATATGACTCATTTCCACCCCCGCCCCTCACATGCTGGAAGGGGTTGAAATTATTCACAAGTATTGTCCGGGAAACACTATAAAAGTAATTGATCTCAAGAATTTTATTTCGATTCAAATATGAACATGTTCTCCTTATAAAAATTCCGCTAATTCCACCCCTTCCCCTACGGGTGGTAGCCGTGTCTTATCTCCAAAGTGTTTGGTTCTGGGTCGCGAGGAATATGGAAACAAAATTTTATCAAAATTGTTCTGTCCTTTAAATGTATTACGCAGAGGCGTATTTTACCCTATCCCATTCCCCTATTAGGGGGTGAACTGCAATTTAATTTGCATTCTAATTGTCAGAATCAAACTCAAAAAAACTCCCATAGCACCGATTTCAATACCAAACTTGACTGTTTTATTTTTATATGACGCCCCTACACCCCCATGATGAATGGGGTTGAGGTTATACGCAAACACATTCACCAAAAAAGTATCAATTTAATTGACCCAAAAAATATGTAAAGAAAATAACCACAGTTTATTGATATTGAAAAATTATCTCCCTCCACCCCCGCCAAGTGGTGGTAGCCGTGTCTTACCCTAATTTTGCTTAGTTCGGTTTGCCAAGAACACGTGTTTAAAATGTCGAAATTGTTCCATCCATTAAAGATAGTATGCGGGAGTCTTTTACTTCCTTCCAGCCCCTCTTCAATTCCATTTTTATGTCAGAATAAAACTCAGTGGCTCATATTCCACCGGTCTAAAGCCCAATCTCGATTGTTTTGTGGTTATTTTTTTTACCACCCTAAGAATACTCACCTTTGATTATGGATGGGGTTGAAATTATACGCTAACAGAATCGGAAGACACACTATCAAAATAATCCATCCAAGAATGTATTTCTATGATAAAAATATTGGCCCTTTTTGCTTGTTTAAAATTTTCAGATTCCTCCAACACCGCCGAGTCCTACCCAAAAAATGTTGATTTTCTGATAGCACAGAACAATTGCACCAACTTTGGTCGAAATTGGTCAACTGGTTTGGATTTGTATGCGTAGCATGCATACAGACACTCACACCCACATATACACATACAGGCAATTTTATTATAGAAATGGATGCCACTTTTCCTCACAGTATTTCATGTTTTTTTTGGAGAGGAGGGGGGTAACAGGCTACATGAGGGTGACCCTGAAACAGGCAACTCCCCTTTAATACCATAAGAAGGGAATTAATAATGGGGGATTTTGATTTCATGAATTGATCTGAGGAGTTTTAAGTACTGTAAATATGGAAGAAGGACTAAGAACCTTTCTCATATGCTTCTAAATATAATCTAGTTTAATCTCTTAACTTCCGTCAACTTAACTCATTTATCTATTGACGTATGATGACGAATACTTACTCATCTACGCGGATGATTAGTACGTTTTAAAATAAAAAATTCGTACCACAAATGCCATATATTAAGGATAATAAAATAATGGATTGACTAATAAAAATCCGATAAATATGTGTTCTTTGTTATTACATCTCATCCTGATGAAAGTTTATGAAAAATTTTATCTCCACTTTGTTTCTTGAAGAGATTGCTTTATGGTTTATGGTTAATTTGCTCCTTAGTAATTTTTCCTGTTTCAGCACTCTTCTTATTCCAGCTATTATCTATCAGATAATCTTGTAAAATTAGCATTAGAGTGAAGTGTGTGGGATAAGAACAGAAGATGGGATGGAGTACGCGAAGCAGATTAGGGATGTGGTAGCTATGTAAAAATGAAAAGGCTTGCACTGAATGGTCAGCATGGAGGGTTGCATCAGAACAGTCTTAGGACTTAATATCACATCTATAAAATTGCTTTGTTTTCTAATAAGTATTGTTAAACTTACGTTAATCGTCCAGTTCGGAGATAAATGAAGTGCATATTAATTTTTCAAATGAAAATTAACAAAAACATAGATTTTTTTCAGTTCAGTTAAGATTAGCTCTGAAATGTAAAATTTTACAATGAATCTGTTTTTGACTTTGGAATCAAATGTGTCTGTTGCATTCGGTACGTATGACGGCATTTTAGCGCATCGGCCGCAAATATGGACACCGCGATGTTTATACTGTAAACGTAGGTTGAATTTTACCGAATAAATAAAATTTAATGCAATTAATTTTATATCACTAGCGGCTGCGTCTTTTATGGAGTTTTAAATTTCGACGGGTTTATCCTATGTGTAATTCATAATTATTGGTAAATATGCTGATTTTCATTTGTCAACAGTATAAAATATTGATTACATTTTCGTTCTTATAACTGGACTTGAAATGAAGAGCCAGCCTGATGCACATTGGGTTATCTTCAGAAAAGTCTAATACTGCTAATGAACTCTGTTCCAAACGAACGTAGAGACATAAATAGCGCCTAAACTTTAAATACTACGTAGTTCTACACTTCTAACCCAGATCTGTTGCTCGACAGACTATTCCTGGTGGCCAAAAGATTTGAAAGGCATTCCAAATCATAACTGGTTATTTGGTATTGCATCAATCTCTTTCTCTGACATATACGTTAAGGTTTTTGTGGTCCCCTGAATGTGTTTTTACAATTTATTTCGATACGTTTAAAATTTTGTAATCACGCAATTATTAAATATTATTTATATATAAATATATTGGACAAATTAAATAATAAAATAGGAGAATTTTTTTAAATTTAAATTATCAATCTCCCCTACTGTAATAATGTATATTCAATTCAAAATTATTAATATATTTGAAGTCAAAATAATTTACAGTAGTTAGAGGGGTTATTGACTTTTGGACGTTAAAAAATAAATAGTGAGGTTGGACAGAGTTTGATCTTTTTCCTCGTTGTTAACTTTGTGGAATGATTGTAATTCTTTCATTAAAAAATAATTTATTGTTGAAAGTAGATTTTCAGTATGTAGTGCAACCAAAAATACAAAGACTGTATTCTTAGAACTCCACCATACGATCTGAGAGGTAATTTGATTGTTGTTTGAAAGTACGACAGGTATTAATTTTACAAAATATTGAACATTACTTTCCAGATATTTTACAGTCAATCATTATCTTACACTTAACACTACTTCTCCACATAGCCACCGTCATTATTCAGCCACTTGTAACGGGGAAAATTTTTTTGTATTCCTTTGTGCACGATCTTCTGCTGCCTCCTCCGTCGACTGAAAATTGAATTTTATCTTTCCTCTTTTGTCCTTAAATTCTTAATTGTAAAATTTTGTATATTCATTCTCATTTTATATTTGACCTATCCTACTTCCTCGGCAAGGGACTAATGGATTGAACAATAAATCTAATCTAATCTAAAAAAATCTAAATCTAACAATTTCCGATTAATTTTTGATGGAGTAACAATCGTTGCATTCAAGAAACGAGTCACTGATCTGATTTCACATTCGGCGAGTCGTTCAACTGTTTTGAACCTTTTTGAAATGTTCTAATGAAGTCAAAAAACTCTGACGATACTTCAAAGCTGCGCTGTTTCCTAATGAATGGAGGATGTGAAATTCATACTCAAAATCGCAACTCCAGGGTTCAAGAGGCAAAATATTAAAACGGTACAGCTTCCGTATAAGGCTGAGATGCCGGGATTGGTCAAAAGTATATTGTGTTATTAGGCGAAACAAATTAAAAAATACTTTTTCTAAATAAAAAGCATACCACAACTTTCGGTTCTAATATGGATCCTCGTCAGGCTTGTGAAAACGAAGATAATGAATTGTAGATAAATCAATGCAAACCTACTAAATTAAAATAAAAAATTTAATCATTGAACGAAATTAAAGATATTAAATTATTCAGCCCAAAGTTTAGAGCTTGATTGGAAGAAATTTAAAACATTTTTTTAAAGATAGATCCTATTAGGCAAGACACGTGTTACTCTTCGTCGTCCCGTGATGTTTCCGTTGTTCCGCGACATGATTCCAGCCGACGCCCGCAGCCCACAATCAAACAGCAAAACGCGTCGCCTTCAATATTACCTTGCTCTGCGGTTCATTTTTTTTATTTACAAGAGAAATAATAGGACGAACTTAGTTGGATGCTCTGGATACATTTGTCGAAAATGTCGGCTGCCTAAAATATTTTAGCAGTGAATCCCCGTCTATTATTCTTCTAAGTCAGACTAACGAAATACAGCAATCTCTTCTCCTTTAGTGTTTTCAAGGACCTCGTGATATGATAACTTTCAACTTGGAATAATGAAGAAGAAAGATGAGATCGTGCAAGAAGTACCATTCAACACGCAGCAGTTAACTGCAGGCGTGAATTGAATCACGTTGTTGTTGTGTATTCAGTCCCAATAATGGTCTGATGCAACCCTCCATTGCATCACAAGTCGCAGAAATACGGGATGAGATTTCCCCAGTAAGAAATACATCGACAAGCACAGTGAATGTTATTGCTATGATTAGAACTCGAAAGATTTTCTTAAAAGCACAAGTAACTTAAACAGTTTCCAAAAGCTGTATAATTTTCATTGGAAACGTTTAGCGGGTATAGCTATTCAGCTATTAAATGCTCTTTCACTGCTAGTGGGCTCCAGCAATTTTAAAATTGAGAGCCGTTGTTTGAGACCTGGGTTGAGCTCTTGGGACCTCTGGAGAAGCAGATTTCTTAGTAGGAGTCTCCACGATTTTGGCCGAAGGCGTCATCCATACAGATAGATAATCCCAAAGCAAAAGCTGCCAGAGAATGCAGCTTCGGTCTCTCGACGGTATCGTTGACTTTGTAAAGAGTTCATATTGTCAGACCTATTTGCCATAGAAAACGTTGCTTCTTTTGGTTCACCCTACAAGTGACTTGATTTTAATGAGTTTCTTGTGAGTCATAAATTATTTACTACCGTTTCATCAGTATATAAATTTATCATTGCTCTACCTTTTTATATAAATTCATTCAGCTTTCTTTTGCATTATACGAATTTCATTTATTAATTGTTTTTCTTATAAAATAAATGTGTAATTGATTTTAAATTCATTATTATATTTCTTCAAATTATATTTTCCCAATATTATAATAGCTTCGTTAATAAAACTCTCCCCTTATATTCATTACGGAGGATTGATTTGTATCAAATAATTGCAATTGCATGAAATAAGACGTTTGTGTGTTGTTAAATGACATCGTTTTGATGATCTATGAATGCTACGACGATGTTATATAGCTCTGAGAAGTGAATAATCGACTCTAGAAGTAAGTTAATCTCGCCGCAAGGAAGTTAATATTAAACGAATCTCTTGAGAAAAGATAAGGATAGAGCATCGATAGTTCGTAAATAGATTAATTGTAGTGATATATATTGCTCAGAGAACTTGTTTCGCAAAATGTTACATTCCGGGATTCCGAGTCTCATAGCTTTGAAACAGGCGTGCGACAGGTTTACCAGTTGACCTGTAATAAATTACCAAATGGCTGGCGTCTAATCTATGTTTTTCAATTGTTTGAAATTTAATAAGTTTATTTGATGTTTGAGAAGTGAATTAATAATGAAGTAAAACCCTCAACAATGAATAGCTTTTCATGTGGACGTAGGGGTAAATTGGAAGCAGAAACGCGAATTCTAGAAGCGGTGACGTCATCATGCTCGCCACGGGAAGGGTGATTTCAGTAACACCACCTCACGTCGCTGGTTGGAGTCGAGTACAGGAACCACCAGTAGAAATAATATGGTACTTTTGTATTTTTAGACATATTAAATACAAGAGGTTAGCATTTGTACATTCTTCATCCTCGTAATAATTTGCTCTACGCAAATTCACATCTTAACGTTGATGTCTATTGCTATACGAGGGTTTATCTACGAGAGGCGAGGTGACGTTGCTACATCCCTGAAAGAAATATAAACAGGTGCGTGTATACTGTCGTCACGGAACACTTATATTTTGTATTTAATAAATATATATAGATTTAAAACGATTTATGGGAATTTAGCATATATATATATATGTATATAAATTAATCACTGAAATGTATGTACGCGCATAACTTCCGAACGACTTCACCAAATTGGATTATTCTTTTTGTTGTGTTCATTATTGTAAGGTCAAGGTTTTTATAAATTTTTAAAAACATAGTAAGGAAATTTTTTTAAAATCTCATAATATGAAAAGTAATATTAATTTTAAGGAAAATTTCTCGGCATACGTTCGTTTGAATCTCTAAAAAGTGAATGTGGTTTGCCTATACTCTTGATCTGTTTATGTTCCGAAACGGCTCAACGGATTTCAATGAAAATTTCAGGGATTGAATCAGGAATTTTAAATTCACATTAAGCGTGTCCAGTTTCCGGTGCGCCTTGCGTTCGCAATGAAAATTAATAAATCCCAAGGTCAGTCGTTAGAAGTGTGTGGAATAAACCTTGAATTGCTTTGTTTTTCGAGAAGTTGTACGTTGCGTGCTCGAGAGTCGACAAACCATCGCCACTATTTGTTTTCTTTCCAGAAGGAAAAACGAAAAATATTGTAAATTACAATGAAGTATGGTCGAATAATTTAATTGTAATTTTATTTCCTTACACGGTCGTAGTGCAAACGCAAGATTTTGTCTAATTTTTTTCTTTAGGTACACCACCCGTGAGAAACTAGGGCGGGCAGCTAGAAATTTATAAAACCGCAATAAAGTAATTCATATTACAGTTCATTGTGAACAGACTACTGCATCTTCATCTATGTTAAACTTAAAATGATTAATATTCACAAACCTGTTTTAATTGTCCCCACCCTCGTCCGTGCTTCTGTACTCCACAGAGGAAAGATGAGACATCCGTCATAATGGCGTCGTGACGCACGTGATCGTCTTCTCCGTCAATCACGCCACAATAAATTTTATATTGTAAGTTTCATGACGTGAGGGAAATGAAAACGTACTGGCAGGTGTAGTGTGGAGGATATTCTTTGGTGAGGGTGTGTTTCCAGGAGGTCCAGCACTAAGATCGGTTCCTCCTTCCCCCTGCCCTCTCGATTCCGCATGCAACGTCGGCCTCATTTGAATACTGTTCGTGCTTAGGCCTGAATTATTAATACACGGCGCAATGCATGTATTGGCGGCCCCCACTAGCTTATTCATACAGCCCTGTCTTCCACACGCGCCCGCAAAAACCCACCAACAAATTACGTAAGAGGGACCCACTGGCGCCCCTACACGAGGCTTTTTTGCGACGCCTTTTCACGCACTAATCACGAATAATACCGTTTCAACGGGTCAATTTTTTTCTCCGACTACCTAAAAAAATTAGAGTTCCCGTTAAAGAATAAAAGATTCATCACGCGTTTACCTTTAAACAAAGCTTGACTTTATTGCACGGCCGTTCCGTGAAGGTAGTATACTCGTACACTCCGTAACAAATCCTTCAAAAGAAGACTGCGCACGAGAATGGAAACTTTTTATGACATATATAATTCATGCTTAAACTGGTTCGCGATGTCTTTATTACGAGCGAGGTCGTACAAATAGATTTATCACCGCAACGGAACTAGCAGCACTGAATTATCACCCCTATGACTCTCGGTAATATTTTCAGCCATATATAAAGATTTCTAAATACGTATTGAAATTAGTATTACCAAAATCTGAGAATCACGATGCACGTTCGCTGTCAGGCCAGACATAATATTCTGGGACTATATAATTTCCTTCAGAGATATCCCGACTTTTATCAAATAAAAATAAAAAGACTTTTTTCTCAGTGAAAATATTGCTCATAACGTGTATTTAATAACAGGAATTTAAATGTAGGAAATTTTAATTTAAAATATTATGGAGGTCAAAGCTGAACATTGACCGGTTGTGGGACTCTAAAGTAGACACATTCCCAATACCAGCTTACGTTCTGTAACAATATTTTCAGAGATGCGGAATCACAGCAAACGTGAACAATCTCAGCAGCAGTAGGCTAGGCTATTCCACGAAACATGTTCTTTTTCCGTTAGTATTTGTTTAAATTTTCTTTACAGAATTGCTAAAAATGAATACTGTGAAGCATCGATCTTTGAAAACGCCTAGTTTTACTAAGCCAATCTTCGCTCTGACTTAATATTCATTGTTGAAATTCTAAGTTTAATATTAAACTTTAAGTAATTATTGACTTTCTAACACCCTCTGAATTATAATACAAAAGTTTTTCTTGTCACCCTAGGAATTTCTTCTATATTTAAATAACCTTCCATATTGAACAGTGGAAGATAAAATGCGCGCTATTCTATTTTTATGACTAATATTTTTACTGAATAATTAACAAATTTATTTTCATTTACCTTCAAATGGAATAATTTAGGTACGATTATCCTAAAAGTTCTGAGAAAACTTTGTATAATCGCCAAAGCAAACTGAAAAAGAAATCATGAAGCTCCGAAAACTTTCACGAGGGTTTAATTTATTATTTATTCCCGTGTAAAAACAACTCCTTAAAATGCAATTTTTTGGGAATGTGTCTACTTTTTTATGGACATATCTTCACTTAACTGTCGTTTTGAAAAATAAGAATGGAGCTACCTAATCTGTTAGGATAGCATTTCATAATTTTTTAATGATTTAAGGGAGGAAATAATTCCATATTCAGGATGATTCGAAGAGGATTCGAATCCTAGTCCTATGAGTCACCCTATATTTGATTATTAAGATCTAATTTTTCAATATTTCTTAAGTTAAAATCAGAACTGACTGGGTTTTAATGCGATGTATTCTATCATCAAATCACGTAAAATTACTCCCGCGTCAATCTATAATGAGTGGAAAATCCTCCATTAGTTAAATAATAACATATTTCGTTATCTACCTAAAGTAATATTAAATTATTTTGCCATTGTGACAGATTTAGTTTTAGATTTATTGGCATATTGGCTGGACAGTCTGTGACACTTAGAGGAATGAATGGATTGCAAGTTCCCCGGATTGAGCAGGCCCAGACTCAAAATATTAGTGTTCAAAATGAATCCAAATAGAATAAAATAGACGAACGAAGGAATAAGTTCACGTTAAACATATCAATTGCAAAGACCTGTTCGGTTTTATAAATAAATATGGCACTTGAAATAGAAAACCGTGCACATTATATAAAGTAATGGATGATTGAAAACGGGCACATGAATGAATAAGTACAGAAAGAAGAAATGTTTGATATTGATGAATAGCAAGCGTGCTTTGTTTGTTACTGGCTCTCTCCGGACCAGGCGATTGTTAGTGTCTACGGACCTTGTTTCACGTCTTGCAAGAACAAGCTGAAGCGAGTGGCCACCACCGCCGAACCTACATAAATCAGCGTCTTGTGCAGCTCGATATACACCCAGAATCCCTTCCCCCACCTCACGCAAGCCCTCGCTCCCTATTGGCTGACGTTAACGCCGTAACCACGCCCTTGATCCCCACCCTCCGCCGGATCAATGCACAAGGAAACAACCGAAACCCCTCCCCACCCGCAGACCCTTATCAAGCTTTTCAATAGGAGATTGCACAGCCAAGAGGTAGGGGAAGGTTGAATATATATGTCCGCTTTTTTTTTAACTGCCGCCCAAAAGTTTTACGCGAAAATGATCCTTATTCGCGAACACGATCCCCATAATCTTTATGTGGTTAACTCGAACGTGCATAAGTCATTCGCCTGATACGCTGTTATGAAGTACCACCGGATTTGCGAGGACCGGAGGGAAATAGAATAAAGAGGGACACGGCGGGGGGAGGTGACCTTTTTTTATCTCCACGACGGGAGGGGAAGTGGGCGGTTGGTAGAACTGCAAGAAGAGGGCATTAAGAGTCTGCTAAGTCACTATTGGCCTGTTATTATCTGGAAAGGGGAACCTCTGAGGATTTTTATTGTTATTATTATGATTATTAGCGCCGCACGGGGCAACAGGGAAGGGGAAGCGTTGCCGCGTCCCTCGTGGCCGCTCACTGTCGTACAGAGTGCGCGCCGACCGACACACACGTCCGCACGCACGTGATGCGTACACGCAGCAGTCACGTGGTCGACTACCGAAGAGGTGTCGCGTGTGAGTGTTGAGGTGCCCCCGTGCCTAGTCGAGGTCTACCGCGTGCTTTGCGAATGATGTAGCAGTGGTTCGGCGTACATCCAGTCCCACATCATGTACCCCAACCTTTTGGGACCACCTTTCTACCATCACCACCAGAACATGCTGAAAAGCTCTCCTTTTCTCATGGACAATCTCCTGAGTGGCAAAGCTCCGCCGACCGCGTCGTCAGACACCAAGTGTCACCAGGCGGCCTACGGGGCCGGGGGAATCCCGGCGGCCCACCAGCACCAGCCGGAGGCCGGCGGAGGCGGAGGCGGTGGCGGTGGCGGCACTCTCACCTTAGGCATCACGGCATCTTACTCTATCGTGGCGGAGGCAAGGCGGGAGCCGGCTTCGTGCCACGGGGACTGCGGGAAGCACCACTTCCACCAGGGGCTGGTGCCTGGCTGCTGCGGGGACAGAAACCCCGAGCAGCCCCAGCAGCCGCCGCCCTCGAGCACCGCCCCCGCGTCGGCCGCCGCTAAGCCCATACTGAAATTCAGTGTGAGCGCTATCCTGGGAGGTGATAGCAAACCACAACCTTGTCCTGGTAAGTCATAATGCCACAATAGTACTTACTGATAATGACACTCTTCACATGTGAAAGTGAGGAAACAGTCAAAGTAATGTGACTAAAGCTTTGTATTTTCAATTATGCTAATTACATGTTTCACATTTCATGTCAGTACTACTGGTGCTCTTCAAAGTAGCTCATTTATTTTCCTTTTACCTGTCTGGATTTTGCGATACTAAACTTAATAGAAAATAGGAGTAAAAGAAATAATACTTTAGAACACGTTTTATTGCTTTTAAATATCATCTTTTGGCTCAGTACTAAAAATATTGTATGGCCAGTATGATGAACACGTGTACAAACGAACACATTCGTCAAATCTCCAAAAAGCATGTTTAGAAACTTAGACGAAAGTACCGAAGAAAAACTCCCGTACACTATTTATTAATCTATATTAATTTGGCAACAACTATTCTTACGTTTAACTGATTTGCGAAAACTGAAATTTTGAAAACTATGGAACAAAAGTCATGACAGGAAAATTTGCATGGACAAGAGATGTAAAAAACGGAACAATTTGAGTAGAAACTAAAAATACACACTATAAGTACAAATAGTTTATGTCGAGAAAATTTCATTAAAATATAAATGTGCCGATTCACTAATTTTTTAATTTAATCTTTTACAGAAGCTAGTCCTTACCAAGATAAAACATATAAACGTTATATAAATCTTAAGTCAAATATGTAATTTTAATTTTCAAACACACGAGAAGAAAGAATACATGAATTATTTAAAACTGATTTTAGTTTCTTGATCAATACAGAAATTTATATATGATAAACTAGAATTTAGATTTTAAGTTGATAAACAAATCGGTTATTAAACAATAATTTTTAGTGTTCATTAATATTCCCGAACAAACGGTATACATGAATGTTAGGTCTTTAACTCAATAAAGGAAAACGATAGTGATTACTAACAATTATTAATAAATCTAATAAACATTGTATTTTGACCACAGTTCACGATTCGTCTGTGAAACCCGTTTATAACGTGACATAAGTAATGACTGTCAAATTCAATTCAATTCTGAAAGTCCGGAAACCTATCTCGATTTTTTAACCGTGTATAATAACCGCAATTTAAGTTGAATCGGAATTTTGATAAGCTTGAATTCTTGCTTTGAAAATTCTGTATCCTGTTTGATTGCTGTGTCTGTTTGTAAAAGAAACATTTTAGACCCTGATTTAATAATAAATGTTTTTTCAACAGTATTATCAAATATTTCTCTTGTGTTGATTGCAATAATACTAATAGGTGAATACCAAGATAAATAAAGTTATGATTCATTATAGATTTGAATTTCTAATTATAATGACGTAATGAATATTTTAGTGATACTGAATTCCTGAACTGTAAATATTTTTAGCATGTTTATAGATGTATAATTATATTTACTGTACTATGGCCAATAATATCTCAAACTAAATGATATAATTGCGACGTCGAGGTGTTATTCCGGGTTATAGAGATGGTAATTAGCTTCACAAGGCACATTTGAATAAGAGATAAATGGAACATTTTTAAATAGCTCCTATTTTTCGTATTTTTTTCGCAAATCCTGAATAGTATATTTATTATTAGAAATACGTCAAAAAATATGTCACAAACATATTTGATTGAAACCATTTACAATTCACGTTGAATTACGACTGTTTTATAGTAGTTATTAATGTCTGTAAGTTTAATATAAGGTTAAATAAATGTTATAATTTTGTTCATTGTAATTCAGTTCAACCTGAAGAGGGTCTGTATCAGGACTGAAACATGTACTTCCTTTTAAAATTATAGTTTGTTATGTTTCACTAATTTTTGTCTGATTTTGGCCTTATTTTAACTTATACCACTGTTTTACATAAACACCTTTTTCAATTTCAATATCGTTATTTGATTTATTTGAAGGAAATAGTTACGGGAGTAAAGATTAGAAATTCTTGAAGCCTTCGGAAAAAAGAAAGAATTAATCAAGATATAAACGGTTAGAGCGAGTGTATGACGGAGCCACACGTTGCCAATAACTTGTGAGTTATAACTCCGGGTGATGGATGCGGTACATTCACAGCAAATAGAAGCCACTCCACTGCGTTTTAATGTTCCTACTCGACTTTCAAATAGAGATCGTGGATCAGTTAGCCCAAACAGTTCCAAATACCTCAATCAGCACAATTAAGCGAGCCGCCATATACATCAAACAATAAATGTTCATTGTGCATACGTTAACTGACCTTTCTGCCTTTCTCCAGCGAGGGTCTCATTGAAACTTCAATTCTATTGCTCAAATAGAACTTTGCTATTCATGAAAGTTATTCGCAAGAAAAAAAACATTCAACAAGATCACATTCTTTATCAAGTATAAAGTACAGAAATATGATCCGAAAATAGTCTTAATAAATTTATTCAAAATCTGCATTATTTAAGTTTCAGATTACAATAAAAATGAAAGATAGCACCGTTTCTTCCCTATATTTGGGACTTCTTCAGGTGTTATAGCTTCTATTGTAAAAATCATGCTCGACTTTATTACAAGTATATTCAATTTCAAAATGTTGGTGAATTAACGTTGTTGGTGAAGTAATCAGTCCTTAGATTGTTCTCATGCAACCCTCCATGCTAACCTATTCTGTGCAAATGAATTAACATATATAATTTATACCTTCTTAAACTTCAATTTTTATTGTAAATTGCAATTAATTTATGTTTAAAATAAATTTCAAAAAAATATTATTTAAGTTTTATTGTAATTTTAACATTTATTTAAAATATTGCTGTTGATGAATAGAAAAAACGATCGCGACAAAGTAAGTAGTACAGGTAAACAGTTATAATAGTATTTACTTCAGGGAAAATTAATTATATATCTAATTTTTTTAATATATCGACTGCTAAAAATCTTACCTGATTTGTGTGTATGTGAGAAAACTTCAGTTCTACTTCTGAAC
This sequence comes from Eucriotettix oculatus, assembly GCA_034510155.1. Classification (NCBI taxonomy): domain Eukaryota; kingdom Metazoa; phylum Arthropoda; class Insecta; order Orthoptera; family Tetrigidae; genus Eucriotettix; species Eucriotettix oculatus. The sequence goes on from CM067377.1 coordinate 63,850,791, forward strand.
GTTCATTATTGTAATTTGGCAATTTTCTCTGAAGAATTATTTCTTCATGAAGAGATTAATGTTCAACTCGTGTCGTACTGTTATATTAGTCGAAGTAACTTACCATATTCGTATAATTGAGTTACCACTCTACCATTTTCATTTCAGAAGTTATTTCTGGACGCTGAACGATTTAAGCATAAAATTTTGTTTCACGTTAAATAATTTTTTCTTTCTTCTTTAAATAAATTAATTTTAAATCGAATAAATAAAAATACGGCCAAATAGGTCAGTAAAGAAATGTAATTAGTATTTAGTTAATATAAATGCAACGTTTCATCCAACTTTGAGAACTACTTCAGGTAACTATACACAAAAAATTATTAAATCAGTATTAATTTTGAATACATAAAAATTATACTTTATATTTGAGAAGAAGTCCACAAAGTTTAATGAAACGTTGTATTCATATTTATTGAATTTATTTACTTAATTATTTGGCCGTATTTTTATTTATTTATTATTAAACTTAATGCCAGAAAAATGTTGTTTGATTTTATATTCTAATCCCGTAAGCTGGAACAAGCAAGGTCTGCGGTCAACAGAATTCCTACTTTTACATATGCTATTATTAAATTTTTTATACCAGCAGGAATGTAAACAAACTAGACGTTTCGTTTGCACTTTAAAATTAACTACTGTATATATATGATGTGGGAAAAGTAGACAGAAATTTTTTCAAAATTTAATATGTCTGAGAAGGTACGGAAATATTTAATTATGATAATCTTGAGCGGAACATTACTAACTCAATCCTGTTTCTGATTTTTCATCTGAAGTTGAATGTCGCGTTCTTCCACTTATAAAATAAGTGTTTTGACTCGATACGCTGTTTTTTAGCTTCGTCCTTTTCGTTTTCCAATATTTTTCAATCTCGTCGATAGTACACAGCTCAGAGAAATGTATATCTGCCAATTATGAATTTTATTATTCACACTATATTGACCAAGAGAAGGGATAGATTATTAGACTACGTTTTGAGACATAGTCTCTTGAAAATTAGTATTTGAGGAAAGTGTTTGCTGTAAGAACAGAAGAGGAAGGCCACGGATGGAAATCACTTAGTAGTTTTGGAGGAGGGGAATGTAGGATGTTGCAGTTATGCGGAAATGAGAAGGCTTGCGCAGGATAGATTAGCATGGAGGGTTGCATCAGACGAGTCTAAGTGCTGAATACCACCACAACGACAACACTTTCTAAACCTATGAATACAACCCAACAGTTTATGAGTAGTAAACCAACATTCCCCAACAATAAAATATGATAATGAGAAATTAAAACATCCGAAATTCAGCTTAATACGCATGTAGAAGTATTATATGATTTCAATAGTCACTAATTGAAAGAAAGAATGATGACTTCAAATATCGAAATAGCTATCTCTCTCTCTCTAGGGTTACACTTACACGAGTGTCCGGAATCTCGTATACAATCTCTGAATGTTCGTCATTCCTGGCGACGAAGTTTCCATGCTGATAGAAACGTTAGAGTAATCTGTACTTTCACTTTTTACTATCCTTTTGCTAAGTTTGTCCTTTATTACTTTCGCTCTAACATCTAATTCGTCTGCTGTATTCTTCTTACTTTTTGTATCCCTCTATGTTTCGTTTGACATTATAAATTTTCTTTCTGAATCTGCCGTTTATGTTATTAGTCTTCCTACTTCCTTTCATTTGACTGTTATTCTTCTCTTTACTCTGGCAATGGAACGCACGTTCAATTTTGTAACAACATTCCTACAGCATTGTCCGAAGACGGAAAATTTAGTTAATGTTTGTTTAGGAGTGTAGTTATTGAGGCTTGAATGATTGTGTGTATAACGAAGGAAGGGGACGAGTAAAAAGCACGATTTAAGCATGCCTAAGAATACAAGGGTAAAATAATTAAATTATTTATTTTATATCTGTTATGAATTAATAAGGCAATTTAATATATTTTACAGAAAGTAGTGTTTGTAAAACGTCATAAATTTCTTTATTAGTAACGTAATAAATTTACTTAAATATTCCTACTTTGACAGGAAATTGTACTTAAACGAGTACAGTATTACTAACGTACGAATATATATATCTTTGTAAAATGTAAATGCTGATTAATAGCTATCCATTGAGTAATATTTTTAGTCTTGATCTCGGTAATGGAATTCGCTGTTACTGGAAGTAGACAGTCTCTTCCCCCTTTCCCTTCCCTTGAGGGGCGAGTGTTTGTCCTAGAGAAGGAAACCTGAACCCTATGCCATGTCCACTCCAGGCACTAATGGCGACTTTCCCACAGGCGAGAGCATCTCCGATGTCCGTCACATTTAGACACAGATCGTATCCTGTAATGTGGAACAACCTCTTCAAGCACTCTCCTGTGACGAAGGAGACTTTACTTATTCCCGTCACCAAAATAGAGTACGTGAAGTACAGGAAGATCGATACACATGCAAATACATCATCCCTGTGACAAATTCTCAAAATATTTTCCTGACCCTAAATGCTTAATTTATTTAGTTTAATACTAAGCGTACTTATAGCTTGAGAAATATCTCAACGGTTTTCCGTCCATTATCCGTATATGTAACAAAGATTTCGGAATTTAGAGTTAGCATTCAAATATCACAAACGTTACTTTAAATATAAATTAAGTTAGTTGAATAAATATATCTCCAGTGTGATGTAAGAAAAAATAAGTGTAAGAAAGCATTCAGAAGATTTTTAAATATTTAATTTTAGTTTCTTACAAAAATAATTTTAAAAAATACTACTGGATATACTAATTATTAAGTCTCTTCATTTAATTACCCTCCACTTTTCCACTATGGTACACATAATTTCCTTCGGAGGAACATAACTAAATCCGGGCACAAAGAACCCAATAAAAATTAGCAACTGGTTCTAGCACATAATACTGATTTTATGAATCTCCATAAACTAACAGAAATTTATCATATCAATTTTCCGCAATTGTTGTACTTGGAAAGAATTATTTCTTGAGATAAGAGAAAAATTTAAAGATTATGTATTATCATTAATTTTTAATTATTTTGGTACTTCAGTATGAAAGAAATGCGAATAGGATTCTTTATTTTGAACACAGTATTAGATATGATCAAAAAGTACTTTTAGCATTGAGTAAATTCTATAATTTTACACATAAGTTGTGTCCGTTTAGTGGACCGTTTTTTGATTCCTCCTGTTTCCGTAATTATTGTATATATATATATATATATATATATATATATATAAGATAAAATATATATAAGATAAAATGAAGTGCATATTTAGTTTTTATAAACAATTAAACTTGCGCATCTTAACTTATATATTTGTGAGGGAATAAATAAATAATTTCTCAGTGCTTTTGGCAAGGCGAAAATGCTAATCATAAATCATTTCGGTGGTACGAGGGTGGTGATTTTATGCAGTCTGTACCAACGGGAGCTCCAAAGTACTGCATGTTTCGTTGAGAGTGAGGATATGTTTTATTTATCAGTTGATACAAAACACCACGGCAACTATAGCGTTATTTTATAACTTCAGAGAGAGGATCGTAGCCTGACGACGGAAAGAAATTTAAGCTTCAGTCTTTAGCCAGCTTCAAGTAAATAACATTCCGGATCATCATACGATATTTTCTGATTTTGTGTGAGGGAATAAATAAATATTTTTACTTCTTATTTGAGATTCATTTTTAAGCTCCGATATCGAAGGCCATCTGGGAGACACGACTTTTGGTTGTAATTTATTATAAACATACATTTGATTAATACTTGATTTTCGAAACTCATATGTCCTTATACCACTCTAATTGCAAGCAAGATAAAAAACGGTTTCGTTTAATCCTCAACGTCTTCTTGTATTATGCAGGTATGCAATGGAAAGAATCAGAAATGTATATTTATAAACTATTCTACCTTACAAATGTTCTTCCAAAATGGACACTCTGATTAATTATTTTATTTAATCAATTAATTCTAGGTACAAATTTAATTGTTGAAGGTGTAATAAATCAACAAGGAAATTAATAGTTAACATTTTAAACGTAACGAACATGAATATTATTTAATTGCCTGATGATTTACTTTTTTAGTCCTCGAAATGCTAAATCAAAACTGTTCTAGTTCAATAAACAATTACGTTTCCATCAAAACGTAAGAAAACGTAAGGCGAATCATCGATTCTTGCTTCAGAATAAGTAAAGTTACATTTATTTACTGGTTATTGTTAGTCAATAATGCCAAATAAAGTATAGCAACTATCGTAAATCTGCATAATCAATAAAAAATTAAATTCATTTTCCGTTGGGTTATTTCTTATCCGTATATTTTAAAACTCCTATAACCTATTTTACAATCTCTTCGCGCAAAGATTAAGCCCTTTAAAATGTCATTTCTCGCTTTTCTTTTATATTGAGACAGAAACATAATGTTGCATATTATTTTGAATTATTAAAATATTCTGATACATGGGGTTATCTATAAATCAAAATAAATAATATAACATATAAGTACGACTCAAAATTATTACTCAGAAGCAGGAAATTAAGTTTTAGCAAAAATAAATATAGTTGTGGCTTCCAGTAGAATTGTCCTATAAAACCTGCAATTTTAATTAATAATTTGGTTTTTACATGACACTAATGATAATTTCAAACTAGAATATTCTATTTCCGCTTTATTGTGTCTATATATTCTAATAAGAACCCTATGAAAGAATACAGAAACTAGACACTTCTAACTAACCGGTAATATCTAAATTGAATTTATAGAGAAAACAAATCTATAGATTAGAGATATTTTGTATTGTTCATACGATATTTCAACTCCGAGTTCATATTTGGTTGAAGCCATATTAAATTCATCATAAAAATAAGGGAAATTAGTTAAGTGTTAAATTATGAGGCTATTTATGGCTAAAACATACGAATTTTGAACCATCTAAAGTTTATTTTAACGTAAAAGAGTTTCCAAACAATTTTCTAAATGGAAATTTGTGTTATTTACTCTTGTAATAAATACATTCACAACGAATGATAAACGTTAGTGCAATAGCAGGTAAGTATGTAAATTGAGATATCTGCAATTGATAAATAACTTGGATAAAGAGAATTAGATCATAGTTGGTGAATATTCAAATATAATTAACATTGGAAGAAAAATATGCGTATTTTGTAAAGAATAAATTCCAATTTTCGGTATCGAAGACTCTGAATATTACCTAAATAAAAATACAGCCAGAAAATAAATTTCATTAGTATTTAATTAATATACATATTACGTTTCATCCAGATTGTGGACTTCTTCAGGTAACTATTCACAAAAATTACTCTTAATGTTCATCCAATTAAAAATGCAAATCTGTTTTTGTTTTACTTTAATGCAAATCACGCTTCATATTTAGACATAATTTTTATGTAGTCAAAATAAATATTGATTTTATATATTTTTTGTGTATAGTTACCTGAAGAAGTAAACAAAGTTGGAAGAAACGTAGTATTTATATTAATTCAATACTAATTAAATTTTCTTTCTGACTTATTTGGTCTTATTTTTATTTATTTATTGTTAAATTTAATGTCAGAAAAATGATGTTTGGCCCCTGAATATTAACTCATAAATAAGAGAACAGTCACACAAGTACTGGACGCAAAATTTTAATAGCGTACATCAGGGTGGAAGTTATACGAAATTAAACTTGTAGCGTGGATACGCGCTAGGTTTAATGAACTGGGTTGAGTAAACCTGCATAAATTGACGAAAATCGGAGAAATCGTGTTGCGGCTGAACTGACGAATCACCTATGAAATGCATTGAACGTCATAAAGAACTTTTATCAAACACAAGTTCCTCTCAATATATTAACTTTTAATTATTTTTTTTTTCGAGACGTATAAATCGTGGCCGTTGACGATAGATCTCGTTTGATCATTACGTTGTCGTATGATTCAATATATTTCAAAGAGGATATAGCATATAAATATAATCACATTTATGGTATCATTTCTTCCATTGAGGTTAATTCAAGTGGTCTGAAACATTACCATACTTTCAGCTTTGTAAATATAGCAGTAGGTTATGCATGATTTACTGTGATAGTCTGTAGCGCCCCGCCTAATAGATTTTTTTCCCTTATGATGCACAAAGCTAGCGGAGAGATGTTGGTCGGCGTGGTAGGGTCAGCTAAGTGGCGTCCCAGCTGACGGCCAGGCTGAGGGTGCGGTCGCCTTAGAATTGATTCAACAAACTACACGCCAATTTGCACTGCTTCCATCCCCTAGGTCGGTGGAGGGTCACTGTGTCGAACGTATGCCACCCCTCACCAAGTATTAATGGCGCGTTTAAGATATTATCCACTCGGTTTAGTCTTCCCTTAATGAAATTACCCACGTGGCATTGTCAGAGAGCAGCGGCATCTGCAGATTGCCACGTACTATCTTACTCACATGGCCGCGCATTCAACAATTTTATCTGAAATAAGTAGTCGGAACCTTAAAAAGCAACACATTGCCAATAATTAAACGACTTAAATTAACGACCAGGTTTTATTTAGTTCAATCATTGTTTCCTAACTACATTTGGGACATCCTCAAAAAGAAAAGTGCATTAAAAACTATTAAAATATCAGAATATTAATAACATTAGTAATAACAAATAATATTATTCTAATATTTTATTAATTTTCAATTTAATTTATTTATAATTTTTTGTAGTGACACTACGTGAGGAACTCCCAAATGTGGTGAAGAAACGTTGATTAAACTAAATAAAAACTGTGTCTGTAAAATATGGTTGTTATTTTATTTAATTTAGCTATTGAAAAAAACAGACGTTAATTAATTTGGCAATATTGTTAGCAAAATTTATTCAATGAGTTGTAACAATAACAGCCTCTTTGTCAGTTTTTATTTTATTTATAATATATACTACATTTCGTCTCTCATTCGCGAATTCTTCAGGTATAAAAATTAAGTGAAAAGGATTTGCGATACTGTCCTGTATTTCGGCTGGAGGAGTCATGGAGTGAGGTCCATGAACAGCTAAACTTTTATAGCTGAAGAAATCTCAAATGAGGGACGAAACGTAGTACAGTTCATTATTTTAATAAAATGAAACTCACAAAGAGGCAGTTATAACTCATTTAATATTTTTTAAATGGCATACAATTTATTCAATTTGTTAATAGTAGTGCTTAGTAGTAGAGGTATAAATGTACACGAGTTTATATCATGACGATAAGTTTAAAAAAAAAAGAACGGATCAGTTCCGCAAACGAAATTATATTGAAGTTCGCGGCGATTAGAAATGTAAGGATGATGATAAATTCTTTACTTGATTTTTTAAAAAATTGTTTGTAGTTGCACCAACTTCTGGGTTACTAACGACTGTACACGATTAAGAGAACTGATATCAATGTAGGGGTGTCATAGTATGGTTTCTCAAACAACACAAGTTGTTCGATTTCAATTTGAAATACCAGACGTTTGACGGTCCACTCATATATAAATTATAATCTCGCATTTATTAATAGTATTTAATCGAAAATGAAACCTTTTTATTGGTTGCGTGTAAGAAGTATAAATGCTACAAAGAACGTGTAAATTGGAAATATTTTGTAGAAGGGAAAATTAAACAGAGAATAAGTAGTAACTAACTAATTTTTAGTGTTTTATAACTTTTTAAAAGAATATTTCAAGGCCTAAATATCATAAGAGTTTAAAAATTATATTTTTAATGAGGTAGGAGCGGAATAAAATACCTTAAATTTGTATTTTAATCCCTTCAAATCTTCATTAAAATACCAACTGAGCGACGCTGACAAATAATTCTCGCATCACTTACCATTTATTGTAAGGAAGGTTAATACTAACTTAAACGTGAATGGCGGACCATTGAATAATTTACTTCGAATTCATGGCTGGAAGGAACTGGCTTGATCATTTCTCTGCAATCTTAACCTTATATATACAAAGACTAATTCTTTATTTAATGATATTTGCTGTTCTTACGTTTATGATAAAAAAATCAGCAAATGTGGATTAATCAAAACAACTGTATATGAAGAAGACTGCGCATTTCTGCGTTCATTGACAAACGAGGAGAAACAGCAAACTGACACGCATCCAGTTGAATACGTCACTCCATTTATGAGCCCCAAAATGGAATAAATTGTGCGTTTCCTAGCCGGGGAGGCGATCCCTTGTTATTGTAAGAGCTTTGCCGCACAATGGAACCCTTGTATTCAGCGGCAAACAGGTAAAATAGCCCGTTAAACGTCCCAACAATGATCTCATGTTTTCATTGGGATTTGGATTAAACTTTGCGCAAACTTCTAACAACATTATATGAAGTCTATACAAACTGTTAACAGCCCCCAGCTCTTCCTTGCCCCGTGTTATTGCAGCTCTTTTATCGTTTCTCAGGCGGGGCACCATTCACATCTGCCTGCCTTCATTGTTCCCTGCCCATTGGCCAGTTCATTTCATCTAGGATTAGCCGGATTTTTCTGTCCTCCTTAAACTGTTTACAAGAAAAATAAACTTGTAGATACTGTTATTTAGTCATGGAGGATGCGAACTCAATTTTCTTTCCTTCCACGTTTTTACTCTTGGGCTATTCAATTCAGAAGAAGCAATATTAGATTTCGATATGCACTTCGAATTTATAATAGTTTATAATACAAAAATTTGTTATAAGTATATTTTTCTTTTATACAATAAAATAATGTAATAAATGTACACCCTGACCCATTCCACATCCTCGAAGCTTAGCTTCTTTACAGGATCTACGGAATATGATTATTATTATTATTAATGTATCAAACGAAGTTAACTTACAGCAGCAAAGTATTAATTCTGATTAAACTATTCAATCAACCTTAATTTCTCACAACTGCAATCAAACATTCTAATGGTTAAAAATTCGTAGTATTTATAAAACATTTTATCTTCTGTAACTTGTAAATGATTCAAACTGAAGTAAAGTGGTAAATTTAAAAATACCTGATATACTCGAAGGAATTAATATAAATGATACTGACCTGAATATTTTTTGGTCATTAAAATTTATATTCCTACCAAATAAATATTTCATAATTTCTGAATATATATAGAATACAATTATTTTTTTATCTGCTGTAGAATATTTATATTATTCCATGGCTTCTTTTCCATATCAGTACAACAGAGAGGAAAATCCAAGAGTCTGAGTAACCTGTGGCCTGACTTTTTTTTATGTGCAACCGTCTAAGCATTTCTTAATCCTGTCACTGTTTGGAAGTAGTAATTTTTGCTATAAATTATTTTATGCTACGATAATAATTAAAAGCGTCAGCCAATCGAGCTAAATAAGGTTCGATTGAAAGTTGCATGTTAATTGCTGAAAATGCATACCAATTGACTACAAAGACTGCCGAACTTTTGTTTAAAATTTATCTGAGATTATTCTTATAGTAACAATGTTTTATAGTTTATTTGGTATTGTATTTATATATTTATTTGTATTTATTTAATTGTCGCTGATGAAGGGATTATTTACGTCTATCGTCTATAACTGTTCCCTTTTCAATATGTTTTTTATGAAGCTCGCTTAATTTTATTAAATTAGATTTTGGCACATTTAAAAAAATGATTACTCATTTTTATATCAGATTAACGAACACAGCTTATGAATGGTTAATTTCCGATTGATGTCTCTTTATCACATACATATTCATAAATTCGTATGATCAAATAATCACTGTTATTGTTGTAGTAAATAATAACACGTCCAGTTGGAATGATACCCAGTATTTATGGAGAGGGAATATTAAGAATCTGTAGACACCAGCTCAAAGTCACTCCAATGTAGAGTCTCTCAAAAGTAAAGAATCTAGAAATATTTTAGTGTGCGGACCAAGCGTAATTCGTATCCAACCTGATAAAAGTTCGTAAACACTTTTGAAAGTTAAGTAATATTATCGTAATAAATATTGCCGATATTTTTATTGGGAGAATAACCTCTATTCGTTTATTGAAAATATGTTCACTATAAGAGTGTTTGGATTAAGCTTGTAAATAAGAAATGAAGAATATGTAATAGTTAACTGATTATTATTTCTGGATTTCACAATATTGCAAAGTATTGTTTTTATGTACGTTTATACTTCAATTCTTCAATATCCTTTTTGAAAATATTTTTTTAATTCTTCAGGATTTTGATAGGATATTTTCTACATTTTATAAATTTTCCAATAGTCTTCAAGAAATTGAAAGGGAGGTCAGTTAATTGCTATTTACTAATGCAGAAAAAAGTATTCTCATGCATCAGATGGTGTTAATAGGCTAGGTTATGAGATGTCTACTAGCTCACTACATCATTCTCTGGTGACACCGCCAGCACCGTTAACACTAATTCTCTTTCGTACTGAACACTTGAGAGCAGAAGATTTGAAAGGAGCGGGGCTGTGTGTTTTGGTTTTTTGGCTGCGGCTGCACATCTCCCTCCCATCCCATCCCATTTGCGGCTGTACACGCGCCTTCTCCCGCAGGATTGCTTTGTTAGCAGATCTGGCGCGTATTCAGCTCACCACAACCTACTGAAACTGAGCCCCGTTAAGCAGTTACAACAACACAATAAAAAAAGAGAGAACACACACCCCTCGGAGGGCTTGTGGGAACTCAATACCGAGGGCGGGGCAGAGTCAGAGGTTCGAATCCAAGCTTACAGGCGCTGCCTTTTGTCCGTCCATGTGAATCGCCGTGTAAGGGAAGAAGAGGAGGGCTTCTATACCGATGCGACGACGCCCAGAATTTTATTATGATAAATAGAAGAATAATGCGGGTAGGACGATGCCATTCATTCACACCATTAAGCAAATACCAACTAGCTACAAATCAAATGACCACTTTATTATTAAAGTTTATAGTCGCATTAACCATGCAGCGACTACAGCCTAACAGTTACATAAGTACTATTACAATGACTGGTATCTGAGTGATTCTGAATATCTTTAAGTAAATCAGCTTGCTTCAAGAACTCCACATACTTAAAAATAGCTTCAGGGTTGGAACAGAGCTGGGAGTTGGTGAAGTCGGCAATAGTGACTTCTGACAGCTCAGAATTTCCTGAGAATGTGTGGGATGGTTAGGGTCACCTCATTCATACTACATTCTGTCTGCGGAGGTGTGTAAAAGAGATTCGAGCTCGTTAAACTAGTATGGAACGTCCTAATTTTGGCGACTAGAACCTGCAGTCTTCTGGGTAGTCCTTTAAGGTGGACTATGTCTGTGCTATTGCAAATTTCGCCGGGCGTCCACCTTTCCTCTATATCCCTCATGCAGCCCCAACTGGTGCAAGTGGGGTTATGGGCAGGATTGATGTTCAACTCAGCCTCTTCCTCAGCCAGGTTATCCGCTCTGTCGTCATCCAAAATGACCCTATGGGCCGATATCCACTCTTACAGACAATTTAGAAGTTTTATTCAACTACTTCGTTCCATCAACAAATTTAAATTTCATCTGGTACAAAGGAGATTAAAATAAAATTCCTCTGGGATTTCTGTTTGAATGTAAGTAGTTATACATAAATCTTGATAAAAAGTAGTGTTCTAAATATAAATTATTTCGTCATAGGTTGCATACATTGAAAGAATTATCTTCATCGATCTATGTATTGTACCTGGACAGTCGTTCATGACCCAAAGTTTCTGAAGCAGTATATTTTTGATTCTGTTAGCAATGTAGTGAGAAACTTAATACAAAATATTTGAATATAGTTATGAAGGTTCAAAGACATCCAGAGAATCCTAAACAACCGCCACTACGTTGAAACCTTTTTTGATTATATTGCAAGTGTTTATTCTCCATATTCACCTTCGATACTTACAATTATTCAATATTGCTTCCAACGTTGACGACTACTATGCTCTCACAAGTTTGTAACGCGTTATACGACAACTCATTTTATGAAAATTAGATTATATACAAGAGGATAAAATGAGGAATTCAAATTATAGTTTCTATACCAATATGTGACGACGCGAACGAAAATCAGTCCCAACAATATTAGAAGCATATTCTCCTCCCTCTCACTCTCTCTTTGTATGTTTGTGTGATTTTCTATTCCTTCCTCTGTTTGTGACTTTCGACCACAATGTGAGATACAACATTGATGTTTGTCAAACAGAAAGTGAGAAGCAATTCAATAAAGATACCAATAAATAAAGACAGTTCAAAGACCCTATTTAAATTATTGTTCAAACACAACACGTTGAACAGAGGAGAGTAGAAAGAAATTACGAGGATACTAGGATGTTGAAAGACTTACGCACGAAACAAGAATGTTTTTTAAAAATCATACGTGGGCAAATTTATATTAGCCCAAAGCTTATGAGAAAACTATGCCAGATAATTTTCAAGATTTAGTTTCTTGATTCCGCATCAGGAGTCGGTGGTAAATATTTATCACCAATTTTAACACTATGAAACGAGAAACAATGCCGAAAGCACGTAATATAAGAAAGAAAACATTCAACTACTGCCAACTTACGCCAAATTCTATCAACAATACTTGGCAAGCTAATCACAAAACTCAAGAAGCATTACCTCTTTAATTTTTGACAGTTGTATATTTATGTGCCATAACAAATCTCGTCATTCTTCATTCGTTAGGGTATAATGTTTGTCGCACTGCCAGGTTGCCTAGATGCTAGTTGGAATTCCTTGTCATGCCGCGTTTAGAACTCGAAAAAGATTTTATTCGTAACATATTCGATTAGAACAGTATTTTTATTCACGTGTAATTAACTATAATGGCCCGGTTCCCTTTCTGATTCTTTCGTTTGGTTAAGATTTAATTTATTATCACTATTAAAAAAATAGAATACGTAATTTAAAACTAAACACCTGAATGGAAATTGATCAATTTTTAACAATGCAGAAACAAATACAATATCTTTATAAATAAGCAGAAAGGAGAAATAAATTTTGAATTCAACAATGGGTTGTAAAAATATTGAAACAACCACAACCGTTAATAGGAGAGCTGTACCCCCGCTATTACAAAATACAAAGTTCAAACAGAAAAAATACTCAGTTACAAACGTCTTCATTTGGAATAGGTGAAAAACATCTCGTCACAAGTAATGTTTCGTTTGAATCACAGTCACCAGTAAAGTATGAAGACTTAATAAATAGTTTACATCAACTTTCCTGTGTTAAACTTCGAGTTCATTCGAAGGGAGGCTGGGGATATAAAAGTGCAGTCTTCTTTTGGTCTTAAAATTGAATGGAATTGTTATGTTTAATTCATTCGAGGATTGCATTATCTGATTTACAGAAAAGGTTTTCAAAAGCTGAGTGGGGTATACCGATTGAGAAATTATACACGAAATAGTATACGGTATATCGATAATGAAAGACCGAATGTTTCGAAGTGGGAAAAATAGTAAGAAGGGAGAGAATTCGGAAACTATTATCTCAAATTGGCTCTCTGCTTCATTTGAATTTTTATGTTGACTTGTATCTTTGGAATAAAATTAAAATAGCACATATTCGTGTTCCAATGTTTTCGGCTCCGCTTAAACTTTTTAAATTTTTTCCAGAAGCTGTTTTACACGCCGGGCCTCCCCTATTCGGGTATGGGATCGGAGCTGCCAACATTGCAAAGCCCATAGCGAGGCCTGCGGCGGTGTTCAACCCTCACCTTCACACGTTGTTGGCGTGTCGTCACCCCTACCTCACAGGTAAGTAACGCCACTTAAACCACTAATGTTTTCTTTCACATGCCATAAAAAATATCGGCATAATATTAGATTACTATTTGATCATTTTTTTAGTTATTGCGAACGTTTAGAACACGTTTCGTCTATTCTAGTTCGCCGAGAGGAAACAAGTCAAATTGCATTCTCAATTTCTCTGTGGTCACTTTAAAATCCGTTAAGATGTTTCTTTCAATGACAATTAATTTCTCTTTTTTTAAAAAAACACGTCCAAACAAACGCTACACTCAGAACATTCTTTAGTGTTGCGTACAAACAGTTTCATATGGCAGCAATGAATTGATATGACGCCTACTTTTGTTCGTCCATGCTAATGTGTACTTGAATCGACATGTGCGTACTTAGGCTACCTGATCGCATTGCTGATTCCAATCTTGAAAATAATTATAAGGTTAATTTTATAAATACCAATTATAATAGTTTCTTTAAACACATTGATAATCTCTTCTTCGAAAGGTAATGTGTATACAACTCGGAACGCTGGAATAAGTGTCACGCACTTCACTAAGTAAATTATTATTGCTTAAGTTGCATGTTCTAACAACCACTTATCTTTGTAAGTATTGTAAATTTGCTTACGAGTTTTGTTTTTGGTTGCAGAATCTGAGTCTTATATAGACTTACTGAATTGTGCAAAAGTAAAAGTTTTGAAACAACGTTTATTATATTTGTGGTTTTTCAAAAAAATAAATAACACAGATAGTGTTATGAGACAAAAATAAATACAAAATTACTTTTCTGAAACCTATGTTTTTTTTTATTCAGTTGTAGAGCTTTTGAAAACTTAGCAGCACAATTCAAGCGACGTAAACGAAGGGCTTTTGTTTATGTCACTTGTACTGTTCTGCAATTTACAAAAGATAATATTAATTTTACCTCTACACCTGAAGAAAGAAACAAAGATTGCAGAAATGTAATGTGGTATTTATTTTTCTCAATTAATCTGATTTTTGTTGCGTTATTATGTATTTGATAATTTTAAACTGATACGGACGTTTTAATATATTTAATTTTAGTAACGTTGGTGCACGGTTTAAAAACTATTTATGCCTTTGGATAGTAAACTTTTTAGTGCGATATGGAGTTACGTATTTAATTACACCTAAATAGTATTAATTGACCATTAGAGGACTGGTTTTATTTGACGACGTGCGCACATCAATGAACTACAGCCCATCAAGATAATAGCAAAACAATTGTAGTTCACGTTTGCTATGTATATAGGCCTACTTATTTGATTTGTACTTTGTTTGGTCGGGGCCTCTACTTCGGATGCGTTTCTGTGACATGACGATGACTTTTCCTCCGGCCGTTTCAAAAATCTGCCTGGTAGCTTTGAGACACATTGAACGGTACAAACAGTGACAGAATCTTCAACCCGAAGAAGGTTCTCTTTGCGATGTTTCCATCTTAGCATGATGCTTAACTCATACTTCGCTTTGAAACAACGTATTTTTCTTTGGGTGTCGTCTTCGTGTTAATGAAGTCCCGTGATTAGATAGATAGTTTTCATTAATTCCATTAGTCCACGGTTGAGGAAATATGATATATCATAAATTAAATTATGAATAATTACTAGTATTCTAACCTATAAAATAATCTTTTTGTGCTCAGAGTGGCACAAAGCAGTCACTAAGAACGACACGCACACTCAACAAGGTGAAATAGAATTCTGATTAACTTTCTTGACGATAGCTATTCGGGCTCATAAGGTCCATTGAAGTCTAGCGGAATCCCAAGGCGATTTGCTCCCTCACGGAAACATTTTCCATGACCTGATATCTGTCCAGCTCTGGCTCATGTGACCGCTGTTTTAGCTGTTTTACGCGCACTGCTTTCGCTCCTTACGCTCGGCAGGAATGTGGTATTGAATGTTGAGTCCGCTGTGCTGATGATTCTACTTCCCTTAAGTGTGTCGTCCGAATAGAGAGCCATATAGGCCTACGGGAGATAATTTTTCGAGTTTATGCATGACTCGATAGATTTTCGTCAAACTTGTCTCATTATTTCTTGGAAGAAATATTTACTATTTTTCCATATTGCTATGTTTTTTAAAAATATTTTAGTGTTTATTTTAAATTAAGATTTGAATGATGGTTAAATTTTTTACTCGAATGAATGGATTGTATATTACAATTCAAATTTTAGAGAGAGATTCCAAATAATGTAGATAACATACGTCAGGATGGATTTAATTTTCATTTAATTCCACCATCAATTTTATATTAAAACAACATTTAAAATTCGTTTAATAGATATTATATTTCAAAATTCACGAATCTCACATTGAATTTGTTATTAAAAACTAGCGACTTCGTTCACACCGAACTTGGACAAATAGCTCTTTTTATTTTACCCTTAAAACGAAACAACAGGTACAGAATTTTGATAAAGTTGAATTTATTGAATATATAAAAATTACGGTTTCTTTCATGTATCTATTTAATTTTTCGTATCGATGCATACAAATATACATTTTTATACAAATATTTTTTAACAATGTTGATAGTTTATACTTTTCAAAAGACCGAACAACAAAGTGACTTCCAACAAAACTCCTGCTGCAACAATAGACAGAGTGCGAATGCTCTTTCTCTATCTCATGCTGCCAAAATGCCGCTTATGATAACGCAGTAAGTATAATTTCTGCCCTTTTTAACATTGCACCTCCACCCCCTCTCCCCCGTGGTAAAGCGGTCACGGAATTTGCAGAAAATAGTATTGTCACCGTATTTATATTAACTCACTACAGTATTTTATTCAACAGCGATTAAACCACCAGCGAGGGGGTCGTATTTTTAAAATTTACCTTTTCACGCCCCCTACTTTATAAGAACTGAATTTCATCATAACCACCGGTATTTTAATCGAGTTAAGAAACCTACTGGCATCTTAAATAAGCACAGTAACTTTAAAAAGTCTGAAAAATACAGCGAGAGCCAGTATTAACCTCACTAACCGCGAAAAATATTCGCACGCACATATATGCCGTTTATTTACGTTTTAAATTTCACTACCCTCCAAGTGGTAGTCGTGTCTGGCCCCCACAGTCCTTGCTTCTCATAAAATGTTAGTCAAATTTAAGCATTATTTCACGACGAATAGAATTTAATTGACAGGCTTGATACTATCCTGTTTCAAGTTCTAAAAGATATGTATTTAGGGTAGAATCTTTTTGGGCCTGAAAGGGGAGAAAGAAGGAACATAAATTTTCAAATGATCGATTGAAAAAATTTCTGGGCTGGTCAGCGCTAAACGCCAAAATTTCAGGGCAATTTGATGAATGGTATAGAAACGCCGAATAACTCTTAGTTGTTTTTGAACAGTCCAGTTTTCGTGTGGTGGTAATTCAATCGATTTACAAATACTTATATTAACATTTTTTGAACCCTGTAAGATATCTAAATGAAACATGCACGAAAATGTAAGTTAAAATTCTTGTTTTAACTCTCAAAGTTTGAATGAAATCCGTTGAGCTGTTTGGAAGCATTTTCGAGACAAAGTTCCAGACAGACAGTCAGTGACTTCAATTTTATTTATCTTAAAATGCAATTTGCAAAATCACTTCCAGAACATTTATTTCAGGTTTATTTTTTCAAACGACAACGTAAGTAAATAGAAGAGATAAATTAAAACGACTCGTTATTCAACAAATTGTATCCTTACTATAAAAATTTTAATACATATCTCTGAATGTTCTACAGGTTTGCAAAATATTCCACTCTGATGTCTTTCTCTGAATGGCTACATTTGATAAGGATGCAAATGTTGTGTGGTTCATGTGCACTAAATACTTTCTGCATTATTGTAACTCATTAAATGAAATTTCTATTTATTAACTTAGGTTTTTTTAAATTGGCTATTATTATTATATTAATTTATAAAGTGTCAGACAACTCTGAAATTGATACTGAATAACGTTAAGTTCCTCGCTCGAGATGAGCTGACAACGTAAGTAAATAGAAGAGATAAATTAAAAACGACTCGTTATTCAACAAATGGTATCCTTACTTAAAACTATAAAAAATTTTAATTCATATCTCCGAATTTTCTACAGATGTGCAAAATATTCCACTCTGATGTCTTTCTCTGAATGGCTACATTTGATAAGGATGCAAATGTTGTGTGGTTCATATGCACTAAATACTTTCTGCATTAATGTAACTCATTAAATGAAATTTCTTTTTTTTAACTTAGGTTTTTAAATAGGCCATTATTATTTTATTAATTTATAAAGTGTCAGAAAACTCTGAAATTTATACTGAATAACGTTAAGTTCCTCGCTCGAGATGAACTGAGTAGCTCTTCTATGGTTCGAAACCCCGCCAGCTGAAACTCTCTTACTGTATAAAGGAGCGTGGACGATCAGTCTATTAGGGTAGCGATTCGGTCTCCATTTCCAACTGAGTTTGTTTGGTCGAGAATCGTACGGATGTACGCCGCAGAGAAGGATGAAGTCAGAGTAATCCAAACTCGGGGCACTGTGCGCGCTGAGGCATTGTGCTGTTTGGTCGACTCGACGCAATCGCAGTCCGCATGCCTGCGCACGAGGCGCCGCCTTTAACCTTTTCGCAAATCCCGCGGGGAATGTCAGGAATCCCTCTGGACCTCCCACGACCCGGCTCATTTGGCGCGGATAACGTGGCCTTTATCCCTCGCCACTTATTCTAATAGAGAGCTAGCTATTTTGCGGCGGTGGTCCCTCACCGACACGACGTTAGCTCACGCGGGGCTCTGAATGCGGGGTACTGAATCGTGGCCGGCTTAAGTTATTTGCCTTTATCGCTGCTACCTTGAGCAAACCAAATTCTGCACAAAGGATAAGTATAATAGCGAACGAAATTGGGAATGCTTCCTCATCACTGTAGGCGACCTCAATAAACAAGCTTGTATGTTCACATTTTACACTTCAGCTGCTTCATATTAAATACTAAATTTCTGCACTGTAAATTAAATACACCTCCCCAGAAAAAAACCTTTCCATATGTATATTATTATTCTATCCAAATTTAATATACTACTAAATTTAATGAACCTGAATCACTTGCCCGCCTACTCTTTCAATATAATGATAATCCATAAAAAAATGAAATCGCAAATTCTGACGATATTCAAGTGAAAACTTAAGTACTTTCAGTTTATAAAATATTCCTTATTTTATTTCGCCGTTGTCCTCCGGTCTACCATTGTCTAACAAATGCCTGAAGCCTTCTTGATACCCTTGTTCCAGCTAAAAAATGACCTTTCTCTTGAATTTTTATAGTCTAGTCGATTCCTCTTTTGCCCACCGCCCGTCATTTTACGTCAGTTTACAACTTGTCATTCCTCGAGCGATGATTTCTATTCCCCCCTCCCAATCACTATTCCCCTCCATATGAATCGCACTATACTTCTTAGTGAAACTTGCATCTTGTATACTAGCGTGCAATATAATATAGCCATATCTAACGAATAGTTCACAATGCTCAAATTTCTGTCTCTTCAGTTGCAATGGCTCACGGACAAACAAAACATACACCTGTATATATGTGAAAACTGACAATTATATACTTAATTAGAAACAAATTATTTTATCTAACGAAACGTATTTTAAATATATATGGTCGACGATTTTACGCAGTTCTGACTTAACTTAGACAGTCGACTTGAAAGATTTCTCGTATCGCTACAGCTCAATTAGAATCCAACTTATCCAATTATCGATTTATGGGAGCGATGTTTGGAATAACTATCAAGGAAAATAACATGGAATGGTTGGAACATTCTCTATTTTTTCCTGTACAAACTAGCAATTCACTATTACGCACAGCGTCATCATGTCTTAATATACTTCAATCATGTGTTGTCCAAGGACCAAACAGCACGCATCAAATAAAGTATGATTTTATTTATATTTAATTGGGGAATATTCAAGCATGATCTCGACGTACGTTGTTGTCGTTTTGGTATTCTCTCCTTAGTCTGATTTGATGCAACCCTCCATGCTATCCTAATCTGCACAAGTATTTTCATTTCTACAAAGTTACCACTTCACACTTCCTCCCTACTCTGCTTAGTGTATTCAATCCTTGACCTACTTCTTCTGTTCTTACTCCACATACTTCCATCTCATGCTAATTTTACAAGACCCTCATGTCTCAGAACGTGGCCTATTAATATATCCATTCCCTTCGTTAAAGTTCTCCATATTGTTCTCTCTTCTCTTATTCTACTTAGAGCTTTCTGGTTAGTTACTCTATCTAGCCATCTGATTTTGAGCATTTTTCTATAGCACATAGCCGTGCATAATAACGAATTGCAACAATTTCG
Source organism: Eucriotettix oculatus (assembly GCA_034510155.1). Lineage (NCBI taxonomy): Eukaryota > Metazoa > Arthropoda > Insecta > Orthoptera > Tetrigidae > Eucriotettix > Eucriotettix oculatus. Next base: position 63,870,878 of record CM067377.1, read on the forward strand.
TTCAAGTGCAGAGACAGTATCAAGTATACTTAAACGTTGCCTGGTAGAACTGGCAAAATATTTTAAAAATGTCTGAAATCAATATAAAAGCATTTTTGTTATATTGTATGAGTTAAATTAATGCAGATAAAGTTGCAATCATGGCCGAGAACTAGCAATAGCATTGAGAAGGAGTAAATAATTGAACGTATTGTATAACCGTTATACTCATTAATAAAACCATAACATACAATATATTTTAATTTTTCAATATGTAAGGTTTAAGTATTCGTGAATCCAATACACATTTTTACTGTTTCTATTTTGATAATAAAGTGTTTCTTTTTTACGTCCTGCTCAAGTACTTTTAATGTGTATGTGCATGAACGGTTCATTAGCAGGGCTGACGCGGTTAATGTGCCAATAGTAAATTAATAGTACGATCTGAATTAGCATAGACAGGGAGATATATATTGTTACAGATACAAATGGATGCATATAGAAACAACAAGAGAAATAAACGGAGTCATTCCATGTAAAGAACTGTCATACACACCCACTCAAACAAATATATATTATATTTTTTGGTCGACTTGAAAGATTTCTCGTGTCTTTACACCTCATTTATAATACAATTTATTCAATTATCGATTCATGAGTGCGACCTTCGTAATAATTTATCAAGGAAAATAATATGGAATAGTTGGAACATTCTCTAATTTTTCCTGTACAAACGAATCATCCATCTGAAAAATAACTGACGATTTTGAAGTAATTTAGAATGTTTTACTGCAGTCACTGAGGATGAAGTGACAGAGTCTGTCGGAAGTCTATATTATGGCAGGAAAACGCACTCTAGAGAACCAACCGACAATATACCTAATACCTGATCACAACTTATGGAGGTCCAGCTGGATAACAGCATTCAAGCACCAATAAGATTGGGTTACATTGCCAATGAAATTAAATATTCTAATCATTACTTTAATTAACTATTAAATTCGGTAAGATAATCATTAAAATTAAATTCATGATAGCTTTAAAGTCCTTTATTTGAAATATGCCAATTTAGTCTATAGAAATGAGGATCTATAATGAGAGTAGATAAAGTAATTTCTTACGTACAATTTTTCGTCCTTATTTTCTCTATATAAAGCGACGGGCGCAATGGTATTTAGAAGACACGGGAGGCGGTAATTACTGTCCAAGGTCGCTCATGGCGCGGACGTTGATATGAGCGGACCTCTGAGCTATGACGTCATGTGTCACGCGGGCGACACTCCACGTCACATCGGCCATTACATGAGTGAGGCTTGTATAGCTGTTGCCAGACAAATGCCCCTCAAACCTCGCCTATTAGCGCACTTACACAACTCTGATAAACACGCATTTACTACCCTGCCGGCGTTCGTTAATTTATTGAAATGTTAACGCTCTATACTTCTGCTGGTAGTTTTATACCGGAGAGATGGATACTGTTGTCGTCAGGATGAAGACGACGCTCATTAGATCGAAGAAAGGAAGCACTTTCTAGTGTCACGTCCCCGGTTACACTTTTGTATATCGCATTTATTTTTACGATATCTTCTTTAAATTTCCTTTTTTTGTCTGTAGCCTATATGAATCGGATAGAAACCTTCAACAGAATTAAATTTCAACCACAGCCTTGTTTAATTATAAAATTTTCTTGGCTCTGTAGCCCTTGAGGGCTTTGGCCTACCCAGACGACTGCGAACAGTTGTCCTCATCCTCGGTTTCTCATGATCCTGACGAATACAGATATCGATTCCCCAGGTGGGATTCTGACCCCTACACCACAGCATACAATATATTACATTCAAATAATAATTTATTCTGAAACATTCTTTATGAAAAAATATTTAAAAAATGTTCCTGCGGAAAATTGGCAACGTGTCGTGTTAGGTATTCAGGACCCGGTTGAAGAAACAGAGAAAGTACTTGAAAAAATAAATATCTTTGCCATCATTTCGGCATACAGTCTCGAAAATTAAGTAGTGTTAGAATCTGAACAGTCTCTCTTTTCAGTCGTTCTCATACGAATCTCCCACAAAAGTTTCGCACCTTATAAATCTGGCTCATCGTTTCTATAGCATTCGTGATGATCGTTTGAAAAACATAAATATTAAATTATATAGATCTAACTTATAATACTTAAAATACTGTGGTCCAATCTATTCCAATAAATAAAATTGAAGTGTCTGTTGTCTGTATGTTTGTCTCGAATAGGCTCCGAAACGGCTCAACGGATTTCAATGAAAATTTGATGGTTTTAAAACAGGAGATTTAACTTAAATATTCGTGCACATTTCATTTCAATATATTGCAGGAGATGCTAATTACAATATATGTATATATTTCTTACATTCGCATTAAAGTCTCCAAGTGAATGTGGGTTGCCTATTCTCTTCATCTGTTAATGCTGCAGAGCATTCCATCTATTGTTGAAGTAGGATTCGCGCCGTTATTAACCTATTGTTGGCAGAAATAAAAACTTATTTGGATCGTCGATACGATGTATACGTAATTTGGTTTTATTTGTCACGTCAGGTAAATTATAATATTTAATAATTGATTGGCTCCAAAACGTATGGTAGCGGGACCTGTTCAAAACCAACTGCGAGTTATAAAGTTTACCCTGAAGCGATCACAAATAGACGATACCGTACTTTTTAAATATTCCATGAATTTAACTTTATCAAAATTCTGTACCTGTCGTTTCGTATTTAGGGCTAAATAAAAAGAACTATTTCGGCGCGAACGAAGACGCGGGGGTTAGCTAGTTGATTATAAAGGTGAACAATTTATGTAAATTTCTAGCGATCTGTTTGCCGCAGACATTAACTACAATTTTACATTTAAAATAATCCAACCATCATAAACACCATTATTTTCAGATTATTTTAATTATATGCATTTTTTACTAGATAATTTAAATTTTCAATATTACAGGACTAATATCAATAATTTATCTTTCCAAAATCTTACACCTGCAGCTCTATCTTTAATCCTATTTAATAAGCTTAACTTCTCTGCAATATAATTCTATGTCCTGTTTTTACTATTTTGTTTTATAATTCCGCCTGTACCAAGTTAAACATAGGCAGAACATGTCAACGCACAAATTACACGGAGAATGAAATAATTAACTGGTTGATGTTTACAGTATCGACGCCTGGAGGCGCAGGAGGTGGTGCTGGGGGTACTCCTACAACGGTGTTCCCCCTTCCTGGTACGTTCCCTTGGGCTAACAGCTCACGAGGTAAACCGAGACGGGGGATGATGCGTAGAGCCGTCTTCTCGGACTTGCAGCGCAAAGGACTGGAGAAACGTTTCCAGATCCAGAAGTACATTTCCAAACCTGACCGCAAGAAGTTGGCGGAGAAGTTGGGACTGAAGGATTCTCAGGTGAGCACTGACATCTTAGACATGTCTAGTACCATCATCAACTTTATATAAAATATATAACACGTAATTTTAATTGGTCAATCAGATTAAGTTTTTCCTAGCTGACCAGAAACGGAAGTCCAATTTAATTTGAACTTATAAAATGCGACAAGTGTTTCGGTCTTCAGAGTTTACGTGATAATGTTGAATCAACAGGAATGGAAAACGCAAGCAACGTATCGTAAAACAAGTAGAATAACATTCAAACGTTTATGAATTAGGTTCACACAGAAAGGTACTCGTTAACTGGAAAAATTTCTATGATTAATTTGCTGGAACTCGAACCAGATAATCTCAGCTGTTTATAACTCGAAACAAAAACATTGCTTATAATTCTGAGAACGGCAAAATTATGCACTTAAATAAATAATAAATGAAAAATGGAAGGAACAGCACAGGAAGATGTATTATAATTTATTGAAATACGAGGCTATAATAAATTATTAAATTTTGGAATCTATTATGATTTTTTTCCAAGGACAACCCATTACCACCTTCTCTGGAAACATTATAAATCTCACATGAAATTTACTTATTTTAATAATTTTATTATATTGTCTAGTTTAGTGTTCAGATTTTGAGCACACTACGAAATACTTTGAAAGAAATAAAAAAATACCATATACGTGTTCAAAAATTAAATTATCTTTGCGTTACGTAATATAGAAAAATTAAAGCATTATTCATTACTGTTTTCTGGTTTATGTAATACACTTATCAAAAATCGTTTTTAACATGTATAAGTAGAGATAATATAGCTGCAAAAAGTCATTATTTACGCCAACAAATTTCTATTGCCCAGAAAAGAAAATTTCAGTTTGACTTCTTATTGCGTGTGATTAATAAGTCCTTTTTATTTAATTTCACAAGTCTACGCGGTCTAGTTCAAGAGCTGCTACTTGCTTTAGTCACTTATACGCAACGTGCCTAATCGGTATTACAAAATTATAATTCAGTACTATACTTTATATGCCTTAACTATTCGATCATCTTATCATTATATAATAGTTAAAACTATTGGGATATGTACCAAAATACCTGTCCAGCTTGTAAATAAAGTAAATTCGACGTCAAAGACCATTATACAATAATTATTTTCAATCAATATTCGCCTTTTCGGTATTTTTTAAAAATAAAGCTACTTAAAATGTGGTATCACGAAAAATTGGTCTCAGACATCAGACTTCCCACCTAGCGTTCCGTTTTGAAGACGGCTAGAAATTTAGAGCGGTACTAATCAGAATAGTGATTGTGCAAACGAGGTAAATTATATAAAATTAGTGTACGATTGTATAACATAATAGTATTTTGTATTTCATATTAAATAATAAAATATACAGCTAAATTGTCAGGAAATAATGTTATTAGTATTTATTTAATATAAGTCTACGTCCATCATTTTAGACTTCATCAGGTAAATATTTAAATGTATGGATTGATATCGTCGTTGAAAGCAGCCCACGTCTTAAATTTCTTCTTCTTCTTTATCTTTACAACCCATTCAGGACCTTGGCCTACTAGGTCGACCTGCGGACCGTCACCCTGTATGACACATTCTGAATTTGGAGTTATACGTGGTCAGCGTATTGATTCTCTAGAAGTCTCAATCCCAGTCTCCGTGTCCATGACGACACAAACACTCAAGCCGATGCCAGGATTTGAACCCGGAACCTCTGTGTTGTGAGGCAGCGACAGTAGATCAGAACACAAAATTATGCATATCTGTAACAATTATCCATTTAAAATTTACCTGATGAAGCCAAAATAGATGAAAGAAACGTCGTAATAATATTAAATAAATATTAATAAAATTATATGCTGACAAATTGGCTGTATTATTTTTATTATGCTTAATGTCCGATAATTGAATTTTGAATATTTCATATTGTTGGGATGTCCGTTGGTGCGTTTAAAGTAGGTTCGTGTTGGGAAGATTAGGTCAGTGGAGTCCTTTGTTTTACGAACCATATTTTGGTAATGGGTCAATAATGTCCCCCTTTTTTATCACTAGGACCCCGACCAATTTTTTTTAACTTTGATCTATTTGGAGGAGTCAAGAGATAAATCCGAATAATCGAACTTGATCCCATTTTACAAACGAGATTTTCGGCTTGCAATGTCGGTATCTCGGCGAAACAAAATTACTGAAGCCAAACTTCTGTGATATGGTCAACGTCGCTGCCTTCCATCTTAGCTACCTGTTGATGTTTATTCCCAGATAACTGAGATTTTTTATTTGGATGTCTTTCCACGTTGTAGGACATGAACTTCTTTTTTCCGGATCTTAACGAGAGTAATCACTTCGGATTTTTCAGAATTTATAATAATTTAATTTGTATTCACCCGTATTCTTAAGATCTGTAGTGTATTCTGAAGCGCAGAAAACATAATTTTATCTCTTGACATCAGGACAAATTACACAGTCGTCAGCAGCTAGGTGAATTATATATTTACTTTTATTCTTTCTCTCTCATTACGTTCTATATAACAGAGTTCAAAGTTAATCACAGTAAATCTACTCGTCTTTGAGTGGAGCTGATTCCAGACATCCCTAAATAATGAGCTGCGATTGCAATCTTTACCTACAAAGTGAAGCGTTGTCGTTTGTGATTTATGAGACGTCGGCAGGAGAACATTCGACATCAAATAAGCAGCCACGCGGTGTACTTGAATATCTTTGGCCGTGCGTGATACATGTTGATGAAAGGGGATGGGGGAATGAGAGGGAGAGAGAGAGAAGTTGGGCGGCACGTCTTGAGGGTTGACAAAGGCCAGCAGCTGATTCACCGGGTAGCTGGCTGTCATCGGCAGGCGACATCTGCGACACACAGGGTGCCCACAAATCCGATACGCTCGTCTTCAAGTATTATCTCTGCCTCGGCCTCGGCCTCAGCATCAGCCTCAGCCTCAGTCAATATTCATTAGCCCTTATTTAGAAACGGAAAATGATTTGTGTTGATTAGCGGAATAAATACGGGGAGTTGCAGCTTGCCGACACTTTACAAAGCACCTGCTTACCAGTCTCCAGAACTTAAAACAACTTTGAAATTGCCTCTTCTATGGTTATTCAATACCATAATGCTCTCTGGAAAATTTTGTACATTTAATTTTAAATTTTTAATATGTCAGCTGTGCTATGACTTCGTGGTCTTTAAGCCTCACGTCGAACTGTATAGGTAATAAATATACAATTCTTTTATATAGATGTATCTTTAAAATGATGCCACAATATTTCCATGAAATTTCGAAATACACGTCCGACATTCTATTATCCATTAAGTGCCATTTAATGTCCAAAAATGCTTGATACGATTTCCTCAAAAATTAAAGAATTACGTTGTCTCATCCTTGCTGTTCTTCTTCATTAGTTAGAACGCACCTACCTCCTTCTCAAATTAAACGATTTTTTTCATTTGGATTCTTCGTTAACAATAATTCCTTCGAGAGGAAATAAATAATTGCCTATTGTACATTACCCCTTCCGAAATTGAACTTGTTAAAGCATAACTACAATTTTAGGGTTCCTGATACTTCGAGTCCCACTTATATTTTTAAAAGTTATTATTTAGGGAAAAAAGCAGTTGCCATGATTCTAGTAAAAATGTGGAGGACAACCAGCTCTCATCTTCACCGCTAACCTCTCCCCTTCGCGTTTATGAAGCACCTGGCTCTTATTCTTCACTTTGTAGACTCTGTTGTTTCTAAAAACTTCGATCAAGTTCCTCTTTCTTGTATATGGGCAACGAATAAACCTAGCATCAAGTTCCTCTTTCTTGTATATGGGCAACGAATAAACCTAGCAGAGAAATATCGATACATACTTTAGACATATTTAATTTTAAATCTAATGTTATCTTTTAAACAATTTAAGAAATAACAATACTATTCCAGTTGCTTTTAATATCCGTAGATGACTTTATCCTATGAATGTCTAAACATAAAATTTTATTAATCAATCAATATTCAGATTAATGTTTGCTATTTAAAGGTCTCAATGGGTGTTATTTATTTTTCAATACTATATATTATCTGATCCCAAACTAAAAATTCCGAATATTTCCCGCCTCACTTGGAACTTTGATAAGGGGAGAAGTTTGTTACAGTTAATAACCGTAGAAAGAGAGAATATTTCATGGAAATTTTTCTGTGGATTATTTACACATTTGTGAATACAATTTCTAACTAATTTCAATTTACCGATTCTTGTTGTTTGTTATAGTACGTGTTACTCGGCAATATTTTTCAAAACGTATTGCTTTTTTCTGACAAAGTATTTAAAAGTTATTCAAAGAAATCAGTCTCTGTAAGATGTTTTGAGTGCGACGATTGAGAATAAATTTGTATTTTAATAAAGGTTTTATTGAGTATCTATAAACTTCTTTTTACTATTTGTGCATTTAGCAGTATATTTATACTGAGACATTATCCACTGACATCACCTGCTAAAATAGGAAAGAAAATCTGCTAATAAGACTCACATTTTGTATTAGCAACCAAAACTGGTCTCAAGATAGCCTACAAGTTATGATTATGAATTATTTGTAGATATATTAATGTAACATTTTCACGGATAATTTAAAAAGTTTTATTCAACTAGAAAAACGTTTCGTCCACAAATTCGGGACTTCCTCAGGTGAAAAACCAAAATATTTTTCAGGCATATATATTGGCAAAAAGTAGAGGTCAAAGTGTAAAATTCTACGTCATGGATTTTGTCCATTGACGGTTACAACATTTGGGTCGCAACTGTCAATGACGTAAAATTTTTGATTAAAACTAATTATTAATGATTGAAACAAAAAATATATTATGACTTCCAGTCTTTAACAAGTTGTAGGTAAACATTAGAACCAACAGGCAGCTGAATATCCACACTAGATAATATAACGGGTAGCGGATATGTAAATTTATAGTGTCCATCGATGTATTTGTGAAATAAATGACCCTAATGGAAATATACAATTGGTTTGTGTTTTTCATGCTTTGGAAAAGTTATGTAAATTTAAGAGAGGCTAGTATATATCTCCTTCTTTTCGTCTTACAATTAATTATAAAGTATGAAATATAATCTGGGGAATCCTCATGCATAACATTTATATTTTTGTTATGTGTCGTAGGTAACATATGATTATAGTCGAGTCGATAGAAAGCTCTCGTTTTATGAAATGACTATGTAAAAGTAAAAGCTGTGTTATGAATGGATGGCGTTTATTGGTCTTGAACGTAGAATGGCCATTAAATATATATTTTAATAATTTAAAAACCATTTATTAACTTAATAGCTTAGCTTTAAGATAAAATTTGTAATGATTGAGAATAATATATATGTTACTAGAAGTTATTTGGGGGGGGGGGCAAGAATTAAGTACAGCTTTTTAAATTTAAGGTAGATAAATGAGGGGAAAGTTTTTAACAAGGAGCAAATTCGTACCTACAATTTATTTGTATGTGTATTAAGAAAAGTAAGTGAACGGTGTAAATGCGACATGTGCAAAATTATGGTTACGGGGTGGAAATACCTCAAAAATGGATAAGGGAAACCCGAGTTGGTTGAACGGCTGCATAACAGTAGATTTGTTTTATGAAAAGTTAAAGATCTAAATACAAACGCCGATAAAGGGAATTTGTTAACGCCTATTCTTCTGTCGACTTGACTGAATTTACGTTGACAAGTACGGACATGGCAAAGGTCTATAGCGTTATTGAGGGAACGTCAAAAGGTTGACAAGGACGTCGGCGTTGGAGAACATTTCAATTAGTAGACGGAGTCTCCAGCATATTGCCCCGCTCAATTAAACGTAGACAAGTAGAGTGCGGTCTTTGAGTTGTCCCCGAGGGACGTGGGTCGTCGCTGCTGCTGAAGGGTATTAATAGCTGTAAAAAAGAGATTAAGAGTGCACGTCTGCAGGCTAAACCACAAAGAGCATGATTATCTTAAACGAATCAGCAGATGCAGTCTGCGAATTGACATGGAGCTCCAGCCACGCGCAGTATTCATGGCGGCGAAGAGGCGGATTACAGGCGAGGCGCCTTGCAGCACCAGCCACGGGCCATCAATTGCAGAAATTGGCTTCTCCTCAACCGCCCTCCATTCGGACCTATCAACAACAGAAGCGGTGGCGGCGTCTGAATAATAAAACCTCTTCCCTCCTCTCTGCCCTTCTCTACCCCGCCCTCCTGTTTTTATGGACAAGCGGGTCGATATGATCGCGAGTTTAGTGTCGGCGGCTGCGGAGGAGGGATCCGGGCGATAATTACACAGCGGGGGTACATCGTCCCCCACCTTGCACCTAAGACTGTGCTATCCCTACTCCATATCCCACAGCGCGGCTTGTCCCGCACCTCACCGATAGTTCCATCTTGCTCAGACTAACATCAAAATTCAGACCTTCGCTTTCGCCGTAATAATTTGGGAATTAAATTACAATAAATAATTTATGAATGAATATAAACCACATACAACAAGACGAATTCTAATTAATAAGGTACGAATAAAGAAAGAAAACTGGATCCTATCTGCCAAATCTTGACTTCGTTTACTTATTCTACACAAATAGTCCACTATACGTCAGGAAATCCAAAATCACGAGAAAGATTCTGCCAGAAGATTATAAATCACAAGTAAGGAAACTCGGAGCGGAATGGGATAGTGGCGTAGAACGGGATAGCCAAATGTTTTTTTCTGGATACTTCTGGAAGTTAATAAATAGAGGTGCAATACTATAACTAGTCCAGGAAGAAGTCTTGGCAGCCGACTCCACCTCTGTGAATGAACTCTTATTTTAGCGTCTCACATCTGTGACTTTATAATTTTTGCAGCATTTCGACAGAAGGTAATCTACAAAACTCTTCGCTTTTAACTCTTTAATGGTATATATCCGTAAACTAGGTGTCTTTAGCTGCATGTAAGTTACGTATAAAGTTTAAATCTACTTGTTTTAAGGCTCGGTGGAAAACCTTGAATTGATACTAGCGTGCGGGGTGGAACGGGATGCTACTGTATAAGGCAAAAGAAAAAAAAGGAAAAACTGACAGATTTTACTTATAAGAATGAGTTACAGGATGCTGTATCCAATAAAGAATAGATTAGAAAAAAATGGAACTGAGAAAAGGGGTAAATGTTAGCAAAGTCTGTGCAGTTGTAAAAAAATCGTTTTGCGAAAGAAAAACCGATGAAGCGATCAAACTTACGAGAGAAAACTCAAAAGGTGTTAAGATTTTTCTTAAATTAAATTAAATTTTATTCCTAATTGTATAAAGAACATTCTATGCTTCACCCCCGGGGCAGAACGGGAAATTTGTGTTTCTTTTTAAAAATTCATCAAAAATTTAAATTCGTTGTTACAAGTTATATTGAAATTAGATTAAGTAAATAATAAAATAAACTAATGTTTTATACTTTTATAAAGTGATTTTCCTTTTTCCATAATTTTACAAAAATTGTTAAACATTATGTATCCTGCTCCGCGCCGACTATTACCAAGCAGATCAAATGATTGACTTCCATAAGATGTACTGATAATCAGTATGAACCGAATTACTGACATAGTTGGTGATTTCGCCAGACCTCATTTCCTTAGGAATGAAATTATCAGTTCATTAGCCAGAAAAAATCTAAGTAAAATTTCGTTACTTAGTACAATAGGATTATGGAAAATGCGCTAACCTCCAGACCTGAAGCTAGCCTTAGGTTAGAAAATGTCGGATATTTCCTGGTTATATATGCTGCATATATTTACTCTAAATTATAGAATTACAAAACAGAACGAAAAAATATTTTAAGTTATACGGAACGTACAGTTACCTGTATGAAAAGAATTTCTAGTTTGAATATGAAAAGACCGAAGAAATTGGCACTTTTAACTAATGAGGATTGAACAAATATTACACGAAAATTAAGACTACAATTGTAATTATAACAAAATAACGACGGTTTATACTTATTAAATAATAAATTAAACAACTTTTTATATTTCCAGACACTTTATACATTTAATTGAGAAAGTAACAACGTTTATGCACATGTTTTCTTCCAAATTATTGTGAAATCTAAGCACCAAGAACATATAACAGATTTAATAAATTCACTGAATTTTTAACGTATTTCGAGGCACTTAAACACAAACGTGGTTGTAACAAGACTTAATTTCAATTTATGAAGAGAGAATCTAAAAAAATTAAATAATTATTAAATCAAAAGTGATATAATTTAGACGTTTGTTCCGGTCTCCGATAAGAATGGTGGCTGTTCCTGTATTATGGAATCCTCCCGTCCAGAAAGAAAATTGAACAAAGTTGAAGAGCAAATGGTAATTAACTTTTAACCAAATAAATAAAACAATTCTACAGAATTTTATTTCAACTGAATAAAATAGCTGTACAAAATTTTAATTTGTAAAAGTTCTTTAGAATATTAATTCAACAACGGTACAGTAAATAAAATAGCTTCTCAGAACTTTTATCATAACATCGAAAATAAGTTAATAGCAGATAGGACGACAGGATCATCTTCTTCTTTGACAAAAAAATTGTAATAGCTTCATCTCGTAGATGAAATATTGATGACAGCATAGCTGGTTGACTTAAAGTTAATGGCAATGGACTATTAAGTGTGGACAACACTGATGATTTTAGTTTCTTTTTAGCATTTTTTTTTCGAATAACTCGTGCGGTGGCTGTTGCTTCTTACAATTGGGCCTGTCTCTAGTAAGTTTTTCTTGGAGCACGTCAGCATTCATAACTTCTTCTTCACTCAGTAAAGTGCGATGCTCTATTCCATACCGGAATATTCAGAGAACCGGACTATTGACAGCCTACATGTACATTCAATACAAGTAAAATTAGAATACTTTACTCGTTTTATAACGCACTTTAAATTAGTAGACACCAACGTCCGACAATCGACTATTTGATTAATTAAAAATTAATTCCCAGTAATAAATAATATACCATAATTTACCTTCCGGAAGGCGTTTCAAACTGCCCTGTCCATAATGCTACCTGAATCTTTTTCTTAATCGTGTATCAGGTATCAACTGAAGAGAAATTTTGTACATAATCATTTATGAATTACTGACCAGGAGTAGGAACTAAATTTAAATAAGAGCGAATTTTGTTATTAAAATGGTATTTGCATACGCGTGGGTGAGGAAAAAGGTGAATATTTATAATACATCTTCCCATCTGACTTTCTTTGTTATCTGGCTTGCCCTTCCATCACATTAAAACGGATAACCATGATTCTATTGTATTTTAAATTTCTCAATATTATGTCGTTATAATTTAATCAATTTCTGGTTTAAGCATGGTGATTAAGAAGTATCATTAAATTAAATATTTTATAAGTCAGACAAAATTATTAACTTTAAAACTAAGTGGTAAGTGATTCTTCATGACAGAAACTTTCTCAGAGTTTCAAGTGTGAATTTTCTTGTTTGAATCATTTATGGCACAGTTATGAAAACAAGGAAGACCAGAGGAGTTCTGGGAAGTCCGTAAGGACTGACTTCCTCCTGAGGAGTGTATGTATCGGGATAAAAGACCTTGGGCATGAGGTAAAAGTTATTCTCTTATCCCATTGGATCAGTCGGCCAGATACTTACCAAATTAGATCGAGGCATGGAGTCGGGCTTACTGCGTCCCCAGAACAATTCAGTCTCCCATCAACGGAAGGGCGTAGGTGTAGTACCAAGTGGCCGACCTACTTGATGTTGGTTTCTCTAAAGTTTCCCCTGCATCACGTTTTGGTGAATCACCGGATAGGATCCTTGAAATACCACCCGGAGGTCTTTCAACACTTGGCAAATTTCCTCTACAACCCCCCCCCCCTTTTCAATTCCCTACTAATGCTATTATAACGGAGTTTCCTGTTTGTGGATCACCCTCATGAAGCCTGTTACCTCCTGAAAAGTAAATATTTGACGCCTGTTAATTTTTCCATGAAAATAGAATTTAATTCGTCCTCGGCGAGTATATGATATTAAAGAATCAAAACTATGAACATGAGAAAATTAATTAATTTCGGAACTTACCTACATGCATAAAACTATTCATTTCTGTCTTATCAAGACAAAATTTCAAAACATTACATGAGACCGTACAGAATTTATTTATATATTCTAACAAACTATTAACGTATGCCAGTAACTATGTATTATCAAATCGCTCGATTTATTATTCTTCAAATACAATTATTATTTCAGCGCTTCTCAAAGTGAGGAGTTTTGTAATTAATAAGAACGCAAATCGATGTATAGTCTATATTCTTACCTTAACTTGTTGCACAATTCGTGCAGAATTTTGAGACTTCTTCAGGTAAAATCATACCCAATAAAATTTATTATAATGTTAAATTTAAAATTGATGATGATAATAGTTGTGAATTAAACATTAGAGACACTTAAAAGTGAAATATTGCTTCCTAGACTGCGTCGAGTGATGATTACGGGTTAAAAATTATAAAATAATCTGAAATTATTGACTACTTGATTTTCATTTGATTATAGTAGTAAATCAGTTAACGTCTGATTTTCATAATAATTAAATCGAATAAATTTACGAACACTTAACACCAAGTTTTTATTTTTGGAACTCCCTCAGGTAGTGTAACATTTTGATGAGAAAATCTAATCCAAATGTATAAAAGTCCAAACTTGACTGCCTAAAAGGGTAGCTTTAACCAAAAAATTGCTTCCATTTTTTCATTAAAATTATTTAATTTAAAATTACCTGAGGAAGTCCCAAAAAGCGTGGCGGAACGACGGTTCAACTAATAAAAAACTTTCTCTGTAATGGTCATAATTTATTCGATTCATTTGTTTATTTTAGAAATATGAGGTTAATTAAATAGGAGAAAGCTGTTGAACATTACTTACGTTTTTTTTCTTGAAATTGTGACCTTTACAGAGCAGCAGAAATTACTGATAAATTTCGCTGCTTTATTCATTTACAATCTTATACAGTTGAAGTTATTATTCATAACTGAAGAGGTATGTATTGTTGCCATATTCTCACTAATGAAGTTTCATCAAGACATTTCTGGACGACATATAGGTCTAGCCGAAAAATGTTTCGTTAGATTAGGTTTTTATTTTTAATTTTTATTCAATGTAAGTATGTAAAATGTATGCTTGGATAAAATTATACTTACTTATTGAAACTTAATTCTTTTAATGGCACGCCGAAAGTGCAAATACTAACATAATGTTTGTACAAATATCGAGTATTAATTTATCTCTTCATCTCTATATATTTTCAATTTTTCTATGTCCTTATCATTTTTTGTATTGTATATTTGAAACATTATGTAAAAGAGCACAAGAAAAATAGGTGTAAAAATATTGGTCTGTAACGCGATTTATCATAGGCCAACAGAGTACGTGCTCGAACAATGTAAAGGGTTTACTAAATTATTATCTGCCATGTGAAGACAATATTGGAGGACTTTTTAGAGTATGTTTAAGGAATTATTTTACTCAAATAATATTTAATTCTAGCTATATAATTTGATAAATCACCAAGTGTTTTGTAGCCCTGAGTATGAATTAAGTTTGAAGGAAGTACCGGCAAATTTGCTTTGAGCCAGATTAATGTTTTTTTGTTGTTGTAAATATCCAGTGTCACTCCTCGTCCTCACGTCTGATTCGCTGAAACGCAACTCACCGTTCCTGTTTAATGTTACATCTGAAATTTTTATCACTTCCAATATGGGTTGTGTGAGGGTGAGTACCCCATAGATATCATGAATGTTCATCGTGAATTGCGCCCACTTGAACAAAATCACCCTAAGGCCAACTGCCCTTGACAATTTTGCTAAGTTAAGGAATACAAATTCGTACGGGTGGGATGAATTTTGGAGGGAAGCACTGTGCCGCCCCTTTCAAATGGTATGAGTGGAGTTGTCTCCATTCCGGGTACGGAAGCACGCGACAAACAGGACCGTCCTGTTGACCGCAGCTGCCACTAATGGAGCAGCTACTCGGATGTCTGCGAAACAGGATATCCGTGCTCCGCTGAGTGTTTGCTGCTGCAGATTACACCAGACTGAATTAGCAAGGGTCAACACTGTAGTCATTTGTAGCAAAGCTGCGCCCCGGGCAGATGGCAGCTCTCACGCATTCGCTAAACGGACCATTAGCGGAATCACTCCCTGTTCAAATATGACTTTCGAAAGAAGTTAAACGTTGACAAAATCCAACGTTACGAATATTTGCCATCTGCACTACCCCCATCTCGAGGATTATACATGACGCAGGATTCATTCAAAAACAAATCAATTTTTGTAATAAACCAAAAACAGTCACACAAAAAACATCTTTATAACATCACTTCACTTTGAAACAAAAATAAACGTCAGTTAGGGACTTTCGACATTCGATGTCATTTTCATCTGTGGACAAATTTTAGTTTTAGTCGTCACATGTTGCTTTTATACCCCTTAAAAATTGCAATGCTCTATATGTAACTTTTTAAACAGTATTATTGTGCTTAAATAGTGAAACAGAGTCTTTCTGAAAAAATCGGATGATGAAAAAAAATTTATTGGCTATTGTAAACCTTTCTTACACATTTTTTCTTTAACTCATCCATAGATAATTTTAAAACGGGAGGTATATTAAGTTTACATAGAATATAATGAAATGAACTAAAAACCCTTCTTACAGTCACGTAAAAATTTAATGTTAATACATTAAAACGTTCCCGACCTACCTGATGCAGATTTTGTAGGGTGTTCCCTGCATCTCTTTAGGCGAAACACTTGGTAGGATCCTTAAACAACAACCCGGGGGCCCTAGTCTACTCTTGGCTACCTTTCGCTACCTCCCGCATCCCGTCTTTTCAATTCCCTTCCTATACTATTAAAGGGGAGTTGCCTGTTTCAGGATCACCCTCATGTAGTCTGTTAGTCAAAAAACAAAGCTCCATTAAATCTGGAAAATTAAGAACTTATTTTGCTACTTAACATTATGTACATAGCATATATTTTGTCACAAAGATTTAATTGTTTTTCATACCTGTATAAATCATAAGTCATCTGTTGTATGCTTTTAGTTTGCTTGGGTAGTACTCGTACTTATATATTTATTGTAGGGTCCTCAGCCTTGTGGCCATGTAACAACTGAAAGCGTATTATTAATTTTACGTGATAATATATTGATCGATAGTTAATATCGAATGGTGATAATTATTGAAACCGCCTCAATAAATTCCTAATTATATAATGTCTAGCATTTTGGCGTAATACTTACCAATTTCTCCAATTTACTGAATAAAAATTGTTTTTTAGAATAGCTACATTCTTCTTGTAATGTGCTGGGTGATTATATTCGAAATCGAGTATAGTATCTACTGCTATTGTTTTTGTTCTATTTTATTGTTTTTATTTCATATTATTTTATTATATTTATTAATTTTTTGTGGATTCATGAAGAGATTTATAAGTTTACATATTTAAATGTATACATTATATTCTTCTGTAGTCATTCAAATTAATTTAAAAGGACTGGTTCGTATAAATCAATTAATTAGTCTTTAAAACAACCCGATTTATTTTCAGTCCAATTCACATATCCTCCTCAGTAGCTTTCGACTATATTGTCATTTTCAACTCTTATCTAATTTAAAGCTGCATTATAATTCTATTTACAACATTGTAGCAATCTTGCTATGTCATACTTGAGACACTCCACATATACTAAAATTCGGCCCAAAGGGTCTTATTCTATTAAAGGTATTATTTGCTCGTATATACATTATATTTTTTTCTATACTCATAAATTTTTAATGTGTGGTTCATACCAGCACGTAACATCGATTACTCACCACTTTTCCAGCTTTTATCTCCAGGAAGGATTTTTTTGTTACTAAACCGAGAGGATATACAAAAAATACGTAATAAAAATCAGTTATCTAATTATTATTGAACAATTACAATAACAGTATTGTAGAATAAATCCATAATTACAGTTCTAATAATTGGTCCTTTGAGCAAGATAAATATTTTAGCAACACCGATACGTTCTTTCATTTTACCAATATTACCGAATATTATAAATTAGAAGAATAATCTAATAATATCAATGGTTTCACTGAGATACTTCTCATGTCATAGGTCGCTGAAGTAAATACTTTGGTGGTTTATATTTTCATTTTTATTAATTGATTTTCGAATATTTTTACAAGTTAATAGGTAGTGATATTAAGAACTACTTTACAAATAATATGAATTGTAAAGAGGAAGAAGTTATATATTATTCTGTGATTGAAATGTAAATTCTATATTTTCTTCGATGCTCGTAGTATTGACGTAATTGTGGTATACGTACATAAAGTGAGCGGAGTATCAAGCAGGATCTAAAATCATCAAAAGTAATCATTTTTGGTCAATATTTTCTGATAATAACTTACATGTGTTCTTTCCTAGGATATATTGTTGTTTTAATATTGCTTAGTATATTAAGAAAACTCCGCTTTCAAAGTAATAATTTACAACAATTATACATAGTTTTCTGACTTTAAGTTTACAATAAATAAAAATAATGCCGATAAGTCAGCATATAATATAAATAATATAAAAAATTGTATCATGGAACCCATATTTAATCTATTGAAATGTTGTGTTTGTAGTATGCCTGATGAAGTCTCAAAGAGGATACGAAACCTTATATTTATATGAATTAAAAAGAATAATAAAATTATATGCTGCCCTATTGGCCGTCTTTTTATTTATTGTTAATTTACAACCATGATTACTATTTATTTTCTCCTTGGTATTAGTTTAAAAATTCTGATTTTTTTTCTCAACTCATAAACAAAAAATATATCTAAGTTAAATAGGTAGATTATATGAGTTATTTGTACTTTAGTTACCTGTGAAACAGACTGATTCAATAGTGTCAATAACGCTATCTGTGATGGTGTTTTATCAACTGAGAATTAATATTTAAAGCATTTTAACGGAATAAAAATATTCCTGAGAAAATCTACAATGTTTCAATTGAAAGTGAGTTTCAATTTGAGATTAAAGACGATTCGCGCGGAATAATTTTATATTGTGATCACAAATGAACGTGAAAACTGAAAGATGGAAAATTATATTCAATGAATTTACCGTTGTGATGATTCGAATAACTACTCTTTGGAGAAACACATGTCACATACTACTGGTATTATATTTTTTGCACTTCATGAGTAGGGAAACGAATGGGACAAAATGGAAATTGAATAACACAACAGAGATTATCGGTGTTTTCAATCTTTCCAAAAAAATTCATATACCACGTAATCATGAACGACCTAACCCCCAATCCACTACTGTAAAACACGGTCACAAAACATTTTAACATGAAAGTCGACCAGGAGAATCTTTCGAGTTGACTTGGGATATTTGTGATGCCTCCTTTCTCCTCCTAAGGCCCGGAAGAAAATTTTTATAATATAGACGCCTCAAATTGGATTTTGAAGCCATTCGAGTTCAATACTTCTTTTAAAAATTAACGATTATTATTTAATATTTTTCCATTGGTTTTTGTGTCCTACAAACTTCTCGCGGTTCGTAGTTTGGGATATATTCTGTAAATAAAATAATATATATTATAATAGCTCAGTGTTACAATCGGAGTTTCTGTATTTCCATTTTTTTTCCAACAGAAGTATCTCCGTTTCCTACAGTAATTTTGATTAAAAATAAACAAAATGGAAACGTAAAGAGGTCCAATACCGTTTCGTGTAATTAGACTTAGTAATTTTATGCCACCAAAGACTTTTTCGTAAAAGAATTACAGCAGATACAATATTTATAGTTTCTAAGTACTTTAAAATGAGATGTAAGCGAATATTCTAAATCACAATGATTTAGGATAATACAATTATTCTTAATTATGTCACTTGTATTAAGAACACTAAAAATTCCAATGGACCGGGGTCCGGAAGCTCCTTTTATGTTGACGTGAAAAATAAACATTTCATTGAACATATTGGACTTCCGCGACTTAGGAGGAGAAAGGAAGTATGACAGACATCCCAAGTCAACTTACAAGATTTTCCTGGTCGACTCTCATGTTAACATAGGTTTTGTTGCAAACAAATTATAATTATTATTAATTTTATTATTCCGACAAAATACCTCTTCACTGCTAGCATGCTTTATGGAAAAACGGATGAACCCCTTTTGGTTGAATTTAAATTGGTTCTACATTAAAAATAAATAAATAAATAATATTTTCGAATTATTCCATAGCCCCCAACCCCACTTTTAGTTTTGGCGCAAAATTTCGTAAAATAAACGTTATTTTCAGAATTAAATGAAGTAGTAATGAAGATGAAAGCGTTAAGTATTTGATTACACAGATTTGTTGGACTGATTTCGTAAAACAAAACTTCAGATACGCTTTACAACTCCTTCTACCGACGTAAACGGAGATAAAAAGCAGGTGTGAGAATAATGACATATAATCAGTTTCATTTGAATAATTTACCCAGTGGATTATATTGTATTATTTTCATGCTTGTTTCTTTATTTCCGTTTACGTTGGTGTAAGGCAGTGTTTAAATCGCATTTGAAGTATTTCTGGAGGAAATCAGTATTTTATAAATAATTATTTACTATTATTAATGAATTATTGAATATTGGTAAAAATTGTCATTCAAAAAGTACACAGATCAGTAGTAATGAAGTCGTCTCTCACACTTATCATACTACATTTACTAAATCTTTTCTGTATTAAAAGTAAAATAGTATAGAAAGAATGTGTTTTCATACGTGCCCGAAGTAGTTGGTTTTCGCTCAGAATATAACAATTTTTTGACGAATAAATCAATAAACAGATTTTATACAGCCGTGAAGCAAAAATTTGTGTTTAATATGTGTAGAGTTGTAAAATATGGAAATATAACAGTAATATTCAGCGATTCGGTGTTTACACATGTTAACGTCCTAAAGACATAACGTATAATGCTACTAATTTTTAATTGTACGTGTCGGATTTAATGAGACAACGCCGCCGGCTCTGTCTGTCACGGACCAACGGTTTTGCCACACCAATATAAATCACAAGCAATAAAATGCAAGTACAACTTATCTAATTAAATAAAAAGCGCGCGTGGCAGCCGCGTTTCACCGAAAATAAAGGAAAAAGATAAAAACAAATAAAGCTAATTAATTTTATCAGAGGGCAAAAATGACACGTGTAGTTAACTTTATTAAAGTGAAATGCATTTATATAGCAGCTTTATGTTTTGAGCATTTTTTAAAAGCCGCACAGGCCGGAATTACGTCCAAGTCTCTCCATGCGGAAACTCGGGCCGCGATCCGGTCTTTTGCCAGTGTAATACATCTAACGGAGCGAACACAATTCGGGCCCTTTTAAAAAGAGGAATGATAAAATAATTTTTAAAATTCCTTTTAATAGGAAGGCAGCAGCGTATGGAAATGACACGGCCGAAAGAGAAAAAGCGTGCGCATTAAGCGCGCTCCAGTAAACACCCATATCAAAGCTTAATGTAGACCGGGGTGAAAAATATATCAACTTCTTTTTTTCTGGTTTCATTTGCACTCCGTGCGGGCGGGCGTGTGTGTTGGGAAGTATGATAATAAAAGAGAGGGTTTGATCATAATAAAAAAGAGTGGTGGAAACGAAGGGTCTGTTAAAGAAAGGAGGAAGAGGAGAGGTGTAGTGGGGATGCTGGAATGGTAGGGGAACGTGGGTGGAGGACCAAGATTAGCCTCATGTAATTTCCATACTGACGGGGCAAACAGAAAAAACAATGCCTGTTATCTTCGATTGAATGAATACTTTAGTTACGATTAAAAAAATCACGCGTGGATGAATATTGGATTACATTTACTGTTTAAACAAGCGTGTAACAACTTAATTAAAAGCGACCTACGTGAATAAGCGTATCGACATGGCAAGGGCTATAATGACAGAGCAAAGCGGCGAAGTTGCGGTTTGTGGCCGATGTTAACATCTCTCCGAAATTAAAAGCAGTTGCGGAGGAGCGCTTTGCAGTAGTTAATACACAGTTCCAAATTAAAGTTCAAATCATCACTTAGAACACTAAAAATCGAAATAAGTATTCTTTGCTTTAATTATTGGAATTTCAATAACGCTTGTGAAAATTTAATTTTAATATATTATTGGTTCTTACCCAAGACCATGGAGTTTTATTCTCTATAGGCTACGTACGAAAATGAAATAAAATGTAAATATAAACGAATTATCTGAATTCAGATAACATACATTTATTAATGGAATATTCAGGAACTATATTCCATCCTGGATCCATGAATATTTTTATCTCTTTGTTTTTCCGATGATTCACAGACACTAAGCTCAATATCAAAGTTTCCTTAAAAATTCACTCAAAATTTAAAGCGCCAAATTACTTTGGTAATTTTCTTACCTTTTGTTATACAACTTAAACTTTAAAGAGCTAGCTTAAATCTTAATAATACTATTGTTAAATATAACGCGTTTTATAATTGAGGCATAGGTGTGGATGATGGCATCTTTGGTTGGATCACGGTGAGGTTGAGTGAATAATCGGTCACCATTAAATATATTTATGGCACATTATAGCATAAATAAAAGGAACAAAAATTAAATTAAAAACTCAAAATTACCAGAAAGAAAACTACAATTGTTAAAAGCTATATAAACTTACTGTGGTTCCTCTCGAATCATCGACCCTGAGGAGTTTTTCTGAAGTGTTAGCTATGCATTTTTCCCTTCTTTTGATGTTCTCAACTCTGAACTTCGAATGGCTTAGTCCAACTCTTTTTGATTAGGTTAACTAATCTTAGTATATTTGATAATATAACAATAATTGTGTCCTGAGGAATTGTGTTTCTGAGAATAAGCGTACTCCAATAATTTAAAATCGTGAGTCGCAGTATCTCGAATAGAATTCCATAATATGCGCATTCTTTTAAACCTGATTAACAACTTTCATTAAAAAAAACAACTTAAATGAAACCGACCATCAATCAAAACTGTGCATTCAGACTTTCTGTCCGAAACGTTTTAGTATTTTATAATTCGATTTATACCATCCTTTGCTCACCATTCGCTCAAACCATATTTGTTTTATTCTTCTGGTCTGTCTTGTTGATGATTTTCTCTCTGCTCTTTTTACAGCTGCATTCTTTGTTCAATTTTGTTTCCTGCCTATTTCTCATTTCTCAACCAACACTTCCAATTGCAGAAGGTAAAAAGGGTGTTTTCACGTTCTTTAATGTTTAATTAAGTGCACTACGTTTCGACGACAGACTCAGCCATTGCTATCAGGTGTGCAATAGTCATCAGTATTGATAATGATGAAATAATCATGGTGGAGATAGTCGAATACGAGAATTTTTCCAACTAATACACGGAATCTTTATTTCATTGTTGGTTGAGAATATTTCTTCTATTTAGTTCCGCAATTTCAATTTCAATTAGAAATAAATCAAAGTTCTGTTAAATGGCGGACTTTTATTTTTTTACTATATTAATGTTTTTCTGCTACTTTTATGTAAAACTAAAAATTCCGAACATAATGACAACCAATACAATCTCAGTATAAAATTTTATTACGAGACAGTGGACACAGTTTGTAATCTACTATTACCGCTTGAAACTCATGTATTACATGGTGAAGCACTGTTCCATGTAAAGTAAGCAGAAGGTATGTAATGTTCAATCTAGTAATATACAGAATATATTTATAAGTATACATAAATATACATCAATTATGTTTAAGTAAACAGAAAGAATTGACAGTAGCTGTCGAATAATACCAAATGTAATAAAAATTATTCGGATAGTTTTATTGCCATTATATGTTGAAACATATAACAAGTCCAAATCAACAACATGACTTGTAAATTTTATGGCATACAAGAACGCCCGTTAACATTTTAAGCTACTTTGACATTCATTTTATTTTATACGTATTTAGTTGTATGGGGATCATGATAACATTATTAATTTAACAATACAATTTTTATTTTTAGAAAATTAACATGGAGTGGTCAAAGGTATTTAATGAATGTATAACATGTAGATAGATTTACGAATAAGTCTCTTAATTTATATCTAATCAAATTCGTTTTCAGACTAATTTTCTTTATTTTTAATTGTCAGTTTTTGTAACGAAACATCGTTTAATCTCTGTTTTTATTGACTGCCATTGAACTGAACTGTTCTGTCTGCCGGGAATGGAGGTAAGAATCGCAAAAGATGATCAAAGAAGTGAAAATCCACCTTTTATTAATCTTATTGCGGTACTCTAGATTTATGTTTCCTTCCAGCTGTCATAAAAAGAAAATGTCTTTTCCATAAATTTAAAAGTTAAGACAACATTGTGACGTTTAAGTGATTACAAATAACATTTCTTGATTCGAAATGTCGCTTAAAGATGCGGTAAACAGCGGTAAAACGTGTGTAGGTTCTGAGCAAGAAGTGTAGTCCATTATTTGTGACGTCGGCAGTGGACAAGGGAAGGGAGCGCCTCGACGCTCGACGCGTTTCCGGTCCTTACTCTTATGCAATATGGCTGACAGCATTCGCGGCGCACACTTTTCATCAATAATCCCCCGCCCCCGGTCCTTTCTATAACCTCCCACCCCTTCCACTTGCCTGTCGACTGCACCAGTGCCAAATAAAATTTAATTATACGAGGCGCAGACTGTGTAAGTTTCCTCATTTTGATTCCCCTTATCCCCGCCCCGCTCTCCTGCTTTCTACCGCAGTTCTACTCTTCTCTCATCGTTCCTCGTCTTTTTAATTCTTTTTAAAGTCAAGATGGCGCTCAAGTATTAGCCCACCATGAATAGACAATCGTATTATCCGCAAGCTTCCAGCTCAGGGTAGTTGGAGATGTATGCATTAAACATGAGATCCTCATCCCGCCCTCTCCACCCACTCAATTCCGCAGAATATATATTTTTTATTTCGATAGGAGAGTCGTTATCATAAAATTGATTCCGCTGCCACCGGCGTCATGGCGTCGAAAATAAAATTTTGATTGAGGAGCACCGACAGCGCGATGAAAATTACGGCGATGGAAACTCCTGAGACATTTCAAGGCCGTCCCTCGTCGAGAGCCATGATAATTTAAGTTCACTACAGTTAGTAATTTCCTTAAGCGGCAACGCATTTTATAAAGCAATTTCATAACGCGCAAAAAGTATTCTAAATAACTATGAACAATTAATATACGTGATAACGACGTTTTAGAACTTTTAAATTCACAGAATCGTAACATTTCCCTTAAATACATTGCTTGTGCAATTAATTTAACACTCCATATAAATTATATACATTTATCCAACATAAATTTAACTTTTCTTGTAAACGACTTCTAAAATTTGATTTTGACTTATTGCAGTCACCAATAATTGTGTGATTATCGAAATTTATTTATATATTTTATTCTATTTTAACCTCCTTA
The DNA here is from genome assembly GCA_034510155.1 of Eucriotettix oculatus. Lineage (NCBI taxonomy): Eukaryota > Metazoa > Arthropoda > Insecta > Orthoptera > Tetrigidae > Eucriotettix > Eucriotettix oculatus. The sequence continues at coordinate 63,895,754 of CM067377.1, forward strand.
AATACGTACATTTTTCCGTTTCCTCCCCCTGTCTCTTTTGTTCCTCTGTACATATGTGACACATTGAAATCTCGTATTTTTTACTATACTATATAATCATATGTTTTCATAGTTTTTACAAAACTCATCCGGTTTGTTTACTTGACACTAACTAATAAATGAAAATATTATTTTAGTTTATTACTAAGTTTTGTAGTCTTGTATGTATTTAATCACTTTTCCTGTCATTAACAGACTTGCTGGAAATTTATTACCAACTTGATTGAAGTGCTGCTTAGAAATTGACGGTCAATGATTATTATAAATTACAATAAATTGTAGGAGATATATTATTAATTTTATGTTTTTTTCGCAATCCTCTTTTAAAATTAAACGACATGAGGAACAATTATTAAAATAGTTATATTTTATGAACCATTAAAATCAGGCCGATCTCTACGTTATTTACTTCAATTGATGCAATAGTACGATTTTATTCTGGTAACTTCAAACTATTCTGAAACAGTAGTCAAATGATTCAAAGACATCTGTTCTTACCGCAGTTTTCTTTGAGATACTTATGCTCTCTTGGGTTTGAATGTGTGTTTGAGCAACTGTTGGTTTGGAATCTTCTAGTCTCTGGCCGGGAAGGAGAAATTTGTGTGTTTATTAAATATTATTCAGCAGAAGAATACATTCAATTTGTCAGTCATGAAAAGTAGATAAGATATTTGGTTAAAATAGCGGAAGCATCAAAACCTAAACACTGATTCGTATTAAATTATGGCGGATGTCTCGTAAATATCGCGGAATAGATTGCGAGCGGCGTTAGCGTTTGACAGTTTTTGTCTCTAATCATTTTTATTTTTCGTGGGGCACACTATTGCCAGTTAAAACGATTACTATATTCAGATTCTATATATGAATTCAAAACGGTTTACAGGTGTAGCAACCATATTACTGACATCTACAAATATTCTAACTATACAGACTTATAAACCTCATTAAGTGTTCCTGTACCCATCACAAAATGTGTTCACGTGCACCGTTCATAACTATTATTTTATACTTTGTAAGATTCACAATGAACTAAGAAGTATGCATTTAATTTCATTCAATTATACGGCGAATGCAAAGCTTTATATCGATTTCCCAAGTATGGCTACATATGAATCCGTGGGTTTAAATATTTCTCCCAGCAAACTATTGTTTGTGGTTTTTTAACACACGTTTGGGCATTTTCATGTTTAAAATGCAATTATTAATAGTCACATAAATGACAAAAATAAAGGTAAATGAAAAATTACAATTCCATCATATGAATATTTATACATAAACGACGTTTAGTCATGAAATTAGGGCCTCTTCAGGTACTTTCAATGAAATAATATCAACATCTTCATGGCATAGTATGCACCTTACAATCAATAATAAGAGTATGTAAAAATATAATTATACAAGGTAAGTCAAAATATTGAACCCGATTTCATAACTCTATTTTGTTAAATCTTAATGGACAGCACTCGTAGCGGTAGAAAATAAAACCACTAAAATTTGAGATTTTGTCTTTCTTTGCGCACATCTCACATTACGATACGTTAATTAGATTTCACAGAATAAATTTATGAAATCGGGTCCATCATTTTGAGTTACTTTCTATTATTATATTTTTACATATGTACACGAGTCAAAGACATCTGTGCTTGCGGAAGTTTTCTTTGAGATACTTCTGCTCTCTTGTGTGTTTGAGCAACTGCTGTAGTACATAAGTATCAACGCAATATACAATTTAAATTTGATGTGAATTTGTTTGTATGTCAACTACAACCCTGCTGTTCTTCTCAATGATTAATATATTCGTAGATCGTAGTAAGTTAAGATATCTGTTTCTTAAAGCAAGTAACGTTTACAATGGGGAAACTAGGTACAAGTGATCAAAGGAACTGGAAAGACTCTTCCAGGTATCATGAATAAAGTGAAACATTCTTTCCACGTGGCAAAGAGTACTAGTTTTTTTTAGGCGCTGTTCAACACAATGTTAAATGTTGTGAGCATGTTTTTTGCGTTTGCTCGCTTTGGTGACTACATTCGAGCCAGTCGTTGAAGATGTTAGTCCTGGTTCTCTATAATCTTCCCATGAATATCAGATCGCCCGATACTCAGACAAAGGTGTCATGCATAACTTATGACTCCACGAGCAGACCCACAAATCGCGATCATAATTAGGTATAGCAACTGGTTAAAGTCGTATTAAGCTGAAACAAAACGGATCCTAAATGAAGTCTCATTAGTGAGTGGGTTTATATTGACTTTTGTCTATATACATTTTCTTTTATTAATTTATTTTACGATTATTTGTCTTTAATTATGTACTTTATTTTGTTTATTTTTAATGTGTGACGTATCCTATTTCCTCAATCGCGGATTAATGGAAACAAGAATAAATATAAATCTAAAGAATAAATTAACTTTGTAATTTCCAGCATTGTATTTTTCTTTTAGAAATATTTATTAGTTTCTTTAAAGCAACGGTAACATGATGAATTTTTTTTCCGTTCAAGATGAGATCTAGTAACGCAGCGGAATACATACGAGCAACGGAACGGGAAGCAAAAAATAAGATATTGGCATTTAGGTCGTGCGTTCTGCACAGTAGCTACTAACGACATTATATACACACACACCCTATTCCTTCAGCGGTGATTGATAGTTTTACGACTCAATTCCATTTTTCGCAAGTTCCTCCCCAAAAGGCAGGACGGTAATGCGGAATTAATTGTTGCGCCGTGCGGCTTTGTGGGGGATGCAGCTGGGGGGTCTTTGTTGTGGACCAGTGACGTGTGACACACAGATTAAGACTTGAGTGCGCCGTGGGGGCTGGTTATCGATCATGGTTCGGTCAGCAGCCGTCGACAGGCGCTGTTCGCACCTGCCTGCAGATCCCCATATTTGTATTATACTTGACTAGAAGGGGCGCAAGCCAACACCAAAGGCAAAGCCACTGGGCGTGCTGCCACAAACACCGCTGTGCCGCTCCGCGCCGAGCAACACCGCACCGCGTCCTCACCAAACATCAACGGATTGCCATGGATATCTCTTACGCAATCAATAACGTACTCTCACTTACCTTATTTCATGAATCATTTTTTAAAAACAAAATCTTGGAAGATGAATTAGATTGAATTAATAATGAAGAGACGTCGAGAAATTTTTGAAATAGACAAAAAATGTAAATAACGTTTCACAGATATTTACATAGAAGATATTCCAAAACGTTGCGCTATTCGGTGAAAACGGAGCCGACTTTTTGAATCGTATGGCGGGTCGGTCTACCCGTACCTCATAACAACGCTTAAACTCGAGGATGATCATAACTCCGGGCACAAAACTGCTATTTTATGTAAAATGGTCGGCTTTATGCAATAAGAAGCGAGACTGTTTGTTTTTTTCCATTTACTGATCCAACGTCTCAACGCTGATATTCTCTACCACTTTCTAGTATCCATAAATATTCAATAACTGGCTCCTCCAAAACAGTGCCATTCAGTGCATATTCGGTATGCAGTTGAAGCACATCCTAGTTTTCTGGACTTGTCCCCATACATCTTTTTGCTATGTAAAATAACTGAACTTCGTAATTAAAGTAAACAGCTAAGTTTAAAATGTTATAGTACAAGCATTGAAGACATATATAGTTATAGAGATTCTACAAGCAATTTTAAGACTGATCAAAGAAGCGTCTTTTATGTCCAAAGAAAATTTTTTGGTATCAGAATTTGCTCATCAGAGATTAAACCACTTAGTCTGTCAGTTCATTTGGTCAGTTTCAAACCTAGTTCCTTCTAATGCATTACCGATAAAAATTAATAGTTCTTTCAATGAAAGGATCTAACGTCGTCACGTCGTCTGTCAGTATAATCGTTAACTGTTATTCCTTCCTTGGACTCGGACTATCGGGTCGTCTGCTGACTGTCATCGTAGATGACACATTTATAATTTAGAGTGATACTTGGTCAGTGTATCGAATCTCCAGCAGTCTTAACTCAAGTCTCTGTGACCATGACGCCACAACGTCCAAGCCCATGTCAGGATTCGAACCCGGGACCTCTGGGTTGTGAGCAAGTGAGGACAGCCACTAGAACACAGGAGGTCGGCCGTTAGTCGTTATTAACTATGCTGTAAAAACTGATAAACGACGCGTATTTCGCAACAATGCTACTCTCATTTGTTTACACAAAATTCAGTTGTCATTACTATATATCTGAGCAGAAATATCCGAAACTTAACAGAATACTGAATTTAAGGAAGGAAACTTGTCGATCGGAAGAGCAGTTGAACCTGGATTCTCCGGTTTCCCGACGAAAACTCTACCCACTGAGCTATTCGGGTTGACTCCATGTTGGAACGAAATACCCCAATTCCTAAGGCCCAGATGTCTCAGTGGGTAGAATTTCCGTCAGCAAACCGAAGTCGTTTTCACGGAGACTGGGATTAAGACTGCTGGAGAATCATTACGCTGTCCACGTATCACTCCAAATTCGGAGTGTGTCACGTAAGATGACAGTCCGCAGTCAACCCGGCAGGTCAAGGTTCTCAATGGGCTGCAGAACAAAGTAATAGCAAGAAGAAACCGAGGGACCAGGATTCAACACCCTGGCCGGTTGAATTTTCCCTTCCTTAAATTTGATATACCTAATTTCATAGTCTCTTTGGAGTAACTTAAAAACGCAATAATACTTTCTGAAGTTCAAAAAATGCGTTCTATTGTGTTTCGGCTTTATTTTAAACCACATAAATTGGGTCTGCTAAGTTTTTCGTAACAATGATACTGTTACCGCACGTTGCCTAATGTGTATAAATAGTGATTATACGTGGTCAAAGAACAACCACACATCAGTCGGATGGTCTGTGACCACGGTAACTCATCGCCGGTCAAAGATACGATCACGATTAATACATCTATACCCTCCGAATTCACTCATGTAACACATCCCAATTCTCGTTACAGTGCGCTGGATGAACCCTCTTCCGTAGGAGATAAATCTTTAAAAATAGTTAGGCATTTCCTCGACACAAGCATTACTGTTTCGAAAGTTTTAATTAATGAATATTTAATTTATTAAAAAGTATTCTTTATCTCCCTGCCATTTATGTACTGTCAATATTTCAGTGAATTAGATCCTGTCACATATTTTGCATGGGCCCTGGTTGTTAGTATTCCAGGTACGTTTTGTCAGACTACTACGCATTTGTCACAACTGTATCGCTAGCGTCACCCCTCAGATTCAAAACTTTACAGTGACTGAAGTGGACTTCAAAGTCTTCTACTGAAATTGGTTACACAAAATTGTTTAGTTACCATCTGGTCGGTAAAATAAGTACATGGAATGCGAAGGGAATGGCGCAGTAGAATTTTGGCACTTGGGAAGCTGACTTCTGCCGCATTAACTCAGTAAATTCAGTTTGTTCTTTGCAAGTACAATCAAGGTTTGAACTTTATGAGACTGTAACGCTTTGAATCTCATTTGAGCATGAAATATGACCCTCCTTTCACAACTATTTCACAAACTAAATGTCTTCAACTTTAAGAAACTTTCATCCCTTTCACAACACGAAGCTTACTCCTAAGTGTTTATCCTTGGCTACTGACGAGCTCTGATTTGTGTCTATTCAACATCGTCGTCAAATTATTCCTCCATTCCCCCATCCTCTTCCCTCTAACAGGTTACTTAAGGTTCCACACTTCGCTCCAGTCTCAATTACATTTTTCCATATTTTATACATGCATTTAATCATATAGCTCATTTGACGCTTACTTTAAATTATTTTATACGCAATACGAACCTCAATTAATATACATTCTTGATAACCATAGTTTGTAAAACAGTCACAGTACATGAACCATTACTTTATCATTAATTTATTTAATATTCTCACAATTGCTCTTTTCCTACATTACGCAAGACAATTTATATTATTAACTCCCGTTGTCTTAAATTAGTCTTCACCAACACTTATTATACTCACAATACCCATATTTTCAATATATTTAATTAGTATTCACTGTATTATCTACGCTCATACCTCCTCTAGTCCATTTCCTTTTCAGTGAACAATATTTCATGTTCTACACAATCTATTTATCGAATCTGTGTACGTGACTCTCACAATACCTACTTTATTCCTAAAATTCATTACATTCCCAAAATTTTGATAATTATTAACTAGATCAAGAATCCTTCTGTGAAACATATCACTACATTTCTGTAAAAATTTCTACACCATCCAACTCAACCTCATCTTTAACATGTTTTTATGTTAGTTTTTTTTATTTCCAATTTCTCTTGAAGAAATACATGCTTCTCTTATCTCCAGTACCATGACGGTATATATTATTTTAATGACAGTTACTTACAGTGTCGTGTTTCATCAAGATAGGACAATCACAGGATTGGGTGAGATGTGAATTGGTCGCCGACGTGCGTGAAAGTAGAGGTGCTGAATATTATACGTGAAATGACCCATGAAAGGTTTCGTATGAATACCATTTGTTAATAAACTGAAATTAAAATAACCGTTTCCCTTAAAAGTACTGTCCAAGTCATTTTGAATTAAAGTTTCACAGGTCTGAAAGGTTGTTTGTACGGATTTATTGTGCAACAGAAACCGATACTCCGAGACTGTAAATCACAAGGGAATTTTTACCACGTTTGTTCAATTCCCCTCCATTGCAGGTCCTTGCATTTGAATTGGTGTCTCTACCTGACGTACCAGTGGCTGATTTGTTTCAGGTGTCACCTCCAAAATGAATAGTTTAGTTGTCTAATGGAGATGATGAATGATTGCCAACGAAGGTACTGCGATCGTCATTATTGGTCAAAGTAAAGCTATAAGTGGATGTTGAGACTCTGTCACTGTTGAATTGTTGTAGTTGTCAAGACGAACGCAGTATGAATTGATAAATTTAGCTCCATCCTTGTAAAGTATATTCAAGGCAATGTATAGTTTCATTGACTTTGTTCCAATGGTGGCTGGTATCTCAAGCAATAGATGCATAAAAAACGACTATATATTTTAGAATAATATCATTTCACTAACCTCGTCTTATGAATCATTCCTGTTTGTTTTTTCCAGGTAAAGATTTGGTTCCAGAATCGACGAATGAAGTGGCGTAATTCGAAAGAACGGGAACTGCTGGCAAGCGGCGGCTCTCGAGAACAAACGCTCCCGAACAAGAACAACCCCCACCCGGACCTGAGCGACGCGGAGGCGGACCGTCCGCGTCTGGAGCTGTCGCCGCCCCCGCAGGCCGCCCCCGTCCCCTCGCTTCTGCCCGACGAAGAGCTCACGCCGCCGGAGGACGACGACGAGGACGACGAGGAGATCAACGTCACGTGACGACGGCGGCGATGAGCTAGACCACGCACAGGCTGTGGCTACCTTCTATTTTGCACTCGTGTTAAAAATTGCTTAACCAAGAGAAACCGGTCCGTTTACAGGAACGATTATCCGCATCCTTAATGCAATTATACTTTTGAGAGAAATTGTGATAGGCCCGAAATGGTCACCATTTTCTTTCGCGATTTTAGCGAGAACGTGAGGACTTCCTTGAAAAAAATATATATTAATGTACCTTAATGCAGTCAACTGTAAAATTCAGTTTCAAGCTTTATAACCGTACTTAGATATCCGAAACGACGACGCTGTAAATAAGACATAAAATGGGACTCTAGTCTTTCAACGAAGAATCGAATTGCAAGATGGAAACACGATATAGTGTTTGGAAGAATTTGTGAAAGAAATCCGTTGTGGTGGCGAAGAAGCTCCATAACTTCGATTTATTTTATCGTATATTTTCTCTTGTGCCTACCTCAGATTTTCGTGGTACTTAAAAGTATCTCTTGACCTGCAAATGAACGTGATCCTTGTTTGGAACCTGCTGTACATACTTAGCATAGTCTGTAACTTATTCTCGCATTGTATATTTGAATCGAAATAAACTATATACCAGAAAAAATCTCAGAAACCATTGTCTAACAAGTTTTTCTTCTGTGACTGTGTACTGTACCATTTTACAATTCTTTTCAATTTCTTTGTCAACACAAGAAATTTGTGTTATTTGAAATTAAGTTTTGGTAAAAGCTTGATAGTTGCAACATATAAGAGAGTTAAATCACAAACGAATTATGGAAATTTCACGTCACTATAATAAGTCTGTTAAAAATATTTTTTAGTGAAATGATAATCGCTGAATATCAGCACTTGTTTTCTTTCTCGCCGAGCGATTGTTATTTACAAATTGTTATTAATGCTTAATAATAGTATAATCATTGATGCATTAAGATTGTGACGTGATTTTTGTTCATATTAAAATGTAAAAATTTTAATGTGTAATTCCGCTCGTTAAAATAAACTTACAAGTCCCTTTTTTCATCGGTAATAGGTCTACATTTATTGGTTACAGCGGAAGGGAAAAAAGTCGTATATTATGGATTAAGATTTTATTCTAGAAAGTTGTCTTAATGAGTAGCAGTAATTGATTATGAAAATCAATCACACTAAAAACATAAAACGACTGTTGTTTTTGCAATATTCGGGAAGTAGTACCTTCAGCTTTCAGAACAGAGAGCACCATAAAATGTAATTCGTTTAAGTCAGAATAAAAAGAAACAAAACCGTGTCTTAAGTAACATACGAATTAAGCCCAGCTCGTTTCTGTTTTATACGCTTCGCAATTACATGGCGCCCTCAGCTCCTCAACTAACTCACCCCTCTGTCCGACGACTTGATTCTCATCTGTTCTTGCAAGATGGTGTCGGCTGCAGAGGACGCCATTTTCATATCCATGAAATTATGGCCGCTCCATTTGCATGTTAAATCCATCCGTTATTTCATAACGACTTTAACGACCTCCAGGGGCCACAGCTGCTATTAGAATATAAACGCAACGCACAGCGCCCTTTTGTTTTTAATAATACAGTCGAGAGCGAGCAAGTGGAGATTACGCCCCATAAAATGTGTTTCTGAGGACTGGAAGGAGGAAAGACTATAAACAGTACGGAGCAATAACTTATAGATGTGTGTATATAACAGAAATGAAGATGGCGATGTAAGGTGCCTGCCATCGACGAGACGGGTTTATTTTATGTGCTCGGATTTATTAACATTGCCGTTTATTTAAAAGGTGTTATGACTCTCATGCGTTAGAGTAGCCTACACGGATGTATTTTATCATTATATGACACCATTTTATACTGATTTGGCGTACAAATTTGCAATTCACATGTTGACGCACGAGTGTTATCCTCCAATTTATAACAATAAGAATACAATTTATCACAGATTATTTACTCATTAAACTTATCATCGTATTCATTAGCGTAATAGAACATAAAAAGAAACAGAAAGCAGTTTCAACATTAACTTAGAAAGCAGATTCTAAACAATCGATGTGTCAGTTCGCAAAATTTACTATCACTTACGGCGTCTGTTCCCACCATGTATAAACTTTGTATTGGTCCACTATTCTTGTACGGTGAAAATTTTCAATTCAGGACATTGAGGAATTATAAAAGTCATCTTAGAACAGTTTGTGTTCAATCAATAATGGGACATTACTCAGTATTGTATAGTTGCATGAAAAACTTATTTACTCTTTCAATTAAAACAAAATTGTACAGAAGCTTTCAATATTAGCCAAATTCTGGATAAACAGTTATTGGGTTTCCACCCGTGTTAAATGAAGAGAAAGGTGGCAGAGTACGCCACCGAAACGTCGTGGCTTAAGCTTCATTTAATCCGGGCGGAAACCCAAGAACTGTTTATCTAGAAAATCCACCGGGAAAATCTTTGATTAGCTATATTCATCTCAAATATAAAATGTAATATCAGGATTCAGAATTAGTGATTGGGACCATCCTTTATAAGTGATAAGTGAAAGATCGTTTCACTTAACAGTGTGTGATAAACTTGGGTCTCAATGACTAATTTTCAATTCCTGTTTTACAATCATGAATTTGGCTGATGTTGAAAGCTTCTATTTAATTTTGTTTCAATTGAAGTGCTATATAATTGAGTTTTCAACGATTTATAATTGATAAGCAGAAAAAAATCAATATTTTATTTACTTCTCATGACAGTATATAACCAAACAAGTGATTCTAAATTTGAATCCTTAGCGCTGAGGAAGTTGTAATTACTAGGTCAGACACGAAGCAGTGTGGATGCGTTTTTGTTCAGACAAATGGTGTTAGTTTCATAGTCACTGACTAAATTTATCCGATCTCTTTCCTTCTTGGAAAAATTAGACAAGGCAATAAAAATTTTGAATTTGAAATAATTAAAGTGAAACTGAGTAAAGAAAGTACCGGATATTTATTTATAAAACAAAAGGGGATTTTTCTTCATAAATGACGCTAGAGGTAATTCGCTTGCTATTTGCTACGACAGATGTTTTTAAAACAATATAACAGAATGGAAACAATAAAAATCACCACACAAGACTATATCAATTTACGTATATCATTTACAAAATGTGAAAAACCTATATAAATTCCAGTAATTTCTAAGAAGGAAACCTTTATTTATTCACATCAACTATATAAAAAATAAATAAAAAGAATCTTTTGGACACCTGACCCATAGTTATCTGCAATCCGTAACACAAATATTACGACATGGTCAATCACAACAAATATCTACATTTTTTATAAAATAAAATTGTTTAATTAGAAAAATAGACAAGTGTTTATTTTGAATGATGTTTAGTCTGTAGTTGTAGTATACACACACCAAGGTACAGGTGTGATATAAGCCGTTATTACAAGCTGTGAACCTCAGTGTGTAAACAACGGTAAATCCATAATGTTAAGTGACCATTTAAGGTAACAAATTGTCAAGTTTTTTTTTAAAATGCGAATACGTATTATGATTGACCAAGTTGTAATATTTTTGTAACGTATTGCAGATGACTGTGGACCAGGTGTCATTTCTTTTATACAGTTGATGTAAAGAAATAAAGATTTTCTTCTTTGAAATTACTGGACTTTAAGTAGTTTTTTTAACAATTTGTAAAATAACGGAATATTATTATTTTCCAGATATTTTATTGTCAATCATTATCTTATACCTCAAATTACAACCCCACACAGTCACCAGCGTTATTCAGGCAATTGTCGTAACAAGAAACCAGTTTCTGTGTGTCTTCATCAAAGAAAGGTCCCGCCTGTGATCTCAGACGACCGACCACGCCGCGGCTCATCGTACACATTTTCACGACCTTCGTTAAACTCTCTAATCTATTTCTTCATCATTATTGCTGTGTTATACATCACACACAATTGCTGAATAATGTTTGCTCGAGTAACATTTCTTGCATTCAGGGAACGTATCACTGATCTGATTTCACAGTCGGCGAGGCGTTGAATGTTTTTGAACATTTCGAATAGCTCTAACAAAACGAAAACACGAAGTGACGATGCTTCACAGTGGGGTCCGCCAGTAACAATATAATAAGAATTTTATAGAAATAGTAAACATTCTGCCAGGTTTAGTTCTGGGGTTTTCCGTAACTATTCTCTGCAAGAACCATTTCACTATCCACCTCTTGCACCTAGTACTTTCAAAACCAACAGCTGCTTGAGGATCCTCTTCCCCAAATGTATAACTTCTTTACTACATTATGAACTAAATACCTCTTACATGTTGGGAACATTGTTCTCTATTATACAGTCTGTAAACGGAGAGTTAGATACTGTATTTTACATTCGTCATTTCTTAAGTTTTATGCTATATAAAAAATTTGCGCGGTCCCTAAAATGCAGCAACTTTCTACATTTATATACTGTTTCTGATAGACATCTGTATAAGAACAAGAAGCGAAAATTATTATTCACACTCAGCGAAAAATTCTTCATAGACGTGTACGTTATTCTACGTATTGATTTTATTCATAAATATCCCACGATATATTAAAATTTGAAAAATCACATGAGGACGAAACGTCATATTTGTCTATCAGTAATAACCGCGACATCTTTTCTTGCACGAGCAGGATTGCTGATGTAACCAGATCATACGAAAGTAATTGTCGTGTCGGAATTGATTTCATGTGCTTTTTGAAACTTGAATTACGTTTTTTATATTTTATTTTCCCACTCTGTGTAAAAACAAGGCTTGGAAGTCAACGTATTTGTGACTTAACGACCTTTTTGTGCCAAAACCACAAATCTGAAAATCGTTCAACAAAAAACAATTATTCATACAATTTGTTTTTTTTTAAATACAAGCTAATTTTCTTTCCGGAAGCCAACACTTCGTGTGTCGATGTAGTGCCTTTCACTAAAATCTTTGTTCATGTGAGTCTCTGTTGACTGAAGCATTACCAGAACATCACTGCGCACATTCAACAATTTGATTACAAAAATCCTTATCAAAACAATCATGTCCATTTTCGAGTGGTTATATTCCACAAATACCTTCATCAGAGAAAATTGTGTACTCTTGCAAAGACAGACGCCTTCATATTGAACGGTGGATGTGCTGACAATTCGTCTTTCATTACAATCTTATTTTGCTAAGACTTTTGCAGACGCAAATAATAAACGGCTGATTAACAGTTGGGAATTAACAATACTGTAACGTATTTGGGGTTTAATCTGGTTTAATAAACATTTTAATGGGCTTTGTAACATGGATTGCCAACAGTGATTTTAAAGCATTAGCATATTAATAAACTAAACTATATCACAAAAAATAAATAATTATCAAAATATGAATAAATTTTCATAATCTAAAATTTAGCATAGCTCTTGGAAAATTAACAAAAACTTGTCAACTCCCAGAGGGAGAATCTGTGAGAGATCATTGATTTTATTGATGCTTACAATCAGCGCTTTCTGCAATATTATTCCTTCTTCCTTGTTGACTAACGACCTTGATACAGCTCATGCAGTGAATTTTGAGCACTTCTAAATGTACCTATGATTTTATCCATCTCATAATATTGGTCACTATTTTCTTCTACTTCATTCTCAACCAATACGATGAGCTATTCAAGTATTGTTATAAGCAAACTGCGTTGCTTACGATCCAGTCGTACACAGTCTTTTTTAGTTTTCCTCCATCACCTTCCCCAGACGCCCACATTAATAAATGAAACAGTAAATAATAAATTCGTAGACGTGTAGACTATAACTTTATATAAAGAGGTTTTAGATAATATGATTTATGATAATCAGAAACAAAAATAAATATTCCAAAATAATAAACCTTTTCACTGTATATTTTATCATGGCAATCAAAATATATTGGGCTCAACATAATTATGAAGAGAACCAATATCTTAGTCCATTTGATAACATACAAAAAAGGAAATTATAATGTGATTTGACAGTTAGCAAAAGAGAGAATGCTGATTCGTAAAAGTTAGCATTTTGAACCTTTGAGGGTATCTTGGGTCATGGGGTTGAAAAACGTCCACCTGCAACACAGGTATCGGAATGTGACCGCAACTGGACAACGAATACGGCCATTTTCATATAAATATGTCTGTAACAATGTTTTGAAAATTTTGAGATTTTGTTTACTTTTCTAGAAAATCCTGACTAACTATTTAAACAAATTTTGAGAATGGCAGAAACTTCAGCAGCGTCGTAAGACTCACTGACTTCTCTCTCTATACACAAGGAAGGGAAGTCTCTAACCATAATACAAAAGGGTGTACATTACAATGCTATTAGCATATTTAATAAACTTCCCACCTCCATTAAACAATTAAAAATAAATCCAAACAAGTTCAAATATGAACTAACTAAGTTCTTACTAAGCCACTCCTTCTACTCTGTTGAGGAATTTATGAAGCTGAATGTATCATAGGGTAGATATTTATAATTATGTAAGAACATTATTAAAAAAAAATAGAACACTAATTGTAAAAATATTTATCAATTTTATATATAAGGTACAAATTGTATGTCTCCTGTATAGAACTTAAGAAAATCTTATTATAAGTTAAAAGTAATCAATAGTTACAGTATATTCTAATATTAATAAAGCAACCTATGTAAAATCTCTGACTCGTTCCACATCCTTGAAGCTTGTGCTTCTCTATAGGATTTATGGAATATGATTTTATACTTATACTTATACTTCTATAGCCTCTGAGCAGGTAGTCCCGGATGCATAACTCTTTGGCCAACTATTCTCTTGTGACGCTGCCACATAGCTAACTCCTCTCATTCTCTTCTATACAACTCGTCACCTTGGTGAAAATAGATCCGCCCTCCAGATACAATGTTTTTAACGACTTTGTCAAATGAGAAAACCATTTTCTAACACCAGAGTTCTTTGATACGGAACAACACATCTTCCTCCAGAAATATGAAACCCTGTGTCATAAAATATTCACACTTCCAGAATTGTGGCAGCAGAAAAATGCTCCTTGAAGAAATTTATGAGCCTTTAGGCATGGTCGTCGGCTACGTTAATCCCATCACAGGAAACCGGTGGATGGGGTTTGTTTCCACCAATATCCTCCTATACCTGGCGAGCAACAAACGCAGCCAGTCATTTGCGCGGGAATTTTGGTTTCACAAGATTATTAAAAAAAATAACCCACCATTTAACTTACTACGCCTACGTAGAGCTACAAGAATAATTATAAATGCTTGAAACTATTACATATTAGTAAATTTTTTAAATAAAACGCTCTCTAGTATTTTCGGGAAATTATGCTACGAGAACTACGTGTTCAAAGTCAGGTAAGAAATATTTGCATTTGGCAGGAGTGATGACATACATAGCAATGCAGCTGATATCAATCAGTTCTATCAATGACGAATATAACGTATTCATTTTAAACAAATCTCAAAACATATCAGCCTGAATATACAATTGATTTTCGACGTCGACAACAGAAGAGTTTATCGGCTAGGATCCAGTGAAATCAGCGACATGGGAACGTGAAAGATTTGGAAGAAGTTTCGTTCACCTTTGGCAAAATTTCCAAAATCCCAGTAGCAATCTCAGAATAGAGTGGCATATGATCAGTGGAGGAAGTGGACAGCCCGACGTCTTCAATAAGACTCATGGGGACAATTATTCACGCAGCTAAATGCTTTGTTGGTCCTAGACACGAGACTAAAGAGCAGATACTACCAAGTCTATGAAACTGTTAGTTTTGAACCCTGAAATTAGAAATATCATGCTTTGCAAAGTAAATAAATAAAATTCTTCTTCTTCTTTGGCTTTTCCCCTTTTACAGGTTTGCCGTCTTCAATTTCCATTTCTGTCTGTCGTTACAATCTCCCTCTTCCAAATTCCTATCTACCATTATGGTTTTCACATGGGTTTTCTACTTTAATCTGGGTCTGCCCCGTTTATTTTTTCCAGGAGGTGACCATTGGTATATTTCTTTTGGCTATCTTTCGTTTTCCATTCTTTCTACATGACCATACCATTTATGGGTTTGATTTTCAATCCCTTTAACAACGGACGTAGTTACATTCATTTCTTTCCAAAGGAGCTCATTTCTAATTTTATCCTGCCTTGTTTTTTGAAGACTTCTCCTCAGATAATCGAATTCTACTGTTCTAATTTTGTATATATATTTTTGTAATTCTGTCAGGGGCCATGTTTCACTTTCATAACATAGAATTTTCTGTATTATGCTCTTATATGCCTTGATTTCTGTTTCCTTTGTTAAATTTTTGTTCCCAATTATTCGGTATAGAGTCTTGGTAGCATTCTTTGTCATCACTCTCACATGTTCCTACATTTGTAATTATTGGCCTCAAGTATTTAAAAAATTCACTTTATTTTATTTTTCCTGTTTCGAGTGTTATGTCTTCCCCGCATTTTCCTAGACACATGTATTCTACCTTCTGCAAATTTATGTTCAGTCCCCATTTTTTATATTCTTCCATGAGCTTGTATGTCATATCCTCTTCATCTCCTGCAAATATTACGGCGAACAACAATGAATGTAGTGTTTATCTCCTATAGGAATACCCATTCCAGAGCATTTTTATACCATAATTTAAGTGCCTGATCCAAATAAATATTAAAAAGTGTCGATAAAAACTGCATCCCTGCTTATCCACACTAATTCTTCTGTTAGTTTATTCTGTATTTTAACTTTGGCTTTTGTATTATAAAAAGGTTCTCCTAACAATATTAATCCATTTATCGTGGATATTCATATTTCTTATTGCCGACCATAATAAATGTTGAGGGATAATATCATAAGCCTTCTCAAAATCAATAAAAGTCATACGTAGTTCTTGATGTTTAGTTAGCATCTTCTCTTGTAGTTGTCTAATACAGAATATATTATGAATGCATGATCTTCCACTCCGGAAACCACTTTGTTCCTCTCTTATTTGGCCTATTGTCTCATTCATTTTAAAATTTATAATTTTACTAAAAATTTTCGCTGTCGAAGCGAGTTAGAACACATTTTTATCACCTTTTTTAAAACTAGGGGTGATATATGATATATTCCAATCATAATGAATATCGTCTCCAGTTTAAATATTTTCTTTAAAAAGGTTACTAACATTCCCCCTCCATATTTCAGAAGTTCTGTTTGAATATTTCCTGGTCCTGGTGCTCTCCCATTTTTGTCTCAGAGCTTTTTTTTACATCTTCTTCTGTTATTTCTGGAGTGTCGGTCTTATATTCTACATCATCTCTTGAAATTTAAACTCATTTCTATTTTCCTGAAGTAGATCTGTATAGATTTAGATTTAGATTTATTGTTGTTTACATTAATCCTCGATTGAGGAAATAGGATACGTCATACATTAAAAATTAAAAATGAACAAAATAAAGTAAATAATTAAAGACAAATAAACTTAAAATAAATTAGTAAAAGAAAGTGTATATAGACAAAAGTCAATATAAACACAACACGGACACACACTAGGAAACACAAACAAGCACACACTGAGGAACACGCAATGGAGTTTTAACTACTTGGAGCTCTGCGACCAGGAAACTGTCCTTCCGTCGTAGCTCCAGGAAATACATGAAACAAACAAACAAAAGAGCAGAAAAAACTGAATAGAAATTTTAAGATATGTGATGTGCTATTTTATAAGGCAGCTCATTCAACACTTTTTGCAGGAACCTTGATTTAAATACTAGAAGGACGATTAAGAATATCCTGTACCGAGTAAAACGCGCCATTTAAAAGAATAGTTTTACTCTGCTTCACAAAGCTTTTGTAGGTACTATTTTTAACCTCTGGCGGAAGGCTGTTGTATAAAATTATCCCGGTATTGTGAATACTTTTCTGATGTAGAGCAAGGCGATGCTTGTCCGACCTTAGAGCTGAGCGATTTCTAGTCGCGTATTCATGAAACTCGCCATTTGTTTGAAACAAATTAGTGTTTCGCTTTAAAAACTTTAATATTTCATAAATATATACGCTTGGTAAAGTATTTGCAAACTTTTGAAGAAAGGTTTGCAACTCGATCTAGAATTCTTGCTAGAAAGTATTCTAATTGCATGCTTTTGCAACTTAAATATTTCATTGCTCCTGGAGCAGTTTCCCCAATTAGAGATGCCATAGCTCATAATTGAATGAAAATACGCGAAATAAACCATTTTGACGTACTTTGTGTCAACGTATTGCATTAGTGTTCTGAGAGAATAACAAGCTGAACTTAGTTTTCCGGCAAGCAGATCTATATGGTCATTCCACTTTAATTTATCGTCAATACGAAGGCCGAGGAAAGGTGCATTAGCTGAGAACTTGTCTACTGGTCTATTCCTAGCATCAGCACTAAACTGAACTAACTTAGTCTTATCTAGGTTGAGGGATAATTTATTCACGTTAAACCAAATATTTAGACCATTCAGATTATCTAAGTTTTTATCTGCAATAATTATATTTGTATCATCCGCGTAGAGAATCGATTTTAGAGGATTTACGTATCCTGGAAGATCGTTTATGTACAGAATAAAAAGTAAAGGCCCAAGAATTGATCCTCGAGGAACTCCACATGTAATAAATTCACAATCGGATAAGTGAAATTGACCGTCTTTGGTTTCAATTACTACTTGCTGTTTGCGGTTTGTAAGATACGATCTTAGTAAAAGTGACGTATTTCCCCGAATTCCATAATATTCCATCTTTTTTATTAATATTTGGTGATCTACGGTGTCGAAAGCCTTAGAGAGGTCAGCAAAAATGCCAGCTACCTTCAGTCCTTCATCCAATGAATTCTGGATATTTTGAATGAAGTCGTACATTGCGCTATCTGTGGACTTTCCTTTAAGGAAGCCATGCTGCGCTGTTGATAAAATCTTATATTTATTCAGGAAATTAATTAATCTAATATGAATTATTTTTTCAAATATTTTAGAGAAAATAGGAAGGAGAGAAATGGGCCTGTAATTGGATATATCAGATGGCGATCCTTTCTTAAACAGGGGAATTACTTTGGCTATTTATAATGTTGTTACTATTCTAATAGTCTTATTAGCTGAATATTAATTATTTTCTTTCTTTTTTCCTAAGATTTTTTAATACTCTTCAAGCTTCTGTAGATCTAGCGTATCAAATCGAGTGGTCTTTATTCGAGCATATATTATCACAGTATTCATTTTTTGCTCTTCTTACTTCTTTGTCTTACGTTTCAAAAAACTATATTCAGTGCGTGATGCTATTGAGTGATCCGACAACCATTTCATTCTCGCCTTCTTTTTCTCTTCTACTAATTTTCTGATATCTTGGTTAAACCATTCTTTATTTCTTCTATATTCCGAATTTTCTGTTCCGATCATACATTTCTGATGCAGTGTAATTTAAGTTTAAATGAAGTTTTTGCCTTAATCTTGTTTGAAAAAGATAGATAGATAGATTTATTAGTTCCGTTAGTCCTCAGATGAGGAAATAGGACAAGTCAAATTAATATAAAAAACATGAGATAGACATACATAAATATAGTAAATACTAACAATCATAAACATTAATGATATACAATAATTAACTTAACTACAAAATATTTCATGAAACAAGAAAACTTAGAATTTATACCAAAATTATTAAATAAGAGTTATTAATTTCACTTGTAACACTGCACATCACATCACAATGCACTTCTTCTCCTGAAGAACACATGTCGTAGTTGAGGGCAGTGACTGGACATCTCGTGCGGTCCACATGAAATAAACAATTTTGAAGTATTAGTGGCATAAATGTACAATACGGTTTTATATTGCAGTCCATAGAACCAGTATTTTCTAGGGAACTAAAGAGCATTAGGTTGAGGCCGATTTGTAAATTCATTGACAGAGTAATACGCGCCTTTAATTAGAAAAAATTTGCATTTCCTCATAAATACATTGTAATTGTTAATGCTTTAAATGCTAATAGGAAGGGAATTGAATAACTTTATTCCCGAATAATGAATGCTTTTTTCAACAAGTGAGAGATGATGTAGAGCTGCGCGATTTCTGGTCTCATAATTATGGAAATCTCCGTTCCTATCAAATAGATTTAAATTACGTTTTACATATTTGAGAGTCTCAAAGATATAAGTACAAGGAAATGTTAAAATTTCAAGAGCTTTAAAGAGTGGTCTACAGCTTTCTCTATAACTTTTGCCACATAGTATACGGATCGCACGTTTCTGTAATTTGAAAATTTCCGTAGACCGAGAAGCAAGTCCCCAACTCGTAATACCGTAGCACATATTAGTGTGGAAATAAGCATAATATACAGATTTTCCCGTTAACGTATCTACTTGTTGCATTAATCTAAGGGAGTAACAGACTGAACTGAGTTTACCGTAACTTCCTCCGCGCTAAGGATTCAAATTTAGAATCACTTGTTTGGTTATATACTGTCATGAGAAGTAAATAAAATATTGATTTTTTCTGTATACTCTGACATCTCGTTTTTGTTTAACAATTATATAATCAATTATGGATTTTTGTTGGTTGTTCGTATGTGTATTTATGTATTTCTCGGTGTTGGAAAAAACTATTCATTATCATATACCCATGTTGTTTATATAGGGTTATTAATCTATCTCCGTTATCATTTGTTACTCTTTCATCCTACTTCCCACTCTACTATTGAAATTTCCCGTTATTATTACTTCTTGATGTGTGCTTATTTTCTCCAATAGTTCCGACAATTTATCAAAAAAATAATTTTTTTCTGTAATTGATGCATTCTCGTTCATTGCATATATTCCTATTATTATAATATCTATTTAACAAATTTGAGATTTAGTTTAATTAGTTTTTCATCAATTTATTCCCAGGATATTATATATTTTTCCCACTTACTTTTTATCAGAATGGATACTCCTTTTTTAGCTCTACGACTTTTTTACACTCCTCTCCAAATACGTGTATAATCTCCTAATTTTTCCTGTTCCTTCCCTTTCTTTTTTGTTTCAGATAACACAATTATATCTCCATTCATTGTTTAATTTCGTCCATTACTTCCTGTTCTTTAGTATTCAGGCCCTGAACATTCCATGTTCCAATAGAAAGAGTCCGTTTCCGTGGCTTAGGTCTGATATATTTAAATCTATCCGGCTTTGTATTATTGAAGAACGTAGCAATTGCTGTTTTTATACCCTTTGCTCCCCAATAAATGAAATAATAATGTTAATTAGAATCTCATGTAAATATATTACAAATTATATGGTCAAGTTCCGACCTCCTGTGGTCTAGTATCTAGCGTCGCTGCCTCGCAACACAGAGTTCCCGGGTTCGAATCCTGGCACGAGCTTGGATGTTTGTGCCGTCATGGTCACGAAGACCGGTGTTAAGACTGCTGGAGAATCGATACTCTGACCACGTATCACTCCAAATTCGGATGTGCCCTGCAAGATGAATCCGCAGTCGACCCGGTAGGCCAAGGCAGAGCTGAGGTAGAAGAAGAAGAAGAATGTGGTGAAGTGAATATATTTATACAATATACTTTCTACTATCCTTTGCGACCCAGAAAATGAAACTATATACAAGACTACCACCTCTAGAGACGTTGATTGAGGTGGTGGATAAATTAAACTATGCAAAAACGGCCGATATTTTCATGAAATAATTATTTTTCGTGGTCAATTGCTTCTATAGAGTCTACTCCCTCCCAATGCTATTTCAGCTTCATTTCAACCCCATTCATAATTGGAGGACAGTATCCAAAAAAGTGGGGGTGGAGAGGCTTCACATAAATATAACAAGAAAATAATCGAGATTGGTGTCGAACCAGTGTTGCGAGAGGCCCAGAGTTTAATTATGTCATTTTACATGCTGGTTAAGTTTCAGTTCAGTCCAAGCTTGGGGACTGGGTTGGAAGAGAGTGAAAGGCAATAACGGGAAATGAACAGAGATTAGTGTCTATTTCTAAGTTTTGGAAATCACTGAGTTTAATTTTGGCATTCAACATGCAACTTAGTTTGTACTTCACCACCCAATGGGGAAAGAGGAGCAAGTGTGCATAAACGTCTACCACTTGTTTCCTAACAGACACTAGATGATTAAAAAGCTCAATAACCTATAATAACTCTTACGGTATTAGATTACCAGGACTATATTTTAGTCTCTTAAGATACCGGGAAAAGTTTTGTCGCTCTTATGATATCGGAATTGCTTTAGACATTCTGATGGACCGGAAATATTTTAGTCTCTTTTAATGCTTATGCAATTACGGCCCGTGAAGTTTTGTTAACTCTTTACCGGGAACATTTTTGATACTTTTTGTGTCTTTCAGGATACCGGTACTGTGGCTATGATAAAATTTAAGTTCCTTCAGCTATGGTACGGCAGGAAGCGAGAAAATGTAAATATTTAAATATTTGACGATCTCGAGACAGGTATCGAATTCATACTGTCAGGACTAATATAATTAAATACCTAGGCAACGCCGGGCACCAAGCTATTGATGTAATATATTTTTGTTACAATATATTTGAATAACATAAATACTTTTCACACGATTTAATTTGAATAAACAACTGTTAATATTAACGAAAATCTTTCTTAATATAACCCTATAATAATTATCTGTGGAGTAACAATGTTTAGAGAACCATAATTGAAATATGATACATGTTTTATTTATTAATAGTTGATAATTAAGGAGAGAATAGATAAACAAAATTAAATATTAAAACATAAAGTAAAAAACGTTTCTGCAAACTTGTTTTCGCCAGATATCAAAAATCAAAGAAACTTTATTAAGAACAACACGCAGTCCAAAACAGGCATCTATTACTTTTGTTATCAAAACGTTGTCTGATATTTATTTCAGAACTGAATTTTGTTTGCTTATTCTTTATCTATTTGTTATTAATCATGCGGCTAACAGGTTTTTACATTAACAAAATGTAGGTATATTTGCAGAACTATTTTTGTATCACGGTTAAAAGTGTCCAAGGAATATCTTTACTCAACCCAGTGTGATATCTTTGTTGCAGCTTTCTGCTGTTCTGTCAAAAGAATGACTCAATAAGGTCAAGGATAACTGTTTCCAGAATTCACTTTTCCAAATAAAACAATGGACGCTGCCGTACAAACAGAAATGTCAAATGAGACTCCTCTAAATATTTTTGATAGGTCTATAACTGCAAGTATGAAATTGATTATGAAACAGAAAATACCTTTCATTAACGTTTTTATGCCTTAGATTGAATGCAGTGTAATTTTGTCATTTTCTTTAATTAAATACTACTTGTTCTCTACTGTTTTTTTTAAATTTTATAGTAATTTTATCCGTATATTTCTGAATTTGGAATGTGATATGTTAAACTATATTATCCAAAAATATAGAAGGAAAATTATTTTGATTTATTTTGTCTACGAATTATTTGTAATGCATGTTATATATTTAACTTTTATATATGATTGTAAGTTTATGAATTATATTCTGAATATGATTTTGAACTTAGGGTAGTATACTTTTTAATTATG
This sequence comes from Eucriotettix oculatus, assembly GCA_034510155.1. NCBI lineage: Eukaryota > Metazoa > Arthropoda > Insecta > Orthoptera > Tetrigidae > Eucriotettix > Eucriotettix oculatus. The sequence goes on from CM067377.1 coordinate 63,918,665, forward strand.
TTGTGACAAATGATGCAACCAAATCATTACCATCCTCTCCTTATTTTGTATGTTGTGGTATTATATGGAAATGTATGTTTCTTGGTGTGTGTTCCAGTTAAGTTTACTGTTGAAGATTATGGTTGGTATATTCTGGGTGTTATAATATTAACATTATATGCTTGGAGTAAGATTAAACCCCTATATGAAAAATGGATTAAGGCTAAAGAAGATAATGAGTTTTACTCAAGATATCATAAAGGTGAGCTATCCTAAAATCAGCTAGTTTAAACTTGTTTTTTATACTTAATTTTTCTCACATAGTGAACTTACGAATATTTCATACATTTACTAATTCGTTATAAGTACAAAACTAATATTTGCAGGAAACTTGTTAAAAGTGTACTGTTGAATAATATAGTCATTACATAAAATTGTTTAATCATTTTCAGATCCAGATTTATATCAGGCTAGAATAGCTTCACAAGAAGCTGCTCGCTTACGAATGCAGGAAAAGTATTATGCAGATGCAGCAGTAGCAGAAGAGAAAAGGAAAATAGTAAGTTTAATTGTCATTATGATGTTATTGACATATGACTCACATTAGTCAAAACTTGCTAATTATAAATGTATCTTTAAAACTATTATCTATAATTATGTGTATTTGACATAATTATGGATCTTTTAATTCAGTCCTATATTTACATTTTTTGTTATGACTGTTACCTAGTGTAAACTTATTACTAATAATAAATTATTTAGTTCTTTAATTATAACAGATTTCCTAAAAACAATCCACTTGTATAATCAACTTGCGCTAAAGACAAGTTATACCACATAATGTTCCTTCGTGTTAGAAGAAATATTGAAAAAATATATTTTTATCTGCATCAGTCATCATTATTCATATTTCTTTATCCAAATACCACGGGATTTTCCTTTGATGACATACAATACAAGAAATATATATACACAATTAGTTATTTTATAATTTGAATGTATCAAACCATGGTTTAAAGAAGTTAAATTATTTGTCAAAATATAATTAAAGGAAGGAGATACATGTCAAATTAAACAGCAAAATTTGTAAAAGTATTTTATGTCAATATAATCACAAGTTATAAATATAATTTTGTTTTGAATTTAAAAGTATTTTTTTTTTCAAAATAATGAAAACTATTTGCATAGATGGAGCAAAAGAAACGAGAGGAGTTCATTGAACATCATACAGGAATATCTAGTGGCTATCGGCTTGGTGATCCTGAGTCCAGCTCTCAACAACGCAATGAATCTACCACTAAGAAAAAATCATTGAGACCAAGTAAGTTTCTCTTATGTTAAAATAAATTTGGATGGCTATTAATTCAAAATTGAAGTATGTTAGGAAAACATTAATAAAGAGCTAATAAAGTGTGTATTTGGAGTTCCATATTTTTTGCAGATTAAATTTGCTATCTATTGTATGAGCAAACAGACCTGCTTTAGTTATCTAATTGCCTAATGTTTGTGATTTAAATGTAAACCATTTGTGTGAAAAATTTTGTCATTTTTTGTCTACAAGGATTTAAAAAGTATGTAATTTTTCAAAACAGGTTCATAATGGAACAGTTAAACAAGTAAATAGTATTTTATTATAATCGCCAGGAACTTTCTTGTAAAACCAACTCATACCTTTGCCAGTGCTTTTTTAACATGAGGGTGATTTTGAAACAGGCAACTTTCCCTTTAATAGCATAGGAAGGGAATAGAAAAGAGGAAGGGGGTTGGAAGCTAGCTAAGGGTTGACTAGGGCCCCCAGGCTATAGTTTAATGATCCTACCTGGTGATTCATCTGAAAGAGATGCTGGGTTGGGCTATTGAGTACTATTTTCATGTTCTTCCAAGTGACTGGAGATGAGTTTGCTGTATTCCCTTTTCCGTATCTCCACCAGTTTTAGGAGGCAGTTGGCCAACTGATCCAACGGGATCAATGGACGACTCCTGCCGTATGCTCAAAGTCTTCAACTCCAGTACATACACCTCCTACAATAGATGAGGGTGCCTTTGTATGTGAAAACCTGAAAATTAGAGAGAATGAGGGAAAGGTCCCACAGTTTCTTTGCCAGTGCTCATTTAAGCTCATTCATAATGCTTAAAATTATAGTCGTGACCATAGGCAACAAGAGCTATGTTAACATAAGTTGTCATTATGTGTGACAATGTTTTGATTAATGTATTGCTACAAAAAATTGTTTTATTCCTTCCAAGTATTAAAGTCATGAAAATTATTACCATAGTTTTACTTGTTGGTTGTGTTATGACTTATGAAGTATTGGGTGCCTCCTGGAATTTATCCATGGCTATATTCTAGAACGGGAACGTCAAAAGAGTGGTGGAAGATGCCTTTTTTCCCCATGCAGGTTGCCTTTCCTGTATGACAGTAACCATCTTGAATTAAATTTTTCAATTTTAAGTTAAAGGAGTGTATTTGTAAAAATGAAGCAGTGAGAACAGCATGGAATGTCATGTGGGTGAACAACCTGGAATCATGCAGAAATGTTAGACATGTATGAATTTTGAAACATGATGCTTAATTTCATCCATAGAAGATTGTTTTTGACTAGGAATTACATGAGAACATTTCCAACAGGAAGATTTTGGTGTATACCGTAAAGCTTTTCTTTATGATAATTTTGATTCACTATTGTGTTTTTAGTGATGAGGAACACTTTTATATTAAACTCGTAAACTGCAGGTAATGGGCTCGAGGTATTTAAAGACAACTACAAAAATTGGCCATTATTTTTGTTCACAAAATTTGGTGTGAAATGGTACACCAATTGTAAAATTTGATTTTTATATAAGAACGAAAATTTTATTTATAGAGTACAGGTGATAGTTAAATCAAATTCATTTCTTTCTAATATTAAAACAATTTATTATGGAATATAAAAGTTAATCAATTGAACATTGGGAACTCAGATACAAAGTAATTAACTCAACGTTATTGTTGTGCGATAGGGTAGCTAATGACTGCCTTTCAGCAAGACTATCACCTTATTCTTAAGATTTTCAAAGGTGGTAGTCTCTACATTTGTGACTTGGACAGAATTCCTCTTATCTTCCCCTCATTTAGGCTCCCTAAAATCCAAATGCTGCCTTCATTTAGCATGAGGGCTTACAATTTCAAGTAGTCTATTGGAGTAACTGATATAAACAACTCGGCTGCCTTCTAAATATTCTTTGTGAAAATACAATTCATTATAGGTTGCAAATAATGTTGTACAAAGGTCTGCTCAGTTATTTTCTCTTGTGAATTTTTCAAGATGAATTATGAATTGATTGTAGTGTAATTGTGTTGACAATTTAATAATAATTTAATTGTATTTATTTACAAATTTCAGACTTCTTTCCTTTAAGTGGTCATGGAATTGGAGAAAGCTACAGGCCATCCCGCCGATCTTGTCCAGGTGGAGGCTGTGGCTAAGAATTGTGCCTACTTCATATTAAAAGTAAGTTTCTGCAGAAGTTTAAGTTAGTGCAATTGTTTTCAATACTGTATATTTTTATGATGGTGTCATTGCAATTAAACAAACCACAACATATGTACAATAAATTATGTGCATAACAGCACATGATTTTAAAATCACATGTTTGTACTGTAATATGAAGAATTAAGAAACCTCAGAAAACTTTTTTTAATATTCAGGAACATGTGAACATGTTCGCACTTTACAGGTCTGTCATCTGTCTTTTATTAATCACTTTTATAAATGGAAAAAGAAATTTATTGGCGCCTTAAATATTCACATACATTTATTGCTGTCATATGCGGCAATGGCATTGTTTGTGAAAAACAATTAAAAAGTAGGAGAAAGACAAGAATGGAAAAAGTCAACCAGACCAGGAACTTGAATGCTAGACCTCCTGCTTTCTGCACAGGCACTCTATCACTGAGCCAATCCGAGCTGATGCCTGAGGACTGATCCAACAATTCTCCATTCATGTACCCTGTGTCCACTCACCTACAATTCACTAATCACACTCTTCACAACATAATGCTAGGAACACAATGAAGAACGGACATTTTGTAAATTGATCAAATGTTCATGGAATTCAAGCAAAAGGAAGTGGAAAGCTTCTTTAATCTTTAATTGTGCCCACTTGACACACCTGGCAGAAAAATAATTGAGTTAGATTAGATACAGATTATAAAGTTCCAACTATTCACATTTTCTGTATGTGTGGGCCTCTGCTCATTTATTTTCCTGTGAAAGTTTTTACTAACTCTTATTGTTCTGAAAGTTTTAATTATTCATACTCCTCTACTAAAAGTACTTTTATTATGTTAGCTTCTAAATTCTATTAAATATTATAAGTTGATAAAACCACACTCTAGGATTTTCAATAATTGGGCCTAAAATGTCAAGGAGTGGAGCTTCAGCACTGGAGTCAGTTGATGCCTCCTATGGAGTGTAAGTGTGACAAAAGGTAACGGTGATGTGGAAACAGCTTTGTTTCCACAGTCATTTTGAAATAGGAGCCATTCTGGCATTCAGAGAATGAAAGCATAGAAGTAGACAAACATTTGCACATCATTCCACTTGCTACTCAACATGTTCCTACTTAAGCTGTGTGAACAGTAATGTGTGACAAGAAATTAATAGGGGGACACCAGAAACAGCTTCAAAGTCTAATCGACTCCCATTTCATAAATAATATACATATGGTCTTTGGTATCAAAATTGTTCAAGTTTGTTACCCATTTTGTTTAATGCCCATTAATTAAACATGTTCTTGTTAAAGTTACAGCGAAGACCAAATTAATTTTGAATTAACTTTTTTCTTTTATTTATCATTGCACATCACATTAGAAATTGCTCAATTTAAATTGATTTATAATCCTCCTCCCTACAATCCTAAATTGTTTATAATCCATTCATCTTAATTATTACTATTATTAGTTTATATAATAAAAATACATACTATATATTTTTTGTTTCAGACTGGAATGGCAATATACAAGATAAAAGGTTTTATTTTTTGAAAATATACAAATTTTTATATATTTACCTTTGGTTTATTTGTCAAAAAGTTAATAAATTGTATAGTAATAATTTTAAATAAGCTAATACTTATTATACTTTTATTTTCATGTATGAAATTCCATAACAGAAAAATTGCCACTTTTTTCCTTGTGTAATCCATCTTTAACTGTCAGGTAAGCTGTGAATTCTGTCCTACAATGTATTTTATGCATTTGCTTGAATCATGTCTCACTGCAATTTTTTAGACTTGGATCTACACAGTGCATCTTAAAAGTCTGAGGAAACGTCACCGATTGTCTTGTCAACCAGGTTGGAAACCAGAGAGCAATGTGTATATGGTGTTCACTGGGAAAGACCTTGTACATCTTAAAAGTTTGGATTAATATATTTTGTCAGAAACTCATTACATGTTGATACATATTTAAAAACCTTAGTTAAGTCATCACAATAAAACATACTACAGGATCTTTTGGCTGCTATTAAAGTTTTATTATGATGATTTAATAAAGGTTTGTAAATATGTATCAGTTTGGTTATTAATAAATCAAGATTAATACAGTAGAAATATTCAGATAGACTGCTATAAGTTGGGAATGTAATTAATACCCAAAAAACAGCCCTCTATTAATGACAACTTTTATTCAAATTATCTGTCTGTTACAGGAGCTTTTGGCCCTAGTTTATGAAATTGATTCAGCAAGCACTATAACAAGGATGTTACAAAGATATGTACTATGTACACATATAAATCTAATTCATTTCTGAGAACTCTAACTTTATATTTTGAGTCTTACTTTTTAAGAGTTTTAATTCATTGTGGCATCACAATATTTCTGGCATTTTTTATAAACAAATTACATTCCTGTACTTAGCCACACATGCAGTTACTTGTTGCTCTCTGGAGGCTGCCCAACAATATCAGGTTGTCGCACCATTTTTCAAATGCAAATTTTCATCCTCCATGACTAAGACACTTATCGAGCCATTTATGTCTTATATGTACAAAGATACACAATATGCCAATTTTGCTTATATACTAAGTAAATAAATGATAAAAAAATAAAGATAAGCACAACAAAAAAACAGTAAAAATTAACAATTATAATGATACAATACCAAAGTGAACTTAGTAATAGGATTACCAACTGGACTGTGTTATTTTAATGCTATTTAAAGTGAAAAATCCAAACAGAAATATGAATTGCATATACATAATTACAAGAAGTTCACGATACTGATTACAAAATTGTAATAATACAAACACACTGACATATGATAGTAAAAAAATAGATGGAAAGATATATAGAATCCAAATCAAATACATGTCATAATTACTATAAAAAAGAAAGATTTCAATCTATGTACAGGAGTACTTGAGAATATAATGCTTAAAGTTGATAAGTAAGAAAGGAAAATGAATTTCCCATTGAAACTGATAAATAAACAGTGACAGAAATGCAACTATTTAAACATTTTTAAATATACATGTAATTGAACAAAGTTAGCATCAAGAATATGTGCACATAAAAGGAAGCTATTAATGCTTAACAAATTCTACCATTATAGGACTTTTATTGTAAAAAAATTAAAAGATGTTTACATTTATGTTTTATATCATCAATATATATTTGGACTTACAAGTAACAGAATACTCTAAACATAATATAATAGCCATATGTACTCTGTGATGTATTAAGGCGATATAACGTCCATTTACATCTGTCTTAAAGTTACTGGATACATCATTTTTGCTTCTCTAATTAATAAATAAGATAAAATAAAAGTAATCACAACAATAAAAGTACAGTGAAATTATGAATTATAACAATGAGATAGCAAAGTTTATAAAGTAACTGAATTACAAATTGTACTGTGTTACTTATAATAATATAAACTAAGTTACATATAAAACAGTTCTTTACAAATTATTATTAGTAAATTTTGTGGTTGTGTAAAAACAGTATTCATGGACAATGTTGTTGTATAGGACTGTATTTCATTATTAGTTTTAATACCGCTTCTTTTTCTTAAAAACTCCACAGTAAAAATAATTGTGTATATACAGACTGGGGAACCTAAGATTTTCATTTGTTGGATGTATGGTTTACATAATATAGTATGTTTGAGTTTATTAATAATATATATTGATATTATAGAGAACAGATTTTCCCGACATAGATGATGGACAAAGAGTTCTTGGGATTCCAGTCGAATAGAGAAGTTCATTGTACATGACATTTCAATGGCTGACACAGCCTTTTTTTTTCAGGTGAGGTCCATCAATTTAGTTGATGGTGGTATATATAATCACAATCGGGATATCATGTCCAATCAGGGAAATGCCCTCTCGTCCAATCACATGATTCCTTATCTGGGAAATAGGTGGTAGCAGTGGGGTGCTCCCCTCCTACGCACCTCTGCCTCATCTTCAGATCGATGTGCCGTCTTGGTGCATCCCGGCACAGTCCATGGTTGTTTTTATAGATATGTTGATGACACTTTTGTCATTTGGCCACATGGACTTGGGACACTAGATATTTTTCTACATCATCGGAATACTAACCATCCCAGTATCCAGTTTACTATGGAAATGGAACAAGATGGTACACTACCTTTTCCGTCAGAAACCTGATGGGTCACTTGTACACATGGTTTATAGAAAGCCCATGCACACTGACTTATACATCAACATGGCCAGTATTCATTACCCCACGCAAAAGGCAACAGTGATCACCATGCTGATCTACAGAGCCAGGATGATCTCTGATCCGGGAAGTCGGAAAGGAGATATAGAACATTTAAAGAACGTTTGTCATATTAATGTTGCCCTAAGAAGCGACCAACAATGAATTGAACACAACAGAGAGGACAGCTTACCTTCCGTTGCTTGGCCATGCCAATGGCCATATCAGCAGACACCTTTGGCGGCACAATATCAGGACAGTTTTCAGGCCTCGAATGAAGATTAGGAACCTGCTTCCATCTGTTAAATACAAAATTTGGCTTAAGAAACCAAGTGTTTACCAGATTCCTCGTTCTTGCGGCCAAAAATATATCGGTCAAACCCTAAGGACAGTTGAGGAAAGAATGGTTGAGCACCAACGAAACATCTGTCTGAAGCAAATGTCTAAGCCACCAGTAGCCGAGCATGTACTTGTGACAGGGCATAAGATGTATTTACCAGAACCGATCACTTCTGGGACAGCATTTTGCTGGAGGCTGGTGCTATTAGAACTGCCTACAGCCAGCTGATCAACATGGATTCAGGTTTCCACCTGAGTAAGGCATGGGACCCTATGCTGTCACAAATATGGGGAGCCTCTGTGTGACGCAACTTGCTGGGTACCCCAGAAGCCGAGCCCACCAACGGAGACGAGGCAGGGCCATATTCAGCCAGGGTGACCAAGATGGAGTACCGATCTGAAGGGGAGGTGGAAGGGAGCACCCCACTGCTACCACATACTTTCCAGACAAGGAATCTCATGATTGGACAAGACAGAATTCCCATTATTGGACATGATATTCCTATTATGATTAATATATCACCATTCCAAAATTGATGGCACTTAACCTGAAGTAGATGGTGGTGTAAGCCATTGAAACATTATGTACAATGAACTTCACCACTCGACTGGAATCCTGAGAAATCTTTGTCCATCTATATTGACGTTTTTTGTATCTTAAATGCTTCTTGGCTATGAGAGGAGTGTCACCAAAAAATCACTCCATATTTAGTATAGAGTGGAAATAAGCATATTAACATTGCAAGATGACAATTTTACTCATTTTGAAGGTTCTTCACCAGGGACCAAATTGTTCATAGTTTCTGACAATGGTGTTTTATATGCATTTCCCATTTGAAATTATATTGGATACACATTCCAAGGAATTTGGTTTCATTTAAATAACTGAGTGGTTTATCATTGAGATTTATCTGTAAATCATTGGTCACTCCAGAGTTCATATAGACTGCTTTCTCACCATTGATGAATAGACTGAATCCATTTGGTAATTGCTGAGTCAATGTCATTATTAAGGATTTGGGGACAAGATGCTGTGAATAAAAAGCTAGTATCATCAGCAAATATTCTGTGTCTCCTTTTATATCTAAATTATCAACTTAATCTATATAGATAAGGAAAAGTGTAGGGGCCAAATTATTTCCTTGTGGTACACCATAATTCAGAAACAAAAGTTGTAGGCTGGGTATTTCATGTGAGCAGCTTTCATAATTTATGTAAACCCTCTGTTTGTGGTTTCAATAATGACTTAATGCATTGATTTCTAGTTCCCCCCCCCCTTTTTAAGTAATCTTTAAAAATGCTTTTGCTAGATAACAGAGGCATATTATTTAGAATCAAGAGTTTTTGAAGTTGCTTCAAGGTATTCAAAAGTAGATGTATTGTTTGACAGTCTTAATCTAACACAATCTTGAGCTTTAAAAAGTGGAGGTTATTTATTTAAAAAAAATTGAAGTCTGTCAAGAAAGATTTTTCAAGAATTTTTGAAAATCCACTAAGATATGTGAATGGACTCTAATTGTTTTGGTTATTTTTGGCACCTTTTTTGCATATGGACATATCAGAAGCAGTTTGGTAGTACTGTAAATGTTGTAACAAATCTCCAATTTTCAAGACTTCAACACAAGAAACAAATTTAATCTATACAGGAAATTTAAAGCTTTGTCAACTGCTCATAATTGTCAATCTGTGGCAATTCTCGTGTTGTTGAAGGTTTTGGAATTCTAAACAACAACATTTACAAAGATAACTAAGTATATAATACAACAGTTTGCTATGCAGCAAACAACCTCATTCTTAATTTTCTGCATTTCTAATTCTGTCAACACAGTTTACAATACTGTTAATTTTTAAATATTGAATAAATTAGCACCAATTTGATACATTTCTTCCACAAAGTATCTATATGAAATAATTTTCAACTTTTTTTTCTCATATAGACCATTTTAATTTTTTTCATCAAACAATGTTGGCGCATATTAGGTGCAAACATGTGCTGTCAAATTATTTTAATATCGGACATTAATTGATTTAATAATTATAATAATAACAATGCATTGATCATTCATAAATATTTTAAATAAGGATAATTTTGGAACAAGCAATGTATGATAGTATTTTATGCAGGGCTGTGCAGTACAAGTTTTCATTATGATGAAAGCCTAAGGTTGCTCCTTAAATATAATTTTTTTTCTGATAACATTTGGTTGTGATATTTTTTAAAGATCATGGACTAAGTATCAAATACAATTTTTACTTTCAAAATATTAACTTTTAAACTAATACTTTTAAATAGTGAATTGTTCAAATTTAATTTCCTCTGTGATGAACAACATTTTGTGTTATTTAGAAAAATGATGATAGTTCTTACCAATGGTAATTCAACATGTAGGTCTAAGTGAAACCAGGTTCTATAAGTGTACAACTGCATGTAATTATTAATTATAATCCTTGAAACTTGTACATGTTCTTCATAGTTAATTAGCCCAAAGGCTTTGTTGTAAAAAAAATCAAAACATTCTATTTTAGATGTTGGTGCGACAAGGTAAAGACTAAAAATAAATAAAGCTTTGTTCTGGTTTAAGTTTTTATTACTTATTATTTGACTTATTTGTGCTAAGTAAAAAATAGCCTATTTTTCATATTTACAGTGGAATGAGGTGTGTCTTATATGATATCTAATTATTTTGTTATCATTCTTTAAAATTAATAATTAAATAGACTTCAAAATTATAAAAATCAGAAATGTAGACGGGATTTTTTTACAGGTAATAATATCACAAGATACTTAAAACATTGCTCACTTATTAGCAAAAAGCAACAGCATTTATTTTCATTTCTTTAATGCAGAGCATTATATCACATATAAAACTTAGGATTTAAGAAATATTTTGTCTACTGGAACTTTGCTGAATACTCTGTTGGTAATTTCTTTGAATGATGCACCAAAAGCTTGTTCAATGGGATCTTGAAGTTCTTTTAGAATTTCATCCCAGTTTTCATTGAGGAACTTGTTCATCGAATCACCTAGAAACAAACGTTTTGAATATCATAATTGATTTTCCAAAAAATATTGTCAATTAAACAAATGTATAGTTAAGATTTATAAGGTAACCTAACTGAGGAACTTTTTTTTATTCTATGATTTGCATCCCGTAAATAATAATTTGAGAGCATACATAGAAAATAAAGTGTTGTGGGTAGATTGAGACAGAAAATAAATAGTCTTGTGTCACCTTAAAAAAATCATTCAACATTGGTCATATAAAACACTTTTTGACCTCTCTCAAATAATAGATTTTTTTTACAGTTACATGGTGGTATAGAATATGGAATTGCATGTATTCTATACCTATGCCTATATATGTAAAATAAATTTAAGTTACTATTGTTTTGTTAGGTACTTTTTTCTAGATACATAAGGATAAATCTGAATCCAGAAACTTTTAATAGATTATGTATGCAAACTTAAGTTTGATATCCTCTGATACAATCATGAATTTTAATTTATTAAATTACAACGAACAAATCCCTCACACAGAATTTTATCTGCACAAGTAGTCAAGTGGGGCATAGCAGACCCAAGCCATGCAAAGCATAAGATAATTTAATATTATATTTTACCATAGAAAGTAAAACAAAATTCCTTTATCAGTAGCTGTATAAAACATTGACGGAGGAATAAATACTAAGAAGATAGGTATGTAAAGGTTATATTATAATTATACTGATTTGAATAATGAGTGGAGCCTGCCAGGCCCCAAGCAACTACTTAAGGGTTTAAATGTATTTGTCAAACATACATGAAAACTTTTGGAGTTATATTGGCACTCAAAATTTTGGAGGAAACGAAAGAGTAGATATTGTGCAGACAATTTGGAAATTTTTTTGTAGAGAGGCAATTAATTGTTGTAAACAACACAGCTTGTAACGGACAAACACATCTGTTTGGGTTTGGTGGTGTGGTATCAAAAGAAAGGAGCCAGCAGTTGACAGAGGGGCAATAAATGTCAGACCTAGTGTCGCACCTTGGGAGTTCCCAATTTTAGTGGGAATTGGCGGTATTATGTGGCGTATTTCCCCAATTAGAACCCTAAATATTATTGGTGGATATTCATCCCTGCTACCTTGGTGATAGAAACTAAAGAAATGGGGAGGAAGTTTTAAAAAGGTGAGCAGAGACATTTTTGAGGATATTGGGGGTGAGGATTTTACAGATGGGAGATTGTTTGAGAGCAGTGAGAGAAGAGATGTTAGGCAGATTGTTGGAGGAGATTTCCTGAGATTTTTCGAGAGGAATGAGATGGGAGAGCTTGCATGACATATTGGGTGTGAAATTCCGTGTGGAGCTAAACTTCTCACTCATGAGAGTAGTTGGAATTGCGCCAAGAGAAGATTTTGAAATTCCTCCTTAAACGGGAAGAATAGGTGGCCAGCAGCTTTGATCGGGAGGGAGAACGAAACAGGAAGAAGCTGAAACCTGCATTAAGCCAAAACAGTAAATACATCTGTAACCCTTTTTGCGGATTTCATATACTGCCAGGTCCGAGTAGATTAGAGTTAAAATTGTTAGTTTTAAGAATTTAATGTAGATCATTTTTGTAAAGATATATGTAGTTTTAATTGAAGAAAGAAGTGTCGGCATAAATATCTTAATGTAAATATTTTTTTGTTAAAGTAAATTGTTTTCATGTTGTTATAAAATCTTATCTTTATTTAATTATTAATTCATATCCCCCCTATATTCATTATAAGTGCTCCTTTGTCAAATATTTCTATCTGATTAATCAGGGCACTAAGCGGATGAAGTCTACTTTATTTCTGTAATCATACCACAATTATTTTACACTGAATTTATATTAATAATTATTTTTATATATTTTGTTACAGATCTCTGCTCCTTTTAGCAATTAAGCTTAATGCATACTAATTTTTTATAATTTTGTTTTTGAGATTTAGTTAAGTAAATTTTCTATAAACTGGCATCGTATTCCAAAGTATACTTGAAAATACAAAGTGTAGATACAATAAATTAATTAATCATCGATAAATTATATAATTCATTCAGTTTCTTTCTTCATAGCAAGAAATTAGAAACCTTTTTCCCTAAAATGAAGAGTAATTATTTCTTATAGAATATAATTTTAGTAATTTTCTTACAAATTAAGTTAGAATTACTTAATTTCATTGAAAAAATAAAGATATCTGTCAAATTATACAGACATATATTTTAATAAAATAAAGAAATTGAAACAGATGAAATTTATTGGTGTTGTCTTAGAAATGTTCTCCAGTACATTACGTGAAATTATATTCAGAGTTATAAAATATATTGCAGAGAAGAGGTTCCTAAGAAAGTAACTATACGTTATGCTACAAATTCATAATATTATTACATAAGCTGATAGAAAATGTAAGTCTAAGTTTGAAAATATTTTCTTAGCTAGTTTCACTTGTCTGATAGTTTTCCTAGACACACAAACCCTACAACATGATTAGAAGGGTCTATTTAATACTTTCCCCAATAAAAGAATTGAAAATGATACAGAAGTTTCATACACTCATTCCACTCAAAATAAGTAATGAACTCTTACCTAGTTTTTTATCGTTGTCAAATAAATTCTCGAAATCAAGATACATATGATCTGTTTCGAATTTGAATAAGAAGTCCTTAACATTCAGATACTCTTCCTTATCTTCTTTATTTTCATTATCCTTTTTAACTTTGACGCTCTTGATTGTCGCATTAGCTCTCAAATTATCTGCAAAGAAATTTTAACCAATGAGAGTTGGTCTGATATTTTTAATGTCAAAAGTTTTGTTTCATTCTTCTAGGCTCCTTTCTTTTCTTTTGTTGTTTTCTGTTGGACGGTCTTAATAAATTGTAAGAAAAAGGTTATGTTTCACGAGTTTTACTAATACATGAGTTAAAAAAGTGATATAAATATTCTCATAAATTAAAGTAGTTTACAATATTGCCAAGGAAGGACAGTAAGTAATTGCCATCTCTTGTATTTAAAGGAATTGGAGAGGGATGGAAGTAGGTTATTCGTTTGCCGTCTTGCATGAGAACCTTTTCTTTTTACATGTGAGATAATTTCTACCGTTTGTTAAAATTTGTCCTAAATGGAGAAAGGGTTAATTATCAACAGTTTTATTTAAGATATATTTGTCCTACTAGTACCGTCAATTGATTTAGTAAAATAATATTTTCATTATTTGTTTCTAAATGAAATAATAAGATTACAATCAGTTTAGTAATAAATGTTTTTTAATTTTCTTGTGGTATTTTCAATAGCAGCCAGAATACTGGTTAAATAATGTGCATTTAAAGACCTAAATAAAATATAAGAAAATTAAGTAAATAAGAGGCATCTTACCTAAAGTTATGTTACACAGACCGTCGCCGTAAATTGGCAATAATAATACCTTTCCCTTAGCTACGTAGGGTCCTTCTAGTTTTATTGTCCCTGTTGATACTTTGATTTGTAGTGTGTATGTCTCAGGATCAAAACTAAAAATGAGAAAATTATGCCTTTAGATTAAACATGGATAAAATTGAAAAAGATATGACTAGTTATAATGTAATGTAGTAGGTCTCATCATTTAATGAAAAATAACATTAGCAAGTTAACATATTGCAGTTTACAATATAAATTTAACTAAAACAATATGTTTCTTCTTTATATTGAAGAGGCTCCAAATTTTTTGAAGAAACCTTTTCTTCTTTAATTTTTATTGCAAACTGTAATTTATTAAAGTTTTAATGAAGTTTTAATTAACTAAGTGGATTAATTTATTATGACTGTATTTGGCCACATTTCAAATACTTTAAATGTTAAAATTAGCTATTAACCAACAGTTGCAGACGGGAGGCATGGACACATGTAACAATGATGAAGACACAATGTGTATATTTGAAAGAAAAATTAGCAGGAGAATATATGGAGCAGTTAAAGAAGGATAAATATGGAGAATACGCAGTTACGAAGAAGAAAATCTAGATTGGATTTGTGAAATAGTGTAGAATCTTCTGGTTGGGACATGTACAAAGTATTGGAGAACAAAGAATGGCCAAAAAGATGCTTGAAGGCAAAACTCATGCTGTGGCAAGACGCGGTAGACCTCGGAAAAGTTGGCTCCAAGATGTAATTAGTGAACGACATGAAGATTTTCGGATGGTTGGAGAAGGCACAGAGAAGAGATGAATGGAGGCAGGTCGCCAAGGCCTTGCTTTGAAAGAAGAAGTTGCAGACGTGATGAAGACCTTTTAATAAACCGCATAGGTATTCACGTGCAACACACTGTAATAGAGGTGATTCGGAAGATTCACGATGACAGGACATAATCAAACCTTGCCAACATATTCGGAAGATATACGGGACAAACGTACCGAAGGATGTAAAAGATCTTTCCAAAAGAGCGTTCAAACTTTAAATGCCCACGTTCCCAACGTAGATTAAATTCTTTGATTGATGATATTTTTAACACAAATTTCAAAGAGTACTTGTTAATGCGTAATGAATTAATTTTACATATTACATGTTGTTTACATCGTGTCACGTGTCTAGACTTTAGAAGAAATTGCAGTATTCCTTGACGTTCCGAACAAGAACACTCATCCCAACGTCTTATAACTCTCGTTTCGCACTTACGAGTAGCGCACACGGAGCAAACAGAAACAACAAAGGTGAAGGCTAAGTTATTATTTCCGTCAAATAATTGTTTCCCGGAAAACGTTATGAAGTTCATTAAAGTTAGTTGCCCATCTTTTGGAGATACATGAAGACGTATTATATACTTTATTGTATCAGGGAAAATTGTATTGACAATTACATTCGTTTTTTATTTAGTGACAATTATTACATAAATCACCTCATCGTTGAGTCAAGTTTCTGCTAAATACTGTCACATCGATTCTTTTCTAATAATTTCAATATTCATAGGCATTTATTGTAATTCCTGTCATTCTGTTTCATATATTTAGATCGTTGTCTTTGTGCTATGTCACATAGTATAATAAATATATTTTTTGGGATTATTTATGGTGATTTGTATCTTCGAGCAGGAACAGTATTTTCACCTTCATCGCATTAAAACACGAAAGAGTACACAATACTCTACTTCTGAAGTACTATTAAAAATTGTTAATTTAAAATTTTAATTTTGGAGGCAATCACAGCTTTTGCTGCGTGTTATTCCGCAACTGATATTCAATAAAACGTGCCTAATTAGCCTACTTATGTTTCACAAAATTATTAGCATGTGATGCAAGGACGCGGTGTAAATATAAACGTCTTATTTTGACTGCACCTTCACCTTTCAATATTCTTACCAAGGTCAGTTACTACAGCCGGAACGACTGGGATGGCTTCAAGATAGGCTACAATGCCGAATTTAATGGCCGCCTGAAAGCCTTATACATAATTATAACTGAATTTGTATACGAACATTTTGTTTGACAGTACTAATGGAGAGAAAGATGAGGAAGAACCTTCTTTTGTAGACTCGGAAAATTAATTCGGCAGCGTCATTAATCCATTGACCATGACTTTATTCCGTTATCAGTAATCTTTACAAATATTCTCTGTTATCAGTGATTCATTTTGTATTTCGTCATGTATTTCATAGTAAAATTCTTGGCATGAGAAAGACGAAAAAGATAATTTACCAGTTGCATTTTTAGTTTTTCATCAGAGGCTCCTTTTAAATCAGTACACTTAGTCCATCGCTTTTCTAGATTCTCTATGCCTTCAATGTAAATTTTAAATTTAAAAATAGGCGTTAGTCATAGCTACGATTTTTTATCGGAAGCAACTCCTCGCCTATCAAGAAAGAACGTACGAGCAAGACGCGATACTATGACAAGAAGATCTAGGTAAAGTCAATAGCTGGGCTCAGGAAAATAAAATGAAAATTAATGGAAAGAAGAGCAGGTGAATCTCGTTTACAAAATGCACGTTGTTAAATGAGATAGAATCTAGAATAGGTGGGAAACTAATTCCAAGGGTAACGAGCTGTAAATACCTGGACTTAGGTGGCAGAAACTGGTGAATATCACGGCCCGAAAAGCGTGGAATTCCTTACATTTCATAATGAGGAACTTAAAAAAAGGAAGTTCAAAATTTAAGGATGTGGTATATTTATCCTTAGTAAGACCAACTTTAGAGAAAGTTCAGAAAAGGGATTGCTAATTTTGTGCGAGTAGGGTCGGGTCATAGGAATGAAAAAGTAAAACAACTAGGTTGGGAGATATTGTCAGAAAGGAGAGAGAAAACAAGGCTGCAATTTACTATTCAAAGCTTATACGGGGCAAAAACCATGGATTGGAATTAGCTCCAAATTGCAAAAGCCCAGTTATATAGGCTATATAGATAGATCAATTCAAAGTAAAATGTAGAAAACAAAAAACAGATGATGGCAAATTCTCATTCCAAAATAGGACCATCGACGACTGGAATAATTTACCTGTGGGAGTTTTTGAAGGAAATCCTCTTCGGGAAAATAAATTCAGGACAAATCTCAAAAAACGTGTTAAGTGAAGTGGGTATTTTGCATATTCGAATTTAAATGTTAAAGTCAAAGTGAAGTGTTGAGAAAATATAATTCTTGTAGTGTTTCTCTTTTTCCTTTCAGGGCTATAGAAATTTTAAAGGGCTGTGATTATTTATTTAGATTAGAAGTATTTATGTTTAAGAAATTTAATTTTGTATCTGCCACCGGGCTTGCACCATGTTGTAGACAACGTACGAAATAAACTATTGCAGATTTAATTCCTAATTAATGTTATAAAGTAACATTATAATTGATTTACCAGATGTAATTCCAATGTAAGAACGTTTTTCTGGAATCGATTGGGTATGTTGTGGGCCTTTATTGAACTCTGTACAAAAGTGTTTTTTGTCTAGTTTATCAGCTCTATTATATGAAAATGTACTTACTCGACTGAGTTAATAGTCATGTTCTTCATACCATGTATCTTTAAGTTAGTGAACTTCAAATCTAAATTGACAGGACTACTACTGCCTTGACCAATCTGAAGCTCTGTGATCTCCAGGGGATCCATAGGTAAAACGTCCAACTGCCGAATACCTGGTAAATAATTTGTTAAGCCATAATTGTAAGTAAATTGAAAGAAAAACTAGCTTCATTATCATAAAGTAGTGACATCAAATAATATATCATCATTACCACCTGAATTTGGAGTTATCAGATTGTGTGGAGCAACTCACCCTGACGGAAAATAGGAACTGCTGCTTGAATGGCGTTGAGGAGACAATCATTTACTTTATCTCTTTCCTCTTTGATGTTGCAGAGGGTCAAGTTTTTTGCTGAAACGGAAATAATCCCATAAAAATACAGAAATATAATATCAATGTTAGCGGCTTTTCTATTTATCTTACGTGAACTACGCCAAATGCTCTCATTCAGTAACTAGTTTATACAACTATTATGTTTTATATAACTAGCAGATAATAAAATTATGATTGTTTGCCTACTTTGTGACTGCTTCTAATTTTGTAAATCATTAATTCATACAACATCGATCTTTTTATCTGTGATATTGTTTTCAAAGTATGAATTATTCAGGAAAAAAGTACTCAGTAGTCTTAATTTAACGATTAAGAGTATTAGTAGCTACAATATATTTGTCAAGAGTTGAAAATTTCTGCTCATTAGCCAACCCTGAGCTATTTTGCTCTACCTTCCACATCCCCCATTTCAATACCCTTCTTATGCTATTAAAGGGGATATCACCCTCATGTAGCCTGTTGCCCAATATATATATATATATATATATATATATGTTGCTGTGGTATGATGCAAACCTCCATGCTAAAGCATTTTACGCAAACCTTTTCCTTTCCGCATAACTACAACAGCCTCACTAATCTCCTTAGCACATTTCATTCTTGGCCTCCCTCTTCTGTTCTTACCTCACACACTTCCCTCTAATGCTAATTTTACAAGACCCTCATGTATCAAAACGTGGCCTATTAATCTATCTCTTCTCTTGCTCAACGTCCTCCATATTGTTCGCTCTTCCCCTATTCTGTTTAGAACTTCATCGTTAGTGTTTCTATCCACCCATCTGATTTACAACATTCTCCTATAGCACCACATTTCTAAAGCTTCTATTCGTTTCCTTTCTTCAACACCGACCGTCCACGTTTCGCACCCATATAACGCCACACTCCATACGAACATTTTTAGCAATGATAATCACACTTATATTACCCGTAAGTAATTCCTCTTTTATGCGGAAGCCATCGTTGCCTGTGCTATTCTACTCTTTATGTCCACTCCACGTCTACTATCCCTAGTTATTATGCTCCCCATGTAGCAGAAAACCTTAACTTCCTTCAACATATTCCTTCCCAATCTTATTATTGTTATTCCACTGTTTCCTATACTCCATTACCTCTATTAATCCTCACATTGAACTCTTTTTCCAGGACCACGTTCATGCCATTTATTATGGTTTCCAAGTATTCTACTGACTCCCCCAATACTAAAATATCAACGACAAACTGTAAAGTTTTTATTTCTTCTCCTTGCAGTGTGATTCATTTTCTACATTCCGTTTTAACTTTCGCGAGGTTGTGGATAAGCCTTCTTTTTCGATATTTTATTCTTTTCCTCTTCAAAATTCTTAATATTGTGTTCCTGTTCTCATTATCAAACGCCTTTTCAAAGTCTACAAATGTCATGATCTTCTCCTAACTTCTCCTATATATTGTCACGTTTCTTAGGGATCGTGAGATTTTTAACACACACACACGGAGAGGTTATAGGCGTTTAATCAACGGCGAAGTGCTGTACAAAGCTCGTACTGCTTAAGACTGACTCCGATTTGGAATCCAGTCCTATTTATACATACATGGAATATTCTAGAAGCAGAACATTCTAGAAACAGAAAATACTAGAAACTAAAGGCAAACAATGTAAATAAATTAAACAAATAAAAATGGTTGCGTCGGCTGGGACTCGAACCGGGTCTACATGTCTGCAGTCCGGCTCGCTACCGCTCTGCCATCACTGCAGGTCTTAAGATGTGGCAATATTATTTTTGTTAATATTTTGCATGCATGAGATACTAAACTAATTGTCCTGTGCTGTTCACATGTATCAGCCCCAGTCTATTTCTGTATGGGTATAATTATAGTTTTACTAAAATCATTTATATATTCCGAGTGAGTGAGAGTACTCGTAATTTTAGTTCATTATATTGCCATTATATACGCAGATTGGTAGATCCTAATTATATTAGTCATTCCGGATGAATTGATGAGGATGTAATTTAGAAGCCTAATGAGTTTGCTTTAGTGTTCTTATTTGTATGAAGTCCAATTGCCAGCTACTGGGCATTAGTTAACAAGCTGAGTGAAGGGTAAGGTCGTCAAGGACGAGGCTCTCCCATTAGCGGACTGTTTTCAACAACATTTTGGAGGTGGATGGAAAGGTACCGCGAAGAGCAGCGGTCGTTGTCTCCTGCTCGGTAACGACTTCAGATAACGCGTTTCTGCCGATTACCAAAACTATTTAGATAATGGCCAAACCTCACATGTTTTCGATTCAAACGAAGAATTCGCCTCAAATGTATGAGCTATTAACTGTTTTGTTAACGGCCCAAAATACACTACAAAGCAGTGGTTCCCAAACTTTTTTGTTTTCCGACGTCCTTACTAAATTACAAACTTTTCGCGACGCCCATAGACAAAATATTGATCTGTTGAATCCCTTTGAAGTCTGCGGATAATGTGGGTAGATTACTATAACAACCAGAAAATAGAAGAGAACCTTTTTTTTAAAATTCACAAACAATTTATTGAAGAGGTATAATTAAAACAATTAATGAAACTAAATATTAGTATACTTTTTATTCTTAGACTATTATCATTTTTGGTTATTTATGATGCTTTTCATCGATTTAGTCCTTCGAGCGGCATTTTGTTTTTTTCATGCTGTCAGATTACAAATTCTGTAAAAAAAATTCCAGATTTTTATATATATTATATATGTATTTTGTATCACAGCGGATCACGAACATAATTCAAGGAGATTTTGAAAAATCATGTGAATTCTTTTACATGGCTGAAAAAATCTGGAATGCCGTTCAAAGACTAAATCGATAAAAAGCATCATAAATACCCAAAAACGATAATTGTCTAAGAGGTGCAGGACAGTGAAGTTACATTAGGTTGATGATATAATCGATTTTTATGTGTATAAATCACATATGAAAATTATATGGTCTAATTGCTAGGCGAAAAGTGTAAATGAAAGGAAGAATTAGTCTTAGCGCGAAATACATAATAATGACCTATATTGCACAAATTTTTAATTTCTGTTTGGTGGAAAATGTATATCTCAATCAATGGTGTACTTGAAATTACAAATTATAAAAATATGGTCATCCCTCATTACTCGACATAAATAATATTATTTTATTTTACGTGTTTTTAAATATATAAAATATAGAATGTAAAGACTAATAGACAGCCAGTTTATTACAAAACAACAGTTTAGAATAATGTTTCGGTTCCTATTTCTTTCTCAATGACCTTTGACTTATATTTGTATCTTCTTCAGGTTGTGACTTGACTTTAGTGATATTATAGCCAGAAAAGTGAACGTATATAAATTTTGGTGAAACGTGAAGTTATAAGTTTCAGCCTGGCTGTAATTTAGAGTCTCAATAATTTTGTTAAATTAGTTTTCAGCCAAGTCACAGCCAAAAGAATCCACCAAAAGCTACCTAAACTTTATTATTCTAAACTGAATTCTTTAGTAAACAGTCAAAATGGAACCAAAATTACATTTTTATTTATTGGTTTATGTCAGTTATAAAACGACGCTACTAGTAAAATGTATGCCATTGTACAGGAACACAATTATTAATAAATACTTAGGTAATTGTCTTGAGAAAAGAAATTTAAGAAGTTGCGATTGGACATGGCACATATGTTTAATTTTATGTGAACAAATGACGTGTAACTTGATATATTTTCTTTTTTAATACACTGTCCAGATCAGAGGTGATCCAAATATGACGCTTTGGATGATTAAATGTGGCGCATTCATCATTGAGCCTGTTTGAATTTCGGACGAGAAGTACTTAAAAAGCATTGTACAGTTAGAAATATATTATAAATAAATACAATTAATGGCCAAAAGTCAGAAATAGAAGAATTTAATAACAGTTCTTCTGGCAAACAGAGAGAACTGACAATCCTAAGTTCTGACTTGTTCTCCCTCTCAGTGCAGACACCAAACGAGACTTTCTCGTACAGAAATCTCATCCTTGACTTTTGTAGATTGCTGCTTTATTAAACTGGCGTAAATTAAGTAATTTATCTCCGTCAAAGTTATTCAATTTCGTCCCCTAAGCGAAGCAGGTTCAATCTTCATATCTTTTTACCAAACCCCTAACCATGAGCTTAAGACGCTATAAATATATATATGGCGCATCTGAACTCGTCTGTCAAAAAATTGGCGCTCGTTATGGAAAAGGTTGGCCATCCCTGATCTAGATATAATGTGCGGAATTTAATTACAGTGAAACCTTCACATACTTTACGTACAATCCAGTCCACGGTTCATTTCTAAACATGTAACTGGGAAAAATAAAACGGAATTATCCATAAAGAGGTCAGTAATTGCCCCCTTAACGAGTACAATAAGGTAATATCTCAGTCGCGGTATAACAAAGCTACAGACTAATAAATAAAGTGTGCAAGTGATCTGTATAACTGTTAAGCAGTGAAAATTGCCATTTAACGAATACACAGGAGAACGAAACTCAATTACGCAATTTGTAGAAATTTCCCGCAATAACAACAGTTATTCATGGTACGAGGAAAAGAATTCCTGTTAATGAAAGACATAAGATGAAATGTTCAGGTTGTTATTTTTTTCCGGATCCTTTTTCAAACTTGAGATAACGTCCCAATGACTGGAATGAGTCGTTAATTCGCGTTTTATTATGAACTACAACAGTGCACAAACGAACGACAGAAGTCCATCTACCGTTCACACAATCTTTACAAATATTCAGACCCGAAACCTCGCTTTGTGGATTCGTTTCAATTACAAATATTCAGACTCCAAACCTCGCTTTGTGGATTCGTTTTTTTCTGTTGAGTTTCTGTTCTGAATATTATAATAAAGTATACGATATTAGCTAACATTTGAAACAATATAGCTAAACTTTTCAAGTCTTCATCTTACAGCTTTCAAACATATGCTGAATAGTGAATAAAATACCTTTAAATTAAACAAAAGAAGTTAAAATAATGTTATCTATAATTTGTTAAGATTTTCAGTCTCAAGTTTAATATTGATGGTTGATTAAAAAAAACAGCTTTTATGAGATTATTCTTTTGTAATAATGAAGTTCCCTTCTTATTATTGTGGCGTTGAGATTAAATTTAAAAAATGCTTAGTAATAGGGTTGTCTTTGCTGTCTGAAAGTTTATAATTAGACTTATTTACTTTAAACCTCGTATTAAATGTCCTTTTGTTTTGTCCGGTGTAACAAAAAAAATATTAAGAACAATTAATTTTATAAAGAACACTGGTAATACAGCAAATATTTGTTGGTCCTTGGTGCCTTTTACGTAACCTAAACCAACAAGTTGTGCCTTAAATTGAAGGATATCAATGGTAATTAAGCATAACTGTGAAGACTGAGGGATCAATATACAGATGAATAAATGTTTTAAACCGCGTCTGGTTTATATAGTTAAAATAATTGTTGTAAAACAACACAGAGATGGGATGGGAAAAATGATGGTACATCAGAGCGCCTAAGAATAAGCGTGCCGAGGAAGTATATTACTTACGCAGTTCGTGGCCGTGCTTTTCCGCCCCCGCCCTGAGGAATGTCGCCAGCAGAGAAAACAAGACAAGATGTTTACGCGGAGACATCTTGGGGCCACTGTTTTCCTTGGAGCAGTTGAGCAAAATTTATAGGTCCGCAGAAGAGTGGGGGGTTACTACAATTTTCCACAAACCTTAGTTGCTTAAGTGTAGGAAATCAGAAGCTATTATTCATATCTTAGATGTCACTGGAATAATCGTTTCTAGAGACGAGAGGAAATGGATCAGCCGTAATGGCTGTCTAATGGTCGCATATTCTCTATATTATCTCAAAGTAAGGGATGAGTTAATCTCAGGAAATAATATTTAATAATTAAATAAGCTACTTTTATCTCGCGTCCGACGTGTTTCACAAGGTAGTCGTATTTCAATATAACACACGATTATTCTATTTAAAATAATGATAAATAACTAAAAATATTGCTATTTGATAACCATTGGTGGTAGACTCAAAGTAGATATAAAAGTCTGATAGCACAATCGAGAAAAGCTTCCGCAATAAAATAAACGTTTCTTCGTCCAATTTAATATTCTTACTTCTAATTTCAGTTTGTATAGCAGTAAATTATTTCAAAATGTGTTTGTGTGTAGCGAAGAAATGTATGGAACCGAAACTACGACAACAGGCAATGCGGAACAGAAAACAATAGAAGCATTCTTAATGCCAATAGGAACATCGACTAACCAAACAGGAAGAAAAGACAGGAAAACATTGCGGAAGGGAAGTGTATGAGGTAGGAATAGAAAAATGGAGAACAAGACTAGAGAATGTTGGGCAAATCAGGCTGGTTTTAGGCTGAAATACTTACGCAGAGAAGAAATGATTAGCGCAATGTAGATTAATATAAAGAGCTGCATCAAACCAGTATGTAGCTTAACTACCACAACAACATAAACAATTATCCAGAATAACAAAATTTAACCAGACTCTTCAATATGACTTGTATAAGACATCAATGTCTTTATATATATTACGATTCCTTATTGGATATTGCATTTTAATTTCAGCTTATAATTGAAAATATATTGATAGAATTACTAGCGAGAAAGTTCTAAACAGAATAAGGAAAAAGCGAACAATATGGAGGACGTTGATCAAGAGAAGGGACAAATTAAAAGGCCACATTTTAACACATGAGGGTCTTGTAAAATTAGCATTAGAGGCCAAGGATGGTATGCGCTAAGCAGATTAGGGAGGATGTGGTATGTGATAGTTATGCGGAAATGAAAAGGTTTTCGCAAGATACGTTAGCATGGTGGGTTGCATCAGACCAGTCTTAGGACTGAATACCACAACAACTTTAACGTAAAGTACTTCTTGCTTTTAAAACAACGCTTTACAAATAAAATACAATTTGACAGCAACAGGCACATCTATGTATTACTAGCCAAAATATTCTAAAGCCATTGCGCTTCTATGCTTTGTGAACTATACTCTTCATCGCGTGGTAGATAAAGAATTAACTAGTTACTGGAAAACACAGAAATTTAAGGTTAATAAAGATACATTTAAAATGGTAATATCTAAACGACCAACTTAAAAACAGTAGAATATTTCTCAGATCCTAACCTTCTCCTCGTCGGAATACGACGAAGTTCATACTTGTCGTGTTCGTAACGTTGCCAAAGACAGGCGGAGGTTCAAATGGTTTCCGTTCGGTGTAAATATTCCAATATATAATTTGGAAAAGAACTGTCTATCGTGAGTATTGATAGAAGCTAGCCGTTTGTTGAGGCTGTGCTTTCCACTCTTAAACATAGAGCGAGAATGACCGAGAGTGACCGCAGCCACTGGAGACTAGAGCAAGAATAAGTAAGTGGACCAATGGGACACGACCACGCTCTCGCGTCAACATCTAGCCAATCACAGGCGGTCTATGTTTGCACAGTCTCGCCTCGGACTATATAAATGCTTACACTTACCGAATTTGATACTTCAGTCTGAAAATGTCAGAGCAAGCCACTGAAACGTCACTGGTAATCTCTTTGATCCGGTTGGAAACCCGAGAGGAATTTATACATGCCCTTCACCAGGAAAGACCTCGTATTTTAATTTTTAATGTGAATCTGAAGGAACAATCATGCTACTAATTGGTAACTTTTTATCTCGAAAACCGTTACACAGGTCTGAAATTTTTTTTTTAGAAATATATGGTATGTGTGTAAGCAGACAAAGTTATTTGAATTATTAGTCTAGTTTAAAACTTCTAAAATCTTCCATAAAACAAATTTTGATAAATAATTTGATAATTAAAATTCTAATAATAATAATTCATTTATTTTGTATTCACATACATAACTTAAGGTTTAAAATAAAGTGTGAAAAATTCAATCAACAATAATTTTACCAATAGATATAAAATTACCATCGTTCATCGTGAGCCTAATGAGGAGAGCTTTAAATTTACTAGATGGACAGGGATTGGATTTCATTTACAGAAAATTCGGAAGTAAAGATTTGAGGTTATTTTAAATGTTATTGGATCAGTATTAGAGAAATTTGAAATTAAAATTGGTTCTGAACAATTTACTTTTATTTTTAACTGACATATTTGAGAACTTAAAACCAACGTTAACGTGATGATTAAGGGGGAAGATATCCGTACAATATCTATATACAAGAACAATCAAAATAATTGTAATTTACATTTAGTTTAGAGTTAAATAATAATAAGCTCCCAGGTGTCCAAATTATTCTTACTTTCAGAAGTCTTTGGCAACCATGTTCTTCCTTCAACCTGACTCCCCTCCTCCCTCCGTTTCAACTTCCTTCCCATTACATAAGAAGAGTTTCTTCTGTGAGAAAGAGGAGGAAAGCACTGGTTGTATATATATTTTTTTTGGTTAACAGGCCACATGAGGGTGATCCTGAAACAGGCAACTTCCCTTTAATAGCATAGGAAGGGAATTGAAAAGGGGGGATGCGGAAGGTAGAGCAAGGTAGCCAAGGGTTAACTAGGGCCCCTGGGCTATGGTTTAAGGATCCTACCCGGTGTTTCACCTAAAGAGATGCAGGGAAAACCCTAGAAAACCTGCATCAGGTAGGTCGGGCATTGGGTACTATTCTCACGCCCTTCCGAATGACGGGAGACGAGTCTGCTGTGGGGACGCAGCATTCCCTTCTCCGTGTCTTACTGATAGATAGAAATCTAAGGATTCTTTCAGAGTTTTCATCTGCGAGTATATGGAAAAAATTAACTCATCGCTACAAAGGGACGGTAATTATGTTATTGGATCAGTATGTTAAAATTAACGTGTTAAAGAAAAATGATAAATCAAAGTCACAATCCCATTATTTGTAGGCACCGTTATAAATGATAACTTTAAGATTTGTGCGCAATGATTTCATACCTGCACGAACGAATAATTTATTACTAAAACTCTAAGAGTGCTGTTGCGAGATAATAAAATATTAAAATTATTATATGCAATTACTGAGATAGAATTTGTTTCTACAAATTAAAATTCTTATTGCTTTAGCTGAATCCACTACTTTAAATAATAAAATTATCACCAAAATATCGACAAATTATTGATTTATAATGTCAATCGATAATTATTGTTTCAAGTGGGAACTATTAACAATTAATGTTAATGTCTCACTGCATTTATAAATTGCCTAGTTAGTCTTTAATATGTAAAAAGAACTTTCTCTTTACCTCTGCTCGCAAACTACTTTTGAATCACTAGGAATCAATGCATGGCCCATTTCCCAGTTGTTATTTTTTCCATTTTGATATCAACGCGTCATACAATTTTGAATAATCTTTGAAAAATTTCTCTCCTTCTTGCGATTAATGAAACTTATTTTCTGTGTACGTGGATTGTGTTAATTTATTGATGATTACCTGTGAAACTCTTTCAGCTAATTGAAAATGACGATCGAAAGGACACTCGATGACATGACAGTTATTGAAATTTTCTTAGTAATTTTATAGGTATCTATGAGACCCTATATTCAGTAAGTAAAGGATGTTAGGAATTTTTATGTAAAATATTTCCCCGTGGAATTTAATAACCTTAAATAACTATTGAATATAATTAAAGTTTCTATTTTATAAAAGTTTCCATTTTATAAAATTAGCGGTATAATGTGCATTCATAATTCTCACTTAAAACAAATAGCATATTATTGACATTTTATTGTAGCACCTTAGATATATAGGGACAGATCTCTAATAAATAATGGATTACTTTATGGGCGCCACGTTGCAGTACTACCACGCATTCAAAAGGAACTAATTCCATCAAAATTAAAAGGTAACAATTCTACATTTATTAAAGGAAAAAATATACTAAAGACATGCTCCAACATGAGATTCCACTCCCAGGTTAACGTGTTTTGTTACGGAAACTCGAAACGAATTTTGATGTAAAATTAATAAACCTAAGTTGAAAAACTCCAGGAAAGAAACTTTCCACGGTTTACCATCACAGGATTTCTGCCACATGCCTGGTAGTAAAGTTTGGCCACATGTACACCCATCCTTGTTCCTTAATTCTCAGCCAAAAGTGTTTTTCTACTTCACTTTGCCTTTTTGGCCTCGCTGTCCGCTCCTCTCCCTTTTTGGTACAGTTCACTTAATTGGTGGATACTGGTCATAGCACCACCATCCAAATCTGTTACCGGTTTCCTGAATGGGTTGTTGAAGAAGGCTGCTTAGGTGAAATTGCGGACTATTTTAACTGGAAGCTTATTCCGGGAATTCCTTACCTGTGCCTGGTGACGCTTTTAATAAACGTACATTTAACATGGTAAGTGAATTAAGGCTTTCCCGGTGTAGTTCACGCAGAAATAGTTTCCACTTTAACAAGGCAGTTTACGTTAAATGTATATTTAAAAATCAAACGAGAAAAGTGTGTTATATTACATTATCAAGTTGCTAGGTTGAGGAACAGGTTTAATTTATCGTAGCATTAGATTGCGTTTCGAAGAATTACCTATTTGTTCTTTTCATCTTCTGGTCTCAACCGCAGCTCTAGAACGTGATATTGGTTGTTCTCTAGTGAGTAAATATTTTTAACTTGGATGGCAATTACCGGATTGTCTTTCTTATTAACAATTTAAAATTTGTTCTGTGTGTCATGGGAAATTAATTAGATACGTAAAGTTAAACTCATAGGGGTTTTATTTTATTTTTGTACAAGTTACACAGGTTGAAAATTTTGGTGTACAATAAGAGAACATGAGAAATCAATTATTCAGCTGGAAAAACGGAGTTGTAAGGGACTCTACTGAAGACTCTATTCGATATATCTTGGAAGGATTTTTCGAAGGCAGTTTCAACTGCAGGTTGCAGCTCAGTCAGAATATCCTTCCAGTTGGTGTTGAGGAATTCGTTCATGTTGTCACCTAAAATTAGAAAAACACACATTTATGTTTGTAGAAAGTATTGGAAAAACATTTTCTTTTTCTGGATCAGTGGAACAAAAGTTACGTCTTCAGCTAGCATGAAGAGCCAATAACGAGAACTTATTCGAAAAGTGTCAATACATGTGTGATATCTTAATGTGATAAATTATTTGTTTTCTCTGTTTATTATTTAATGACTGTTGTGGTATCCTACACAAATATTAACTGCGTATATCGGTAATAAATGTTTCATAAAAATTATAACAATAAGGTAATTAAATTTTTTACTTATGTTCAATTAACACGTCCTCTGCTCCAAGTTATAAAGTATATTAATATTTAGAGCTTATAACGTAGTTCAGATATGAAATTTCGTGAAATTTCAATCGTGAAGATAGCTGGAAGATATTCGACGGAACTGAGAATGAAACCCGAACGCGCAGGTTCCCTACCCCTAAGCTGAACCGTCATCTTTTATCGTTAAAAATTTGCCTTCTCAAGCTACCAACCTGCACAAATTAATTATATAAAAAATAGGCTACTAAATCGATGTATGTTATATTATTCTTTCCTATTCTCTTTTAGAGTACTAGTAACATTACTATATGTATTAATGTTAAAATGGTTCGGCACATATTATTAAACTTAGCATGAAATTGAAAGAATTCTTACCCAGAGCTTTATCACCGTTGAAAAGATTTCCAAAGAAAAGTTCAAGTTTTGTTGTTTCAAACTTAAATTTAAAATCTTCCACTTCCCAATATTGTTGGCCACCTTTCTCCTTCAGTTTTCCTAAAATTGTGATGTTTGCTGCAAGGTTGTCTGAAACAAAATGGGCGTGTGGGATTCCCATGAAACGGATGTACATTGAAATGGTTAAGTGGCTAACAAAAATCTTATAGTTAATTGCATTTAATTTTTTTGTTTAGTGCTGCTATCATATTCTAGTATGAATTGCAGGGAGAAATAGGTTCCTGTAAGTAGTAGCTGCAGAATTTTATTTCCGGAATTTGGTCACCGTCTTTCCTGGATGTTTTACATATTTGACGAACATCTGTTACACTCATACGGGTTTTATTTTTTACAAGTTCCACAAGATGCAAATTTTGGTGAACAATAACAGATCACGAGAAGTCAATTATTCAGGTGGAAAAACGGAGTTGTAAGGGACTCTACTGAAGACTATTATATTATAAAATTTACCCTTGCGAGAGACTTCTAAATATGACATAATTACTTACGGATGGTCAGTTTACAGTTTCCTTCTCCTTTAATGGGAAGCACCAGCACTTTTCCGTCAATTTTATATGGTCCTTCAATAATAATTGGAGACACTACATGAACTTTGCCAATTAGCTTCGTGCTTCCTGGGGTCATTCTAAAATTGTGAGACAAAATAAATTTAATTAGGTCTAACTACTAAATATTTTTGGGCATGTGTTTTGAAATTACTGTTTATATTAATGCATTATATTATGGTTTTAACATCCATTTCACTGAACATAAATAGATCAAGGTAAATTGATAAATTGAAATTCGAGAGAAGTGACTTGTCAAAGAACTGGATTGAATTTAGAAAGTATTCGTGTGCATTAGCGGTGAATAGATATCCTTCCCTACACGCACAGATTCACTACACGAAAAGCCTGAAAGAATCCTTATATTTCTATCACCTCCTTCCATTTCAGTTACCTAATACAATTTATTAGTTATTAGTTCTCGATATTTTCTGTACAAATAGTCATAAAAGTTTTCAACATCGCAAGTCCCTGATAAAGGACTAGGTCGTTAACAAAGGAGAGGCCGATTTGTTAGTAAAATAGCCATGGATTTGACAGTAAGAAGTTTTTGGATAACTGAGAGCCTATTATTAAACTCTAAACTCGATGTAAACCTCGTGCGGCCTAGTGGCTAGCGTCGCGGGTTCGAATCCTGGCATGGACTTGGATTTGTATGCCATTAAGTTTCACTGATTGGTGGCGCCTGGAATGTGTTGACGAAGCCAGCTTAAACCCTCATATCCTTCCATATTTGATGTATATATATATATATATATAAAAGTATTATAAAAAAGTGTTAAAAAATCTCAGTCTGTAATGTAAAAGAAGGATGGAAGCAGCTATGACTTAACATAGTTTTCCTCTCCCTTCATATTAGAGCGCCCGCTCTTTCTTCCCTTCCATATTCCGCCAGCTGTGATCTCACAGCACTTTCCCTTCAATCCTCCTACTCCCATTCACCCTTCACTCTATACCCTTCTGTCTTTAGTTTTAGTTGATTAGTTTTATTATTGTTAAAAAAATAAATATTTATAAAAAAAGAAGAAATCTGTAACACAAATCTTGTAAGAAATGAAAATAAGGCCTGTTATAGATATTCAAGAAAACAGGCTATTAGTGTAATAAATAAATTTAAAAAATGTGTTGTGGGTTGCGTGCGAGTGGTTTCTCAGAAAATGTAGTTAAATTTCTTACTTTTCTTGTGTATGTGTGCATTTTAGTTGAGGTATGTGCATATGCTAGTGGACTATGGCTTTTATCTGCAACAAATGCAGTTGAAAACCAGATTTAACTACTCCGCGTGAGGAGAAGTGCAGTTTATGGAGATCTTCGGAACCACGGGTATTTATAGTACCAAATACAGTTACAGTTTGGTTGTACATGTAAGCAATGGTCATTAAAAGCAATTTTGATTTACTTTCTTTTACGATCTTTTAACGGACATGACTGATATCAAACGAACTGTAATAATTGTGAATTTAAGGATAAGATCAATTCGAATCTTTTAATTGTGGATTTAAATAAATTAACTCTAACTTTTATAGGCGGTAATAATTAAAGATTATAGGGCGGTAAACACAAATGAGTATTGTTACGACAATAAGACCTGTGTTTGGATAATTGATTATTTATAGAACAAGTAGCAATTTTATTCGATGTTGGAGGCAGTAATGGGACATACGTTAGTAAAACATTAGACAATAGTTCGGATGAAATCTTCACGGTTAACCAACCGGGTCAGGTATTTAAAAGAACACAACGTTTCTGCGGCCATCTTCTGCCGCCGTCTTCAGGCGGAAACGTTGTGTTCTTTTAAATACCTGACCCGGTTGGTTAACCGTGAAGATTTCATCCGAATTATTCACCAGGAAAGTCTACGTTCATTATATACAACAGTTATCTTATTGTGTTTACAAGTAAATGTAAGAATTCTATGTCTAGCGTATACGAAATCGATATATCGAATGCTCTAAATTGCACAGTGAAAGTAAATTTTGAGATTTATGACTAATAATTTTAATAATAGTAAAAAAGTTTTAATATAATAAATCAATTTTGTTAAATCTTAAGTGTTAAACTGATTCTAGTGAAGTTAACGAGGAAAGGGGAATTGTGCTTCAGGGTGACAGGTGTTGGGCATCAATTTAGATTGTTGTGAGAAGGACGTAGGTGTGTATGAGTACGATGTGTTTATATATTTATATAAATATGTGGGTATGAAAGAATAACCGTATGGGGATGCTAGTCCTCCATCGGACGCCTCCCCAGGTTGCGAAGTGGGGACTACAACTCAGATATGAGTGGTACCGAGTTTTCGGGGCGGACAAAAACTAGCATGGTGAGGGGCAACAGTTGAGGAACGAGGGTAGTGATCTGGGAACGGCTCAATGTCGGACGAACACAAGCATGGGTGGAACAGCTTCAATGGTCGTGTTACTGTTGCACGCTGAAAGCAAGGGGAAACTACAGCCGTGACTATGGACTTAAGGAAAGGAATAAAACGGGAGACAGGCTATAGAATTTTGCATTGAGCACAGATTAGTCGTGACGAATACCTGGTTTAGGAATCATGAAAGAAGACTCTACACATCAGATACCAATTAGACTATATAATGGTGAGCCAGATATATAGAAATCAGGTGCTGGACTGCAAAACCTACCCAGGACCAGATGGGAACTCCAACCATACTCTATTGTAGGCTGAAAATGAAGAAACTCAAGAAAGGAATTAAACAACGAGATAGGAATTAGAACAACTGAAACAACAAGAGGTACTTCAGAGTTTCAAAGAAGATATCAAGAGTAGACTAATAGAGAAAGGAGAAAGAAACAATATAGAAGAGAAATGCGCGTACTTGAAGGAAGAAATGACTAGAAAAATAGAAAATACGAAGAATAGCTCAGACCAATAGGAAAGTCTGAATAACAGAAGAAATAATAATAATAATGGCGGAAAGGCGTAAATATAAAACACGAGAGATGAAAATGGTAAAGAGCAGTACAAAAGCTTGAAGAAGGAGATGGGAAGTGCAACGCAGCCAAAGAGCCTTGGCTCCAAGAAAATTGCAAAGTGGGTGAAGATTTCATGTTTAAAGGGAATATAGACGCAGCTTATAGTAAAACTAAAGAAACATTCGGAGAGAGGAAAAATATTCGCAACAACATCAGGAGAGCGGATGGGAAGCCAATCATGGATAAGGAGGAAAAGGCAGAAAGATGGAAGGAATACCTAGAAGAGCTGTATCACGGCGGTAAACTAGATCAGTCAGTAATAGAAGAAGAGGAAGTGGATGATGAAAATATGGGCGACAAAATTTTAAGGTCGGAGTTTGATAGGGCGCTGACAGACCTGAGCAATTACAAAACGCCAGGAATTGATAATTTTCCAGAGAAGTTGATGAGATCATCTGGCGAAGACACAATATCGTGGACTTGCAGAATAGTTAGCGAAATCTATGAAACAGGAAGAATACCAGGTTTTAGAAACAACATAATTATTCCTATACCGAAAAAGACTGGGACTGATAGATGCG